>LR990540.1:13473031-14073031 GCA_905147745.2 Phlogophora meticulosa | reverse complement strand
AGGCGACGTTTTCATCTTATTTATGTCCATATAAGTACTAATTGCTCGCAAGAAGTATCCGCACCGCGCACTATTCCCGCGACGTGCATGTGATTGCGTTTTTCACAGTAACAAGTATTTATGGGTGTTTATAGTTAAGTCGTCGTACGCTAGAGGGAGTAGCGATGTATGGCTATGTGAGGCGATGCGAGATAACCGGACTACTTACTTATTTTTGACGACCGATGTGGCGCAGCGGGCGAAGGTCCGCCTGCGACGCAGGAGGTTGCGGGTTCGATTCCCACCTTGGGACAAATATTTGTACGATCTACAAATATTTTTTCCGGGTGTTCTGGGTATTTGCTATGTATAATAAAAAATATCTATTTATGTAGTGTATTGTATTAAGTATATCAGTCATCTAGTACCCATAACACAATCTCTGCTTAGCTTGGGGATAGATGATGCTGTGTGAATTGTCCAGCATTATTTATTGATTTATTTATTTGTGGAACTGCCGGTCATCAGCCTCGTGTCCTTATCCCAATTTATTTGTGGTCGGTGAAACATGTCTTCTTATTACATACATCTCTATTTGCCGTCATCTCAAAAGTCACCTCCTTTCTAGTAATATCATCTTTCATACAATCCATCCATCTTTTCTTTGGTCTTTCTATACTCTAGTAACCCTACAAGGGTAAGCTTTGAGTATGAATACATATTATGATGTAAAAAAGTAATTTTGCATTGGACGCCAATTCTTGAAGGTTATAGGCGGACATCACGCCTATATTCCCCAACGTGTTGTGCAGAGGTGTACATATCGCACTGCTAGATTAAAACTGACACAACTCAAAATTCGAGATTGTTTAGACAGAAGCTCAAAAATACTAATTCATCGATAGTTAGTATTGATTCCTAGCCCCATTTAACATAAAGTTATATTCTGTAACATATTTATGAGCTAATATAAAACTCGGTTTATAACTTCTCTAACAAAATATAGACAAATGCGTTTTTTTCGTCTAAGTACTGAAAAAAACATTTTGTGGAGTTGTGTCAGTTTAGATCTAGGTGTGCGATATAGGAACATCCAAATTTCGCCAGTTATGTTTTAAGTCCCATGGGTGAAACCGCGTAGCACAGATAGTTCAGAACCAAAAAATTTACTAATCACTTTTAAAACAGTTATTTTACACCTTTCAGTTTTTGGAGCCTGTTGAATTTGTCTTGTTGCCACACTAACAGTTGAACGTAGAACCTCCGCCTTTTTTGGATTAAGTTAACCGAGGAACCGTGGGTTCCGTACAAACGTTAGGTACTTGTTCAACTATTTTCACCAAAATAATTAAAATAACAAATACAATTTTTTAAGTGATGTAACCACAATTTTGCTAATTTGTAACTTTGTCTTTTATTTGTGCTTTGAGACCTTGCTTCTTGCTAAAATTTCATAATTCTATGTCAACGGGAAGTACCCTTTTCATTTTAATTTATTTGCGAGTGTCAAAATCGCGAGTTGCGTTGGCTTAGAAGCCTGATTTTTTTTTAACTCATCATCATTATCATCATTTCAGCCGAAAGACGTCCACTGCTGGCCAAAGGCCTCCCCCAAGGATTTACACAATGAGCGGTCCTGCGCTTTCCGCATCCATGCCCTTCCCACGACCTTCACCAGTCCCGTTAAGCAGGTCCAACTTTGAGAAAGAGGTCAATCGTCGAATCCAACTCGGCTGGGCAGCGTTCGGGAAGCTTCGTAATATCTTCTCGTCCAAAATACCGCAGTGTCTCAAGACTAAAGTCTATGACCAGTGTGTGTTGACAGCGATGACCTACGGAACTGAGACTTGGTCCCTTACTATGGGCCTCATAAGAAGGCTCAAGGTCACCCAAAGGGCGATGGAGCGTGCTATGCTCGGACTCACGTATTTGATATTGATTTCAAGTTGATACCTTTATGCAATCCTCAACGGACGATGATCCTAAAAGGGTTCCATTTTCTCCGTTTGTGAGTCGGAACCCTATTAAATACTCTTGGAACAGTATGCAGATTCGTGGTAATGTGGGCATTTTTGTGATTGTATCGCTACTTGACTGAATCACAGCAAAAACTCACGGTGGGCGACCTCCCTAAAGACCTAGACCCAATACCAACAAACACCAGCTTCTGTGAACTGATCGCATCACATAGCGTTGACGTATTAGAATCATTGGCCACATTCTCCACGAACGTGTTTAACAGTTAAGTAGTATCTTATAAATTGTTTCACGTAGAGATCATTTGTGGTGTCAGTAATTGTGTGCGATTAAATTGGCACTTCGTATATTTTAGAGGTGCCCGATTTACTTAGAGGATACGCAGTTATTGTCACTATTAAAACAGTTTTAAAGAACCCATTTACTTACTTATAAAACATTCTAATTTTCCCCACACTGGGAATTTCTCACATACACAAACAGCCAGACTCGGAACATCAACCACCTGTAGGCCATACAAATATTTGTGACGTACGGGGATCGAACGCGCGACACATAGCGCAGTAGCCAATCGCTTAACGTCAAAACTCATAAATGATAACATTCTATTTCCTACTGGTCACTCAGTGGTCGAAATTCAACTGCTTTACCTGTCTGCTCTCCTTCTCCATATAAACTTTAACCATGCCAAATCTCACCATCGCGCGCAATGTGCTTAAAAAGGGATTCGAAGTTTTCGCTTCACGTAGGTATTAATCAAAATCAAAATGTATTTATTCAAATTAGGCTGAGAATCAGCACTTTTTAAACGTCAAAACGTTTACATAAGACAGTCCCCCAAAACACCCACCCTTCACCACTTCCTAGTGTTTTTGCTGGGAAGAAGAAGTGGTGGAACAAACTCCCCAGCAACACGTCTGTCTGATAGTTTGAAGAACTTGAAGCTATACAAAGTACACAACACATGTCAAAAAATAATAATTATGTCAGTCATCTTTATACATCATTCAATTCAATAATTTGCTACATGTTAGCTAGCACACACCAATATGCCAAAATAAATAAATAAAAACTTTATACCAAAATCAACAATTAACTCAAGCAAAGCCTAATATAACAATTTGTGTAAATTGGTTTTTACAAACACTTTAACAAGCCAAACAAGCAAACAATGTTTAAACTAAATGAAATCAGTGTTTCCTATCTCAATACTCTGAGAAGATACACTGAAACAAATTCAGAGGTCACAGTCTCTTTTAATGTCAGGCAATTATCTTGTTCAGATCATATGGAAACATTAAATCTTACACTCTTTTGCCCAATCTATATAAAGGTTTAAAGAACCCATTTTCACGTTTCATGAATCAGTAATATAGATAAGAGAAATTGGCTCTACGGCCAATATATCCTTGTAAAATATCGTCACTATTATCTACATTTGGCTCACTCTAAATTACGGTCGCAATCAGCCCGATGGGATAAACTTCCAAGTCCACATACGTAGGTAGCGGGGACTTGTTCGCTCACATAATTAACGTCACCGACACACCACTGTGCTGTCGCTCCAACACACGTGTGCCGAAGTGAGCTGGCTGGCAGTTAACATGCTCTCGTTTCCTTATACAGGCAAATAGATTAAGTATAAGCTTCTAGGTTTTAATAAAGGGAAATAATAAACTTGTTACGAAAAGGTGTGTTACGGAGATATGTACAATATTATTTTTTTGTTGATATAAGCACAGTGACCCTTTAAAAGGCATGCATTTTAAAAGGTCTTTGTTCCCATCATTATGGCGGTATAACTCAAATAAAAAAATAAAAAGTAGTTTGTATATATTCTGATAGATAAAATATATGGAGCATCATCATATTAATTCATATTAACACTTAATACCTAGATAACCGAACTATGCTCAGATAAACGTTTTCTAAAAATAAAACCTCATAACTAAATTTTTGACGACACGGTTGGCGCAGTGGTTGAGCCATCGGCTGCTGCGCCGCGTGTTGTGGGTTCGATCCCCGCACGTAACAAATATTTGTATGACCTACAGGTAGTTGTTCCGGGTCTGGCTGTTTGTGTATGTGAGTTTAAATGTTTGTAAACGCACCCACGATACAGGAGAAATTCCTAGTGTGGGGCAACGTTTTTTTTTAAAAAAAAAAAAAAAAAAATTCATGAACATCGTTGAAGCCGTTTCCTAGACTCAGATTATATTTATATGAATGTAGAAATATACAAGAGTTGCTCGTTTCAAGGTATAAGATAATATTAGATGAACGTAATACTGTGCAAAAACCTATTACCCCTTAATCCAACAAAAAAAAATTAATTTCCTAATCATTTAAATTCAGCAAACGGCAATAATGTATTCCAGTTAGAAAAGTAAAAAGGCTAATTGCTCATTCCAAAAACTCCACATTTATGTACCTTCTCTTAATAATTCAAAATATTTTTTACACATCTATCATATATGTATTATATATATGTATGTCTATATATTATGTGAAAACGATCTACATAGGCCAGTACATCAAGCTACCCCAATCTGTCAAATTTCTTTGATATTTTTCAACTTTATTACAAAAGCATGAGGTTCATATATCATTGAGAAAATTTGACAGTTTTGGATAGCTTATAAGGAGTGAAATTATGACTCTTCTGAAATCATCTTCCTGTCCTTATCTCAATTGATTTTGGGTCGACGCAGCATGTCTTCTTCTTCCATACATTTCTATTTGTCGTCATATCCGATATGAAGTCACCTCCTTCCTAGCCTTCGTTTGTGTATGAATGTAGAGGGAGACAATTCTCCCTCTACATTCATACACAATGCTTTCCTCACAACGACACGGTTGGCGCATTGGCTGAGCGATCGACTACTGCGCCGCGTGTCGTGGGTTCGATGCCGGAAAAAATATTTGTATGACCAACAGGTTATTGTTCCGGGTCCGGCTGTTCATGTATGTGACTCTAAAAGTTTGTAAACGCACCCACGACACAGGAGAAATTCGAGCGTTTTCATAAGAAAAAAAAATGATATGTGAAGTTATAACGTTAAGTAAATATGATTCCGTTTATAAAATCTCATTTGCCATCACCTAATTACCTGTAATACCTCTAGACCTAGACCGGCCTTAGGACCTAGTCGTGATTTAGCGAGTGACAGACATCAGGATCTACACCGTGTCACGATTGGTCGTCAGCGGGACGATGTTAGCCAATAGACGGGCGTCTCATTGACCTAGATACCTTCAGACATTCAGCAGCATACCTAGACTTAGATAACTCGCTTCTGTATTACTTTATTTCGTTTTTAAACTAGTACGTCGCCCTTGACTTCGTGCGCTTGGATTTCGAATTCTCTTTGAACTTTAAAATTCCCTTCTACTCTAGATAATGTGTCGAACTAAAGGTGAAAGAAACTCTCATATCGGTTAAGCAGTTAATGGAAATTTGTCCTCTACAAGCAAATACCTACTCAGACAATCAAACCTTTCCTCATTATTGTTATTTCATTAGTAGCTGTGCCCTTGTCCGCGTAGATTTTAACAAAACTGGATTTTTTAGTTTTTGCACGGAACTTAATTATTTTTCGAAACTAAAAGTTGTCTCAGTTACTCTTTATCACATCAGCTACTCTCCAGTGAAATTCCTGTAAAATCGGTAGAGCTGTTTCTGAGATTAGGTACCTCATGTAAACAGACCTACTGACAAATTTACAAAAAAGCAATTAACTTTCAATTATTTGGTGTATGTACGGTATAAACTATAGATAATAAATAATACTTTAAATACAAAATAGTACAACTGAATAATAAACCCAAGAATACTTAGGCGTCAAAAGTAGTCCTCCCCATCGATTTCATCTGGAAACGTGCCCCGAAGACTTGCAGCATTGCCACGTTGGATGTCGATACCAATTCTTTGGCCAAAAAAGACAAGCCATACCTCTGAACACGCGAGCTTCGAAAGCTTTCAAAAGCTTATTTCTCTTGCTAGAATTATTACATTTGGCGAACAAATAAAAAGTCTGACTGATTGAAAGTTTAAAGGTCAATCACCTCGCAATAACAGCCTTCACCAACCACAATGGTTATCATAGAAACTTTAGCTAAAATTAACAAACAATTTTAATGATCAAGCGCACATTGTTTCTTCAACCATTTCTTCAAGACAGCCGTCATTCCATCAACGTTACACTACTCAATTGAATTATTTTTTGTCTCCCTCTAACGCGTAGGAGTCGTATAAGTCATGCGGCTATGAATAATGGATGCGCGTGAGCAGCGCGCGCCGCGTATCGATCACGCCGCCCTAATGATCTACTATCGATCGGTGATCTATAGTGTGAGATTGTCGGGTGACTATGGGTTTCGGCTTGTGTTTTGTTGATTGCGGTTTTAAGCACACACAAGCATGCACTAGTAAGAAACTGAAAGTACTGTCATAACCTTACTTTTGATGTGAGACATCTATCTATATGCGCGCTTTTGCCGTCACTGTAAACGGCATGATGCTGTCTTATGCCGTCATGCTCCCTCTACGCCACCGCTATCGACTCCTCGGTGCTTCTCTGCATGACCGACCAACTAAAATGTATAATTTTACTCCATAGTTATTTATTGGTTTTCTTAAGTTAAAAATTCTTTCAAAAACCGTCAATTTCGATTCGTCACATCTGCCGGGCATCCCGTGAAGGTCAACTTCTTTTTTCCCTGTTTCTTATGTTAAGTACAGAGTATTTTACCAAAAAAAGGAATATTTAAAAATAGCTTTTCGACATAATATGTTTAATTTTTATACTCGCCCGCAGCGAGGTGGTACGACCATTTGTTTTTTGATCAGAGGTGATGTGAGGCATTGGGGTCTGTCAGTCTCTTACTGACTAAAAACCTCCCCGGTGTTCCATCTTACACCTTCACCGGGGGTCGCGGGAACGTTTGATCCTTCTGCAACCCTCATCTAGAGGTGGTACGACCAAAGCTAACGATGGCTAAGAATCTAGAACTCTTGAAAACTATAATCAACAGTAGCGACCACCAAAAAAGCTTCGAGACTATGACGCCTGTATTAGAAAAGAAAGAAAAAAATAATACATTTATTTGGGACACGCACAGATAATAAAAAAACACAAAAGAAAAAAAGGAACTAAAAACTGAACAATACAAAATATAAAATAAAAGGACTTGTGCAAGGCCAAAAAGGCTCAAAGACAACAAAAAAAAAACAAAAAAAAAACAGCGAAGGAGTAAGAAATATACGTAATTTCCATTTTCCTCCAAATCAAGCAGGAGACAGAACAGAGCTTGGTCAGTAGGCACAAAAATACGTTTACAACTGGGTTAAGCCCAGTTGCGTAGCACCACGGTTTAAAATTAACACTGATATTAGGTCTTTACCTATGAAATTGCCGTTTTGTATGAAAAAATTTAAATGAATTTTTTTCATGTATTTTTTATTTGCATTAATCGAAGTAATCACCCATGCAATCAATGCATCTTTGCCAACGCAGTGGCAGTTTATTGATGCCCTTCTTAAAGAAATCAGCTGGACGGGAGGCAACAAATTCTTCAAAGGCATTTTGTACTGCCTCTCGGGTATTGAATTTTTTTCCCGCCAAGAAGTTATCCAAATTCTGGTAAAAGTAGTAGTCTGTAGGCGCAAGGTCTGGTGAGTAGGCCGGATGACGGAGAGCTTCCAACCCCAGTTCTTGCAACTTGGAGACCGTCTGCTGTGCAGTATGAGGTCGCGCGTTGTCGTGCAGGAGCAGCGGAGACGAGCGATTGACCAATGCTGGTTGGAGATGTGCCAGCTTCTCCATCATTGTGTTCAATTCTTCACAGTACACATCTGCAGTAATGCTCACCCCGTTTGGTAAGAAGCTGTGTTGAATCACACCGGCGCTAGACCACCAAACAGTGACCATCACTTTTCTTGGGGTAAGTTTTCGTTTAGGGCATTGTTTAGGTGCTGAACCAGGATCCAACCAACTTGCTGAGCGCTTGCGGTTATCAAACAGAATCCATTTTTCATCGCAGGTAACAATGCGGTTCAAAATTCCTTCATTTGTGTGTCTGTTGAGCAGTGCAAGGCACGTCTCGACGCGTACTTCGCGCTGGCGATCATTGAGTGCGTGGGGCACCCATTTGTCAAGCTTTTTTACCTTGCCAATTTGACGCAAATGGACCAATATTGTTTTGACGCTAACGTCGAAAGCTGCTGCTAATTCAGCCGTAGATTGTGTATCATCAGCTTCCACAATCGCCTTTAATTCGTCATTGTCGACCAAAGTCTTCGGACGACCGCGAGGTTCATTTTTCAGGTCGAAATTTCCAGAACGGAAGCGAGCAAACCAATAACAGGTAGTGCGTTGGTTTGTAGTGTTAGCTCCGTAAACGTCGTTGATGTTGCGTGCCGCTTGTGCCGCGTTGCTGCCACGACGGTACTCATATTCCATAATTACTCGAATTTTTAACGTATCCATGATGACGAAAAAGATTTAAATGCGATGAAAATGTAACACTAATCAATAAACAAATGACTACTTTTGGAAAAAAAAACCATGTTTTTAAAATAAAATTAATTTGAAATTAGAATTCTTAGCCAAACAAAAAATATTTTGATTTGAAATGGCCAGTACTGCAGAACGGCAATTTCATAGGTAAAGACCTATTATTAATGGGTCCTAAATTTTGTGCTGTTACATTAAATTTTGATTCCGCTTGAACACACGGAAATATGATGCTGGATGCGGCAAGCTGAAGACAGGGCGCTATGGCGCTCATTAGGAGAGGGCTATGTCCAGCAGTGGACTAGTATAGCCTGATGATGATGATGATGATGATGATGACACGGAAATAAGTACATATATCGGTCGATAGTTTATTCTTCTCGGCTTCCACAACAACTCTTATCATGCAAGACACAGTAATTTCTTGCAATCGACTCCGGCGCCGCATGGCCACCCTCCTGATATAATGCAACATTCTCATACATTTATGGCTGCGCTCGCGTCGATCGCCTTCTGTTTTGGTCGTGATTTAAGTGCTAAAGTCGCATTCCTATCACCACGCTAGTTGCCTTGCGGGGTAGATAGGAATAAGGAATGGTCGAGTTGTGTTAGGATAGACTGAGTTACTGATGATATGTTACATAACATCAGTTCTAATTATAACTTTCAAGCGAAGAGACTTGAAATAGTAATCATTATGGACAGGTGAACTAAAGGAAACAAAATAAACATAACTAGTGACATGTGCGTGTACTAGGGTTAGTTAGGCAGAGGACCTTTTCGCCTCTGTCTAACCTTTTAGGGATAACAGGCGTGATGTTATCTATACAAAAGGTAGGTAGAGTTATAGGGTATCAATACAGAGGGCAGCACGCTATCTGTCGAATTTCTTTAATAGTTTTTCAACTTAATTACAAAAAAAGAAGTTTAGGTTAATTTTCTATTGGAAAAAATTGACAGCTTAGGTTGGCTTGATGTACTGGCGTCTGTACATAATATGTGAATATGAATTTAATTCGATTTCTGTTTCAAGAACATATCCAGCTCTGATCGAATCACCTTTCACGCATCACAAACCAGTTCCAATCTCTCTTATAACTACATCTCATTGTCTATGATTGAATAATTTGATACATTGTCTGCGAGGTTATAGTTTGATTCATTGTCTATGGTATGTAATCACGCTGTGAGCGATTGGGCGTTGTTTATGACACGGCAGATTATGATATGATTGAATCTGCTGTCTGTTATATGTTGCTGGTGTGATTTATTGTAGACCTAGTGACCCGCCCTGGATTCAAACGCAGCAGCGCAAACATATTTTGTATTGAGATTTTCATACAAAATACTGTAGCGACATTCTCGCTACATAAGCACTAAATCTGACGTACCCCACATCGTTATATTAAAGTACCAGCCTATTACTGTCCCACTGCAGGGCAAAGGCTTCTTCTCATACAGAGAAGGCAAGAGCATTAATCACCACGCTTGCTCAAGACGGGTTGGCGATTTCAGACTTATATTAACTATATAAGTCCAGGTTTCCTCACGATGTTTTTCTTCACCGATGTCAGTGATGTCCAAGATAAACTTAGAAAGTTATATTAAAGGTATCCGAGCAATTGAACATATACAAGAACTCGATAACAACCGTAGGGCAGCAGCCCACTAGACACTACACCCGTCTGGTAGGAGGATCCTCCCTTTTCAATGGTGGATGAGGAACTTTAAACCCAGTTCCTCATACCCGCACAATACCATGCAGGTCTCCGACTATTCAAGTGAATTTCCAAAGAATCTTTCATACAAACCTTGTCCTATCAATTACACTGAAATGAAATCAGCCACTCCAGCCAGTATCTACTTCGAAACATAATACTTAATACTGAGATGCAAAAAAAAAAAATATTTTTATAATAAAAAAAACGTTGCCCCACACTAGGTATTTCTCCTGTGTCGTGGGTGCGTTTAAAAACATTTAAACTCACATACACAAAGAGCCAGACCCGGAACAATTACCTGTATGCCATACAAATATTTGTTCCGTGCGGGAATCGAACCCACGACTCACGGCGCAGCAGTCGATCGCTCAGCCACTTTTACAGCCACAATTATCAAACAAACTTTTTTTTTAAGATAAACGTTGCCCCACACTAGGAATGGTGCACTTACAAAAAATTGAATGTCACATACACAAACAGCCAGACTCGGAACAATTACCTGTAGGCCATACAAATATTTGTTCCTGATAAAATAAAAATAAAATATTTGTTTTGTTGTGTACTTTAAAATACATGTAGCTCTCTTTCCCACACCTTCATGAAAGCACCTCGATCTCTGCTTACCACACTATAACGCGTGGATCACACGTCGACCTCACAACTAGATCAGTTACGACACATGTCATGAATTTGATACATAATGTGACAATCGTGCGCCGGCGATTATAATGTTGTACGCACACGGGATGTTGCGACTGACGGTATATTGTGGTTTAATAGATCGTGCCATTAGCTTTTGACCCGAAATGACTAGGATATGATTAATCGCAAAATTGCAAGGCCACATCGTCAATAATTCGGTTAGGAACAGCGAAAGTGTGTTTTAAGGACTTATTCCAAAACTATTAAAAAAAAAAACACTAAGAAGTGTAAAATAAGTAGCAGGCTTTGGTAGATTCATTTTAGTGAATAAGTTTTTATTATAATTATATAATTTATCTAAGATACAATAGTAGCCAACCTATTCCAAAAAAACACTTAAGGTGTAAAATACATAGGTAGGTAGGCTTTGGGAGACTCATTTTAGTGAATAAGTTTTTATTTCTGGTCTGTTAATTAATTCTGTAACTTATTTTATTTTATTTTATTTGGGAAAAACAAACAATTGTACAATGTGTGATACAATAAAACATAGTTAGTTTCCACAGATTACTTGTGTACAATATTAATTAGGTAGGTTAGTACAAATTCTACTTAAATATTATCTTAGACAATTTAGTTGTTATATGCAATAATGTTAATCAATTGTTTTTTTTTTATCTAAGATACAATAGGCTAATGTCAACTGCTCGTCACCTTTAACTCAGTGAAAAATGAATTACGAAAAATCCATCCGCATTCAACGTGGCAATGCTGCCAGCATTCTGGGCACTTGTCCCGTAGACATTGATGCCAATGAATTTTTCGATGCCCTGTGATTATTTATCATAATTAAGTTACCAAAGGTATCTTACCACGATGGCAAAAGACCAGACGGCATGACGTAGTTGCCTTGGAAGATGGGTAGGCCTTTGGTGTGGGACGCAACCTGTGTCGATACCCTTGCGCCATCTCATGTTTCAAGCACGGCAGGCTGTGCTGGCGCTGCCGCGGCGGGTGCTGAGACCCTCAAACGACGCAAATACTGTAACCTTATTGGTAACTACAGTTTTGAGCCGTTAGGGGTTGAAACCCCGAGCGTTTCAACCCCGAACGGCTCAAAACTGGCATGGGGTCCGAGTGCACGTCTTCTTTACAAATAAATTTTTCAACGACTGATCGACACTTCTCGTGACCAGAGGGCTGGCTCATTCTTTGCCAAAAGAATTAGTATTGATATCTAACGTGGCAATGCTGCCAGTCTTTTGGGCACGTTTCCAGATGACAGCCATGCGGAGGACTTTTACGCCTGAGTGTCTTGGTCGGCTTTTTATTTTATTTTGTTTTTGTAAATAATTAAAACAAATTTTAGAACAAGCAAAGCAGTAAGCTTGCCACGGATATTCCACTTTCTACTAAACGTCTTGTAAGAGCGGAAACTAAATGTCAGATTACATACATTTATAACTTACATCCGTTACTCGTGGGCTATAATAACTCAATACTAATGGAGTATGTGAATAATTAATAATCATTTAATACAGAGCAATGGTGGCCCCTTAGTGTCGTAATGGCCCAGTAGGCCTCGCCTCACGAGGTTGGTGGTTCTAATCCGGGCAAGTACCAATGTAACTTTTTAATTCACATTGTAGCGACATCTACCCCGCCACATACGAACTAAATGTGATATATCCTACATAAAAAAAAAAAAAAAAAAAACTATTTATTTCAGGCAATATACCTATAATATTGTTAGTATACAACTTAAAAACTATGTTAGTTACATTGTTTAAAAAATTAATTAAGGTATTTGCCGCCCTCTGGGGCCCCAGGCACACGCACTTGTGCTTGAACCCAGTGCCGCAGAAGGGGGCTGTCCAACTTGTGGCTGAGTACGTTCAGGATGGTGTTGGCGCTCCCACGCGTACGAAACATCAACGATGCGATGCGGCGCCGCAGCACAGTGTGAAAGCCGTCTGTGTGCGCTTGCGCAAACATCGCAGATGCGCTACAGTAACGCGGGAGCCCCACCAGCACCCTGAACGCATTATTATATTGTACTCGGAGAGCGTTGATGGCCCGCTGCGTGTAGGTGACCCACAGATTGCAGGTGTAGAGAGTTTGGCAGAACGCTTTAAACAAGGTGATTTTTACCTCAAGACTACACCTTGCAAATCTGCGTGCCAACATGTTACAGCGGACCGCCATCGCCCTCCTTTCCAACAACATATTACCAAAGTCGATTGCTCCAAAAATTATGTATATCTATAACTGTCAATTTTTTTCATATAAATTCCTAATGCGTAGGATGTAATAAGCCAATAAAAAAAAAGTCATAGAAGTCGACATGTCAATGTGTTCACGCCAGCCACGGATTTATTGTATTAAGTATGTATATCAGTCATCTAGTACCCATAACACAAGCTCTGCTTAGCTTGGGGCTATATGATGCTGTGTGGATTTTGCAGCATTATTTATTTATTTATTAATCTTGTCTAACCTCCGGCTGACCTCTGAAGAAACACCAAGGGATAAGGCATAACATTTTACGATATCACCGCAAATTACAGGTTAAAGCTGATATTATAATATCTTAGTGCTCATAACCTTGTCCTGTATCAATGAGTTATAACGTATTATGTGCCTATCCCTTTATGTACAGCTGTCGTGACGATGTGATGTCATAATTTGATGATGTACTGGTTCAAGTCTCACGCCCTAAACGAATGTTGTGCAATAACAATATGTGTACTTATTTGAGGCGGACACACGGACGCACCAAACGTCGGCCATGTCTCATCGTCATATGAGGAAGTAAGTGACCCCCTATGTCTTATTACGGAGAATAGGGATGCGTCCTTGGTAAAAATATATCAAGTCTATTTAGTCCGTCAGTAAGATTATCAAAAAATATTTTTTGCTTAGCTGAAATCAATAAAAAGTGACAATGATATAGCACATCAAACTTCTGGGGAAGGGGCTTGTGACGTCACTGTTTTTTTTAAGTGTTTAATTTTTAATATTTAATAATTAATAATCGTAATTTTTGGTTTACGTCACAAAAGAAAAAATACGTATCCAGTATTTTTGAGTAATCCAACTTTCGGACCAATCAGAATATTTAAGGACACTACCCTATTCACATAGTTTGAAATGCAAGTAACGCCGGGAGGTGACATCCTAGAAGGATCCACTGACCTTATTGGTGATGTTCTTCAGTAAGGTCAGGAGCGTAGTACTCGCAACCGGCGTGCGTGTATGACCAGGGGGCCTAGATAAAATCCCTTTTCTATAAGCGTAAACGCTAACGGAAATATCAAATTGTATGGAGTTGACATTAGCTTAAGAGAAGTCACGTGACTCATTTCAACGGAAAGTTTTTGTCTAGACTTTTATGTGTGAACGTAAACGAAGCAAAAAGAGGAACGTTTTATGGATTGTAACAGATAAGTTTCTATAATAATAATTCAGTTGAGCAAAAACTATAAATTGACTTATTGCCGGCACAGTTGGCGCAGTGGCTGAGCGATTGGCTGCTGAGCTGCGTGCCGCGGGTTTGATCCCCGCACGGATCTAATATTTGTATGGCCTATAGGTTAGTAGTTGTACCGGGTCCAGCTGGTTGCGTATATGAGCTGAAATGCTTGCAAACTCACACACGATACAGGAGAAATTCCTAGTGTGTGTAATAGAAAAGTGTAAATATTCTCAGCTGCTGAATTTTAACAAAAACACTATAGAATAAGTAAGAGTTAGTAAGTAAGTAAAAAATGTTTTCAATTCTAAAATTATTCGAATTCATGTAGCAATGAGAACTTTTTTGTGCGAGTGCGAGCTAGCTCAGCGTCCTACACGTCTGTGTGTCCCGCGCCCCGAGGCAGCAGCTTTCCTAAGAGTTACAGTTAGAAACGATTATGTTAATAGCATCAATTTCTATATGATTAGCATTTACTTCTATAATGTAACGACACGTAATTGGGGCATGATAGTGTAAACAGAAATTATTTACAAACATTACGCTATTAGCGGTGGAAGGGTAAACAGTTTAATATGACGTTTAGCGCTGTATACTGACGAGGTTACTTGTATTTAATATTATAAATGCGAAAGTAGGTAACTCTGTTAGTTTGTTTGTTACCTTTTCACGACTACATTGCTGCTCAGATCGTAATGAAATTTGGCAAGGAGATGGATTATATCCTGGGGAAGGACATAGGTTCGATTCTATTCCGCGACACAGTGTTGTTGTTGTATGACTTCAACGACGGCGACATTCATGAGGATTGACTCGCAGGCAAATGCTAGTGAATAATAAATAAATAAATAATGCTGGACAATCCACACAGCATCATCTAGCCCCAAACTAAGCAGAGCTTGTGTTATAGGTACTAGATGACTGATATACCTACTTAATACAATACATTACACAGATAGATATTTTTTTATTACACATAGCAAATACCCAGAACACCTGGAACAAATATTTGTAGGTAGTACAAACATTTGTCCCAAGGCGGGAATCGAGCCCGCAATCTCCTGCGTCACAGACGGACCTTCGCCCACTGCGCCACATAGGTATAATAATAAAGCTGAAGAGTTTGTTTGAGCTCGCTAATCCCTGGAACGGTAGGTAGTGGATCTTTGACAGTTGTTACTGGTAAGTAACAACTGTCAAAGATCTACAATTGACAGCGGGTATCAACGGCTTAGCTTCCTGAGGCACGAAAGGGTCTTGATAAGTCATGGGCCGTCACCAGCCTACAGTGTCCCCGGCAACCGTTGCTTATCTTTCGATCGACTCGTTTTGTCAAAAACAAATTATGAAAATAGATAACTGCCTGCAAGCCTCGTTGGTGTAGTGGTCGCAAGCGCTACTGCTGAACATGATGTCCTAGGTTCGATTCCCAGGTCAGACGGAGTGTTATTGGGCTTTTCCATCAGGAAGTTCTGAGTAGCTGTCCGAAGTCTGGACTCGTATGGATGGATGGCAATAGGCTGGCTCTCTATTACATGGGACTTGAACATAACTGGCGAAATCTGAGTGTACTATAGAGTACGCCTCTGCCTAACCTTAAAAATATCTTATATATAAAATTCTCGTGTCACAATGTTACTTACCAAACTCCTCCGAAACGACTGGACCGATTTGTATGAAATTTTGTGTGAATATCGGGTAGGTCTGAGAATCGGCCAACATCTATTTCAAATCCCCCGGAATTTTAAGGGTGGTGCCACCCCAAACATTTTATATGGCAAAACAAAGTTTGCTGGGTCAGCTAGTAAATAAATATAATATATCATCCATCATCATATACCATGTCATGTTTGCCCAGTGGTTTAGGCCTCGCCTCTTGTGCGCGAGGTTGTGGGTTCAAACCTGGGCAAGTACCAATGTGAGTTTTTCAATTCATATGTACTTTCTAAGTTTATCTTGGACATCACTGACATCGGTGAAGGAAAACATCGTGAGGAAACCTGGACTTATATAATCAACATAAGTCTGAAATCGCCAACCCGTCTCGAACAAGCGTGGTGATTAATGCTCATGCCTACTCTGTATGAGAAGAGGCCTTTGCCCTGCAGTGGGACAGAAATAGGCTGGTACTTAATATATCACACCTACCCCAACACTTCGTGACTGCAACACGATCAAATAAGGGATCTCTGACAACTAATAAAGATTTATGTGGTACTGATAAGGTTGTATGTGTTCATAGCACCTTGATACATCACGACCGCGCCTCTCATGTAGGTAGGTAGGTGTGTTATGGATTATGTTAGCAGGTGTAGATCACGACATACTCGATATACTAGTCTATCTATGTAAGTTGAAGAAAGCTTTTTGCAGACACATCTTTGATAATATATTAGATATCATAGCTCTTGCATTGTTTACTGTACGTGTTTTAAAAAAGTCACAACAAAAGAAAACATGTTTTTTTTTTTCAGCTATTTTTATTTAAAACTTATATAGGACTACCTCTGAGGAATGACTTACCAAACAAAAAAGAATCATCAAAATCAAATCATTGAAAAAACATACGGTCCAATTGAGAACCTCGTCCTGTTTTGAAGTTGGTTAAAACTGCGAATGTGTGCTACATACGCATTTTTGTCTGCTGTCTTTAAAATTATTATTTGTTTATAATAAAGTAAAGTAAAGTAAAGTACCAGCCTATTACTATCCCACTGCAGGGCAAAGGCCTCTTCTCATACAGAGAAGGAACGAGCATTAATCACCATGCTTGCTCAAGACGGGTTGGCGATTTCAGACTTATATTAATTACATAAGTCCAGGTTTCCTCACGATGTTTTCCTTCACCGATGTCAGTGATGTCCAAGATAAACTTAGAAAGAACATATGAATTGAAAAACTCACATTGGTACTTGCCCAGATTTGAACCCACAACCTCGTGCACAAGAGGCGAGGCCTAAACCACTGGGCCATCATGACAGTGTAATTTACATGACAGTGTAGTTTATAATAGCGTAGCCTAAATTGTACTATAATTATGTAATATTATAAAACTTGGATTATGTAAGTGCTGTGCACACCTGTAAGTGACAAATTCACTAGATTTTAAGCTCAATCGTAACAGGACACCATAAAATGTATTAGTGAATAAGTCGTTGGAGTGCCGTAATTAAATAAAAAAAAAAAAAAAAAATGTTTTCTATGATAACTTATAATAATTAGCCATAACATAGAAACATACAAAAAATTAAAACGTTCCTCTTTTTATTTTAATATTAGTTTACTGGTGAAATGTGTGTTTACCAAAGGTAAGCTTCTGCTTAACCCTTCGGGAATAAAAGGCGTAATGTTATCTTACGTTTCTTTACAGCTTACTTTGAAAGTATGGACTATTAGTAAAAATTTGGAAAATCCAAAAGTGCACTTAAAATCTCATTTTTCGTTTCTTCATATATTTTTTTAGGTTTTTTATTAATTGTAATTAATTCAGCGCGCTGCGATTATGAAGCTTTAAAAAAAAAACCTTCGATACATTCATCTTTACGGTCATGAGAGTGCCAGATCCATACGGACAGATATCCGGACGTCCTCGAACATTTTTGTGATTTAATTGTTTTTCTACTTTAAACAAAATAATTGATTTTTTTAATATCAAATATGTTTAAACGAATGTTTTGTCTTGATATATGTATGATAATATTATCCTATAAGTGCATTGTGAGAAAAATACAGTCATTTTTAGTTTCGAAAAGTCCTTGACTTTCATATATCGGGAGTAGAGCATCACCTCAACGCTTCGCTTATGAGGCGTGCAATACTATAATAAAAATGTAGGTATGTAGACACACACACACACACACACACACGTGTGTGTGTGTGTCTTCATAGGTAGATAAGCCTTTCAGCTAAGTGCACCTACGTACAGTTGATCGAGGTAATAAGTAAAGTAATGTGTGTGTAGTACACACCCAGTTAGAACAACTTACTGCTTACCACAGCTGCTGCTGAGGACATTAAGATGTCGTGCTATGTACGACACCGATTTACGTGAAGTTGGGACCATTTATTATCTATAAATGTTGCCATAGTGTGTGTATCAGTCCCACGACATGAGTTAACTATACTTAAGAGAGCATAAAGAATTTTCTTTAAAACATCATCATTTGCCTAGCCTCATCTGCACCACCTATAGTTTACCTCAAAATCGATAGATGGCGTTGTGCCAGTGACGCGTTTTTGTGAATCGCGGTGTTAAGAATCTTCGCCAAAACATGACTTTGCGCGTATATTTCATAACTAATATTTCGTCGTTTTCTTTGGCTACACTATAAAAAAACTCCTCGGCGGCTCCTTGGCAGTCCTTAGGACCTTACAGAAACTAACATACCTTATGTTAGTCGCTATATGTTTCGAGTGAAACCAGCCTGTGTGCAATAAAGTTCAATATTACATACAACCTTTACAGTATGAAGATATTATATTGACTGATTTTAAACATAGTAATTAGCATAGTTTTACCCATTGTTTTTAGCAGAAATCAACAAGTTACATGCGTTAATTAGCCCGTCGCTGTCATCTCAGACCGCTGTCTTACTGTCAAACTGTCGCTGAGTGACAGCCGATAGCAACGCCCCCTCGCGGCGTGACTTGAGACCAGCTTATCTTGATATGAAATGACGGGGGACGCCTTGATAGTCATATTAAATAGTGTAATAGGATTAACAGCTATCGCAAACACCTACGTAGGTATGAAAGGGCTGGGCGCTTTCTTGCGAAGTAGGTAAGCAGTTATGTGGGTGTGACGCATTTAGGTATTTTTGAATTTTAATTAGTTTGACTAACATAGATTTTAAGTACAATAATACTAACCTATTATGGACATGCAAGAATAGCCTGTTTTTTTTATTTTTTTTTATTTTGGTACCTAATTTATTTTATGACTAGGTATATTAAATATTATAATACCAACCTGTTACTGTCTCACAGCAGGGGATCTGAGAGAGGGGGGAGCACGTAGGGGTCGTACAAATTGTCCCGTCAAATTAAAAAGCTCCTAAGAAAAGACATATTTTTGTCCTTTTCTTGTAGTAGCGTTTGTCTTTGTTTTTCTAAGAAGGTACAAGTATTTATTGCCACGCTTGCTCAAGGCGGTTTGGCAATACCACACATAGCTAGGTTTAGCACGCGACTTCGTCCGCTTGAATGTCAGTTACTATACTATACTATACCAGCCTGTTACTGTCCCACTGCAGGGCAAAGGCCTCTTCTCATACAGAGAAGGCATGAGCATTAATCACCACGCTTGCTCAAGACGGGTTGGCGATTTCAGACTTATATTAATTGTAAGTCCAGGTTTCCTCACGATGTTTTCCTTCACCGATGTCAGTGATGTCCAAGATAAACTTAGAAAGTACATATGAATTGGAAAACTCACATTGGTACTTGCCCAGATTTGAACCCACAACGTCGTGCACAAGAGGCGAGGCCTAAACCACTGGGCCGTCATGACATTGACTACTTATGGTGAATGCAGACACGGCACGGTTGGCGCAGTGGCTGAGCGATCGGCTGCTGCGCTGCGTGTCGTGGCTTCGATTCCCGCACGGAACAAATATTTATATGGCCTACAGATATTTACTACTTTTTATATTTATATAATAATAATAATAATAATAAATTTGTTTATTGATGGCAACTAGGCCCAAAACTTGTTAGTAACAGAAATCTTAAAACTATGTTAGTAATTACAATTAAACACACGGGAAACTATTACTTGACAAGCACTGCCATAGCGTGAGACAGCCATGGCGCATCGTGCTTGTCTATCCACATTTTCAGGATGCTGTTCGCACTAGACCGCGCCATTGAAAGAATTGAAAAAGTTTTTTTCCTAATAATAGCGAAAAAGTCATCGGTATGCGCCGAAGCGAACATACCTGACGCGCTACAATAACGCGGCAGTCCCAACAACATCCGAAAACAATTATTATACTGAATACGCAGGGCGTCAAGCGATCTCTTGGTATGTCTGACCCACAGGCCGCACGTGTAGAAGGATTGGCAATACGCTTTAAACAAGGTAATTTTTACTTCCTTACTACAACGCGCGAACCTGCGTATCAACATATTAGCACGGACCGCCAACGCCCTGCGTTCACGGTCAATGTCCATGTCGTCCTTGAGGTCGCCGGTGAGAAAGTGCCCCAGGTATTTAAAACTGAGCACTCTTTTGAGTGGTAACCCGCCAAGTATTATTACAGGGTCCATTGGTACACTTTTCCCGGAGGCCTCAAAAACCATGTACACACTTTTATTCACATTGTACACAAGGCCATGGCTCAAGACGTATCGCTCACATACCCGCAACAGCTCCCTGACCGAGCCAGCTGTTGGGCCCAGCAGTACCATGTCGTCTGCATAACTTAGATTGTTAACACAAACATTGTCTATCCAGCATCCGACACGCATACTGCTAAGCTCAGCAATCAGCCCGTTGACATACAAGTTGAAGAGCTTAGGCGAGGACAACCCCCCCTGCCTCACTCCACACTCCAACCTGTACTCCTCAGACAGAGTTTCCCCCCAACGAACACTGTTCCGCTGGTTCTTATACCAAAATTTAAAAATTTCTACAAGTTCCAAAGGTATTCCTGCCTCCTTCAGCTTTCCCCATAGAACATCATATGCTACAAGGTCGAAAGCCCGGGAAAGGTCAAGGAAGCAGGCATATATTGGGGTATTTCTGTCCGTATAGTATCGGACAGTTTGCTTGAGGCTAAGAATCGCGCTCTCAGTAGAAAGCTTGGGTCTAAACCCGAACTGTGCGTCATGTAACCGTAATATATTACCCAGCTCTTTATCAAGCAAACTGTCCAACACTTTCGCCGTTACGGTAGCAAGCGACACTGGTCTGTAGTTAGAGGGATCGGAGATATCTCCAGTCTTGTTCTTAACAATCGGAACCACCACTGTTTTCATCATGATTGCGGGTAAGTAAGAATGACTAATACAGAGCGAAAAGAACATAGCTAGTAACCTAGGCAAATGTACGCCTGCATACTTCAAATGCTCAATACTGAGACTGTCATGTCCCGGTGACTTGCCTCTACACATTCCATCTATGACGCCAGCCACCTGCTTTGCAGAAAAACGGGAAAGAGACTTGCCCTGACAAGCCTCAGCATCGATGCACTCTACTGATGGTCCTAGTGGTGAAGACACAACAAAACGTTCCTTGAACAAACTGGCGATACCCTCCGATGACTCACACCCCCCAACACTCACAGGAAGACCCGGTTTAATGTTGAGTCTATTGGTAGCTTTCCAGAATTGAGCAAAGTTCTTAGACGACCTATGTGAAGCTAAAATGTCCATTTTAATTTGGTCTTGATGTTTCTGGCACCATTTAAGCCTTCCTCTAAACACCCTTTGAGTTTCCCGCATTTTATCCCACACCGGACCGGACTGGGGTTTATTATGCTGTTCCCATACCTCATAGCTTATCCGGGCCTCCCTGTGGGCCCCGTGCACATGCTTATTCCAACCAATTATACGACTCTTTTTTCGAGCCACACCCTTTTCACACGTCAGCATAGCCGACTCCGACAACACATTGATAATCTCGTTATACAATCCGTCGAGCATTAGTCTATGTTCTGAAAGAGTACACATTTTGTCAGCACATGTTTCAAACTGCTCAGGAAAATCAATATGCTTAAGCTTCTCATTACATAGATCATGATATCTGCCGATCTGACTGTCATTCCGCTCACGCCATATCACCTTATCAGGGCCTAGTTCAGTAGACTGTTTCAACTTTGGCCTGACAGTTTTTAGATCACAAACAACAGACAATGGTAGATGATCCGACCAGAAAACACCATAATCTATGCAAACACTGTTAACAGACTGCCACGCTGCTGACGTTACAATACAATGGTCCAGCCAGCGCCTGCTACCATTCATATCACTGATATATGTATAATTAGATGAAGTTTCATGCAACTTCATAGCATCAGCGCATATCCACTGGTGCTCTAAACAAAAATTACACAGCTCTGCCCAAAAAGGCTGCTCAGGGTGCGCGTTAAAATCCCCTAACATAAACACGGCTTCTACCTCATAGTTGTCAATTATAGCACTCATTTGACATAAACAATCTGTGAACTCCGGCATATTTTCTGCACTGTCGGTAGGCATGTACACACTGAATACTAAAATGCATCTATCACACATAGTCACTTTTAAAGCCGTAAGTCTCGCACTTTCGCACTGCACTAACTCAACCGACTGAAAAATGCCTTTCCGCCACAACAAGGCTACACCACCGTACGGACGCCCTCGTAAGATTTCTGCAGATGTGTCGACCGCTGACTTCCCCGAGTACTCAAAATCTTCATCGATGGTACCAAGCCACGGTATATCATGAGGCAACAGCCACGTTTCTTGAAGCGCCACGATATCGGCACTTTTACAAATACTTCTCACACTTTCTAACGAACGTTTAACGGACTTGCAATTAAACGTTACCAACTTAAATAAATGTTCTATCTGATCGACCGAATTCATTATTAAGTAATTATTTTCTATTCATAGTATTCTCAGATGTTACATTCGCCTTGTAATCAAACACAACAAAGCGCCTAAAACAAATGCCTTCTGGCCATAATGCATCATTCATAAACATATGCAATTTGTTTCTAGGAACACATAACTTATATGAATCATAACTTTTTTCCCTTTTTGCACGAATTTTTTCTAAGGTAACCTTTTCTTGCGTTTTGTGCCAAATATAATCTACGATGTCCGATTCTTGTGTTTGTTTACAAACATTAGATATGTAAATTGGCAATTTAATCTCTGCTGCTCTGAATTTACAGTTCATATTCGTCTTATCCGTGCCTGTGTTGCTGACAAACTTATTATAAACTCGCTTCTTTTTGTAAGATACTGTATGCCAGTTGTTATCAGTATTTGTCTTAAGAATCTCTGCCATTGTCGGCTTTGTAGCAAACTGGTTTTGCACACCTGAGTGATTACTCACCTCGTTATTACTCGCATGCACGACACCCGCAGTACCAGTGCAAACCGATGTGCAGGTCTCAACGCACCCGGCATCCTTATCATTGCCACATACCGTTGCGATATCCTCGTTTGAAACCGTAGTACCGGCCTCCACGCGCGACGGCGATGGCGACGACATCATACTGTTACGTATCGGCGCAAACGAGACAGAGTTACTGGTGACACTTTGCAACAGTTTGTCGGGTGGAGTTAAAATGCTAACAGATTTCTTACTATTATCAACATTTTTATCACTTTCCGACCTAACTGTCAACGCATTATTGTGGGGCAGGTCCATATTAATATTATGCTGCATTCCCATGGGACCACTGTCGTAATGGAAACTATCTAGCAGACATGCACCCCTCTTACTGTTTATCATACCTCTACCCTCTACTGGGTCCTTTGTTGTCACGGTACTCACGGTATTAAAATATTCCTTTGAAACATACTCAGTTTTGATCATGTTTACTTCTTGTTGTAACCATAATATATCCTTAAGTAAGCGCGTCGCATCGAGGTGGTCGAAAGTGACCGGTGGAAGTCTATGCAGTTCTCTTGCCACAAAGACGGGAATTTTTTCAGGATCTTCAGCATCCGTAGCTTTCAATAGCTCAATAATATCTTCTAAGTCTCTGTTAACTTTACCGTCTTTTCTTCGTTTCTTCATTTGCTTACTTGACACGGATTCAAATAACAACTTTTTGGCCGTTAAAATTTCATCCGCCTCAAATGCTGTATTACAAATTCTGATCAATGAATTTTCATCCATCACACTCATTTTATTGTGCACAAAAGCTAACACCTCATTTATCACTATATTGCAGGAGCAACATTTCACAAAGTTCGAGGTCATTGTCCTCACACTCGTATCGCAATCGGTCAACGACTTAGCGCGCGCGCGGTCAGCTGACTTATGCTACTGTTTGATATTTATTTATTTCTTTAAGTAGGTTTAAAAAAAACACTTTTACACGTCATAAAATTGAATAAATAAATTAGAATTAGTTGTTCCGGGTCTGGCTGTTTGTATATGTGAATTTTAAATGTTTGTATGCGCACGAAAAATACAAGAAAAATGACTAATGTGGGCAACTTTAAAAAAAAAACAGCTGCTGGTGGTGTCGATGTGCATTCCGCCCTGTATACTATTTACTCAATAAACATAAATAAATAAATATAGCCTTTATTGCTGTTTCTATTTACAATAACTTAATACATGCCTACTTGCTAAAAACTAAATGTACATCTAGTTCTAATTTATATTAAAGTGGTCTGCAACTGGTTGCTTTTGTTGAACAGCCTGTCTGTCGACAAAGGCCTCCTCTAAAGATTTCCACGTATTCCTGTCTCTGGCTACTCGACTCCATACTGCTATTTAATAATAAATAAAATAAATATTGCTGGACAATCCACACAGCATCATCTAGCCCCAAGCTAAGCAGAGCTTGTGTTATGGGTACTAGATGACTGATATACTTAATACAATACATTACATAGATAGATATTTTTATTATACATAGGAAATACCCAGAACACCCGGAACAAATATTTGTAGATCGTACAAACATTTGTCCCAAGGCGGGAATCGAACCCGCAACCTCTTGCGTCGCAGGCAGACCTTCACCCACCGCGCCACATCGGTCGTCAAATACTCAATACTCAATACTAAATTCTTAATTGCATTCCATAATGTAGGCTTAGATGGATAAACATTTTTTGGGAAACAATCGTGGACTTTGTTGCGCACAGCAAAAGTAAGATAGAAAACTGGTAAATTTATTTATTTATTTATTTAGTATTAAAGCACATCAACATCATAAACACAAACATTAATAAGAGACACGAAACAGAGACATATAGCTGGTGTTTACGACAATTACAGACGTGCACAACATTTAAAACAAAGTAGAAGGAAAATACAGTATTCACATTACAAAATAGAATAAATAAATAAATAATGCTGGACAATCCACATTATCCACACAGCATCATCTAGCCCCAAGCTAAGCAGAGCTTGTTCTGGGTACTAGATGACTGATATACTTAATACAATACACTACATAGATAGATATTTTTTACTATATATAGCATATACCCAGAACACCCGGAAAAAATATTTGTAGATCGTACAAACATTTGTCCCAGGGCGGGAATCGAACCCGCAACCTCCTGCGTCGCAGACGGACCTTCGCCCGCCGCGCCACATCGGTCGTCCATAGAAGAACAAAATATAAAGGCCAACAACCACAAACTACAATTTACGTAACATTTAGGGCACTAAAGAGGATTTTTAATAGAGGGCTTAGAAAACTGCTAAATTTTGGCTAAACCCATACAATACAGTTCACGTTCAATATCATAATCCAGTATGTCGGAAGCTGACCCACTTTAAACTTTAGGCTTACACTGACTGACACTAATCATAATCTAAACACACAACTCGATTCATATAATTTGATCGAATCAACTTATCGAGCAGTTGACACGACCGCGTCACATCAAATCGATTCAAATCGATTGCAATCATCTTAATTGGACGCAACTCGAATGAACTGTTGACTCGATGAAGGAAAACTAGATATTTGTTGGTATAACACATTTAATTCTTTAATAATATTCATACTTTTTTTAATATATATGAGCTGTTGTGTCCGTCTGTTTGTGAAGCGGATTTACATATGTTCATTAAGTTCTGTAGAGGGCCATCTATAAATAAGGTCATTCATTTTTTTCTTTTGACCTCAAAATTTTCAATAATTAAATTAAAACAGCAGTTTCCAAAACTATTACTTTTTTATTTCCATTTGTAAAAAGTTTAATACAATCAACATAAAACTTATGAATATAAATTTAATTATTCCTATAAACAAAAAAAAAATAAAAAAAAGTTTTATTTTTGTTTTTTACACATGACATCACAAAAATTTTGAACAATGTGACTTTTAGAATTCATATTTACAGACGCCAGCACATCAAACTATACTTAACTGTCAAATTACTGTCCAAGAAATTTGATAGATTAGGGGTAACTTGATGGAGTGACCTCTCTACTACATCTACATCACTGACATCGGTGAAGGAAAACACCGTGAAGGCACCTGGACTTATAATTAATAAACATAACATAACTTCACCCCTGTATTGCACAAAGGGTAAGGCAGAGGTGTGCCTATAGTACACCCAGTTTCACCAGTTATGTTTCAGTCCTATGACCCATGTTATGTTTAATTACTATAAGTCTGAATTCGCCAACCCCTATTTAAAAAAAAAGAATTTCTAATAAATAAATACCTGTAGGCCATACAAATCTTGTTCCGTGCGCGAATCGTACCCACGACACTCGGCGGAGCAGCCGATCGCTTAGCCACTACGCCAATCGTGCCGCCGCTTTGAGCACGCGTTATGAATGTTATGATCAATGCTAGTGCCTTCTCTGTATAAGAAGAGGCCTTTGTCCTGCAGTGTGACAGTAACAGGATGATATTGTCATTGAAGAGACATGAAGACCAAAAGACAGGCAGATCCTTTGGCACCCTTTGGGTACGGTAACTTAAAAACCCCGTTTAGTAAAGTTCGATCGAAAAAATCTAAAATTTGCGCGGACGTAGTCGCGAGCTAAGTGCTGTCCTGCTTTTGTTATTTTGACCTTTAAACTTAAACAAAAACTGTTCAAATAATCTGTAGTCGTTCAAACAGCGAAGTTTAATATCATGACTAACGACTTTATGGTAGTTCGTGGTTATAAGCAGGCAGAGTACCACGCTGTCTGTCATTCGTGTAGGATTTTCATAGTGATTTTCATTTGAAAATTGTCGAGCATAAGCGTGTACACGAGCAATTGTTATAGGTGGAGCAACTTATGATCTTGCTTCTTGACGTCGCAGGGGATTTGTCGAAACGGCACAACTAGCCAAAGTTGCTGAGGGTTGGGCAATAGAAGTGCAGAAAAGCCCGCTTATACGCGCTTTGCGAAATTGTTTGATGAGTTATTCTATGGTATTTATTTCTGCCGTATTCTGAGGATTATTTTTTTCATAGAAGCACACTGTGTGGGATTGCTAGGTACTTCGGTAAATATTCTGTTTATACCTACGTCATTCTTTCGTTTGGTTTTTGTTTATGCTCAGTTGTTTTCTTATTAAAACTTTAATAAAGTGTTTTTAATTGTTCCAGGACTTGTTGGAGAGAATATTTCGATTGTTCGATGCAGATTTAATAGATCACTTAGTACAAAATGATTGGCTTGAATACTTAAAAGAACGACTCAGGTAAGTTGCGTGATTTATTTATTCTATTATTATATATTTATTTTATTATTCTGTTCCATTCGTCTAATCTAGTGGATAAGTAGTATCTTTACAAATCTTGTGAAACGAGGCCAATATTTTCTTCGAAAATTAAAACCCACGTTTTTCAAGATGTTCAACCGTGCAGCGTCATCTACCGACGAGTAGATAAATCAACAATTTTAAACTTACATTTATATTTTATTTCTCAGAGAAGACAAACAGATAGACTTCGTAGAACAAGTTGAAAGTGAAGCATACCACCTCTGCGGGAATGGCGTGGTAACATTAGATACTTTTCAACGCATCTTTCAAAATAAACTAGTAAGTATAATTGGACAGCGCCATCTCTTAGCGAATAGCGTAACCAATTGGCGTTTGTAGTACTTAATAAACATAAAAGAGGGCGCCACTCGAAATATTAAAATTAAATGGTCAAGGGTATCAAGTAAAAATTGCGGGTAGCCTTTGCTTAATATTTCCGCTTACACCCAGTACTATCTTCGTGCATTCATTGAGTACATCTGGTGGTTTTCAGGTGACGAACAAGTTGTTTAAAGTAGTGGACACTGATGGTGACGGATATGCAACTGGTGATGAAATCATGGAGTTCTTATCTTCAGTTTCCAGTAGCAGGTACTGTCAGATTTATCTTTCTCTTTCTTATATATAAAATTCTCGTGTCACAATGTTTGTTACCAAACTCCTCCGAAACGGCTGGACCGATTTGTATGAAATTTTGTGTGCATATCGGGTAGGTCTGAGAATCGGCCGACATTTATTTTTCATCCCCCTAAATGATAAGGGTGACCACCCCTATAAATTGTTTTTAATATTTTGGATTTTTTTTGGCTTAAAATGGCAAAACAACGTTTGCCGGGTCAGCTAGTTTTCTTATAAAATTACTACTTTATACGTACAAACATACACAAAAAATATTACTAGGTCAAGACACTCAGGAGTACGGGCAGGAGCGATTTCTTGTACGGTGCTTTTCGTTTAAATAACTTTATTCGCATTGACATATTCGGTCACGTAAAAAAGGAAGAAAAAGTATTGACAATTTACAATTTTTAACAATAATTAAAGTTTTAGTAATATTAGCCCAATGGGTAAAATTAAAATGAAATAGTTAGTTGCCAACAATTTAGAAGTAATTTCACTGTGTTGTTGCGTTAGGCGGTTGCCCAAGCTAGAAGATATTGCTTAATAATCTATACCAATATATAAAAATTGAAATGTCTGTTCGTAATGCCAAAATAACAGCTTGTTACTTTATGCATATAAAATTTAATGCGGTATTTATTTAAAAAAAAAACTTTATTTTTATCTGTCAGTCTATTTGTTTGAAGTCAATCTCCAAAACGGCTAGACCGATTATGACGGCAATTTCGTTAGGAAATAGGCATACATATTAAAATAAGGGTTCCGCCCAAAAATATTATAACCCATGAGTCCATCCATCCATTTTCCTGGTAATTGACCAGTAACATGGCAAAAAAAATAGCCTAATCCCTTTTTTAAACTCTTAATTATGTCTTGATAGATAGTCTAGATATAATGTAGATCTTTGATAGTTTTTTCGGGTACTCAAAGGCATAAAATTCTGACTTACTATCTTCTATGGCTATAATTGTATAAATCGGGCTGCCGAAAAGTAGCGTGCGACGCAGTAACTGGGTTATGGAGGTCAGATAGGCAGTCGCTCCATGTAAAATACAGGTATTCAGCTGCATCCGGTTAGACTGGAAGCCGACCCCGACATAGTTGAGAAAGGGCCCAGCCAGATGATGATGAGATAATGGAGAATTAACAGCAAAATTTATAAAACGTATCTTATGTAGATACCTATGTTTTAGGGTTCCATACCAATATATTAAATAGGAACCCTTATGGTGCGAGTCCATCTGTCCTTCTGTCACAGCTGGATATCTCAAGAACTATTAACGCCAACTATTTTGCAAATTAGTAAACTTTTTTTTTGCGACAGGGCCTGACGCGGTTTAAAAAAATTTAAAGGTTTCTCGTATTTATTAGGCCGCATAGTTTTCGATTTATGAATAATATAAAAAAAAACGATCTTTCTATGTGACAGAAGTGTATTAATGATTACAGGGAAAAAAAACGATTTCTCTAAATAACACATTTTGTCAGAAAATGTAACCGTACCCTCGGTGTGCGACTCCCGAGTCGGACTCGCGCACTGACGGTCTCATATCCTTATATCTATTTCGTATCGAACGTTATTTAAAATACTTGAGCAAAGGAATTAGCAACAAGATTAAGGAAAGAACTAGAACATAATTTTTCTACAACACTAGTTGCATATAAAACCATTGTTTCAGACCGCGTGTGGGCTTCGACAAGCACAGTGTGGACCGACTGGAGAAGCTGTTCCAAACGACAGTCGGAGACTTGAAGGAGATCACCAGGGAACAGTTCCAGAAGATCGTCGTGTCCAAGAATGTAAGTCAACTGGTTCATCATCATCCTCCTACCCTTATTCCAAGGCCACACAAGTCTTATTCTTCCATAAATCTGTATTTACTACAAAATGTATACTACTCTACCGACACCACCGTCTGCGGGTTTTATGCATATAACTGTTCCCGCAACTGCAGCCAAACCATTGTGCTGTAACTAGTTTTACTCGGGCCAAATATAAGTGTACCTAATAAGGTAAGTGGCCTCTGAAAATCAGCGATGGTGACTGAATCCCACGTTCGTCGATCATTCTTCCTTTTTTTTTATTTTACACGGACTTCCACAAAGAAACACCATTAGTGATTATTTATTTTATTTCCTCCAGCCCTTCTTTACGGAGCGCGTCTTCCAGATCTTCGATGAAGATGACTCGGGCGCCATCTCCCTGCAGGAGTTCATCGCAGCTGTCCACCGTTTTGCTGGGCAGACGCCAGAAGACAAGATACTGTTCCTATTCAAAGTTTATGATTTAGATGGTAAGGACTTGAACCTCAGTACATTACTGTGAAATGATGCTACCCAGTTATTATTGAGGCCCTCCGTGCCTCGGCAAGCAGAAGTTCGATGGTAGTATTACCAAGTGATACTGTGTTACCCAGTAACTGGGCCCTGTGAAATAGGCAGTCGCTACCCGGGAAATGCTGTCTTCAGTAGCATCCGGTTAGAGTGGAAGCTGACGTTGGGAAAAAACCAGGCTATGATGAGTAACTTACAAAACATATGGCAGATTTGACACCTAGCTTAAAACTAAACGAAATAGAATGGTAGATAATTTGTAGTAAGGCAGGTGAATTAATATTTCGTCATATTTTCTCAATAGAATTCCTAGCACATGGAGATCAATATCATGAATTTATCTAAAGAAATAGTTGGTATTTAATCCATGTGACATTTCATGGTGTTATTTCAGAGAGTTCCTTTGAACTTGGCGTGGTTTTTCTTTAGCTAATGATCAGATACCTCAAATCTTCAAGGATAAACACTACTCCCCATTCCACAGGCGACGGCCTCATCCAACACCGCGAGCTGGCGCACGTGATGCGCGCCTGCATGGAAGAGAACGGCATGCAGTTCAGCGACGAACAGCTGCTGCACCTCACCACCGCCATGTTCGAAGACGCAGACTCCGAGAAACGTGGAGCCATCACTTTCGAGGCGCTGAAGAAGCAGCTCGGGAATCATGATGGATTGCTGGAGAACTTGTCTATCAGGTATGTGGAGATTAATGTTCTGCAGGGCATGAGCCACTTTGCTGACAAAATTTTGCAGCCTACTATGGATTTTTTTTAAAAGGAAAGTTTTGAGTATGAATGTATAGGTTTACAAGAGTAGAGGGAGACCCAGGAAACGACGGATGGATAGTGTGAAAGTTGATATGGCTAAGAAGGAAGTGACTTCTGAGATGACGGGAAATAGAGATGTATGGAAGAAGAAGACATGCTGCGCCGACCCCAAATGAAATTGTGATAAGGGCAAGAGGATGATGACTGTGGTTTTTTTTTCAAAATTTGTCTCTTTTCTTTCTTTCTACCATGATCGTCCTGTTCTTATGCCAATTTATTTAGCGTTGGCTCAGCATTTCCTCTTCTTCTTCCTCACATCTCTATTTGCCGTCATCTCAACAGTTAACTCTTTCCTATCCATATCATTTTTCACACAATCCATCCATATTGTCTTTGGTCTCCTTCGACTCTTGTAACTCTTCACATTAATACTCAAAACTTTCCTCACCACATGGTCCTCATTCTTTCACATCACATGCCCATACCATGACAACCGATTTCGACACGTCTCGGTCACAGGCGCCACTGTCATACTTGTCAGCTCATTCTCATCTCAGCTGCAGGCAACTGCCTTTAATTCATCCCTTTTATGGCTCAATATTCTGATCCATAAAATACAGCAGGTCTTATCATTGTTTTATAAATCTTTATTTTCTTTTATATTGTGTTATAAAGAATTAAACCACAAGATGTAATTTGTCTTTCAGTATGACTGTAATGATAAATACAAATTGATGTGCGCTGAAGCATATCAACCAATTCTTTTGTAATAATAATAAGCATGAAATGTAACATGTAATGTATCTATTCAGATACAGCATCAAAAGATATGAAAAACTACTATACAAATATAGCATATACTTATTATGTTTGTGTTTATCTTTATTATCGTGCCTCGGAAAGCACGTAAAGCAACGGATTACTGTGCTTTCCGAGATCTACAAATGACAGCCGGAACCAACGGGTCTCGGCTGTCATTTTTAGATCTTTGACAGTCGTTAGGGGTAGTCATAAGCCCAAAAGTCTGACAACCAGTCTTACGAAGGGGCATTGTGTTGCCCAATAACTGGGTCGAGAGGTCAGATAGCCAGTCACTCCATGTTAAATACTGGTATTCAGCTAGACTGGAAGCCAACCTCAACAAAGTTGGGAAAAGGCAAGACAGATGACGAGCGTCTTTATTAATAAACTGAAGAGTTAGCTTGTGTTTTGGCGGAGGAGCAGATAGAATCGTGGGGCCCGGCCAGTTTATCAGATATTATGGTTTATTGTAACTGACAAAATCTGGACACACCAGCAAATCTGAATGATATATCGGTGTCCTTACGTTACGTAATTTCAGTTTATATCCTGTTCAAACTTCCATATTTTCTTACAGCATAGATCGCTGGCTTGTCCCTCCGAAGCCGGAAGCTAAGCCCGTCTCCTTCGGCCAGCGCCTGTGGAACCTCAAGCCGTACCAGCTGTCTCTACCCTACTTCAGGAACAACTACGTCTTCCTGACATACTTGGCGCTGTTCCTCATGGTCAACGCCGGCCTGTTCGGGGCCAGGGTTGTGGAGTACCAGAAAATGCATGCTAATGGATTTGTTATATTCGCCAGGGCTTGTGGTAAGTGACTTATACAAAGGAAGCAACTAGGTGTTACCCTCGACTCCTTCCGTTTGGGTTTTTTTATGGGTTACAATATTTATTTATTTAATGAGTCATGGAAGACTTGCAGCTTTTAAACTAAATAAAATAAACCATAGACCATAGTTATTGTGTTGTTGCAAAGATAACAAAAAAAAAAAACAAAATAAAACTATTTGGTTTACATTTGAAGAAATACAACGATAAAATTAAAAAGCTAATACTCGAACGAGTTCATGGTTACGTAGCTATTTGAAAATATTGAGGCTTCCCAACCTCCTTGCTGACGTCACACTAGTTGTAAAGGGGGACAAGTCATGCTGCTTACATATTTCATTAAACTGTTTGCTTGTACGCACAAATATATCTTTATAAAATAAGACTAGTAGTAGTAAATACCCTTTTATCACATCAGCTATCTGCGAGAGGAAGTCTCGTCATTTCGGAGAATATCCCGAACAATCGGACATGCTTCTAAATTTTTTTTAGTTAGTCTATACAAAAACAAAATAAGATAAAAAGCCGACCAAGACACTCAGGATTCAAAGTACTCATCCGCGTCGCTGTTATCTGGAAATATGGCCAAAAGACTTTCAGCATTCCCACGTTGGATGGTAATACTAATTCTTTGGGAAAAGAACGACCCAGCCCTCTTTTGTATATATGTAAATGGTTACCTTCATATTTTAATTGCATATGTAAATTTTAAATTTAATTTAATGATGTTATATCTACAAGGAAGTATATAAACTTTCATGCATTTAGTAGTAAGCTGGCAGTCTATTTAATAATCTTACAAGAATAATTATATTACAAGAAGACACTCCAACTTTATCTATTTATGTGTACAGATTGAAAAACTCTTAAACTTCATTCTTTTCTCTTTCTTCTCCCAGCTACATTTGTCTCATTTCCACTGAGTCATCCATGAACCTTTCCACTTCCAGGACAATGCCTTAACTTCACATGTTCCTGGGTGCTAGTGCTGATGTTACGTAACTGTCTGACGGAGCTGCGCGTGCGCGGGTTCAGCTCCTACCTCCCGCTGGACCACCACATCTACCTCCACAAGCTGACAGGAGTGTTGATAGTCCTGTACAGTGTCGTGCATACTGCCATGCATTTGTGTAATTTCAGTAAGTTTTTTTTTTTTTGGTGGATGCTTCTCGCAGGTCGGGCTCGAGGTCACTCTGTCGATGGGTGACCATTAATTACTTGTTGAGACTCCTTCGTCCTCCTTCTCCAGAGTGATAGCCTATTTCTGACATCCACAACCCAGTTATTGGGTAACACTATATTGGTAAGACTGGTTGTCAGACTTTCGGGTCTTTGACTACCAGTTACGACTTTTAAAAGATCTGCAAATCACAGCTAGGACCAACGGTTAAATGTGCTTTACGAGGCACGGAGGGTCTCGATATGTGATGGAAGAATATTGATATGTAAGGATGCTACCCAATTAGCAATATGTTAGTTCATAACAATATCTTTCTAAAATGATAAAAAGAAAGATTGTCTACATTATTGCATGCCCATGTATAAATAAATATTTTAATACTCAATACGTTTATTGCATTCCACAATGTGAACTTAGGTGGTAGGTTGTACATAAATATACATACAATAGTTTTGGAGCATTGTGGGCCCTGTCGGGCATAACAACATAAAAATTAAAAATTAGGAGGAGGGCTATTATAAATATTTATTTAAAATTTCCATATTATTCCATATAAATTCCATATAAACGAAAACATATAAAAAAAACAAAATCATATCATGATGGCCCAGTGGTTTAGACCTCGCGTCTTGTGGACGAGGTTGTGGGTTCAAACCAGGGCAAGTACCAATGTGAGTTTTTTCAATTCATATGTACTTTCTAAGTTTATCTTGGACATCACTGACATCGGTGAAGGAAACATCGTGAGGAAACCTGGACTTATAATTAATATAAGTCTGTAATCGCCAACCCGTCTCGAGCAAGCGTGGTGATTAATGCTCATATCTTCTCTGTATGAGAAGAGGCCTTTGCCCTGCAGTGGGAAAGTAATAGGCTGGCACAACATAAAAATACAAAAAGCTGTCTCCAATCAATCAATGAATCAATCAATCATTTTTTTTTTGCATAATATGGGTTTACAAAGGTGTTACACAGGTAGGGTTTCACCATATTCAGCTTATGGTCAGTATAAAGAGACAGCTCTGAATGGTGTAAAATAACTATAGTTTTGGAAGTCGGCGGCTTTGTTTATTTCGTTTAATTAATTTTATACCACCGACTTCCGATACTATAGTCATTTGTACACCACTTAATGCTTTTTTAGCAATCAGTCGAATTTAAAATAGATTATCCTAACAATAGACTTTTATGGTAATTCGTGGGACGCAATCTCAGCGATAACGCGAATATTCGGGTTATCGCGATGTGTGTCGACAAATATTCACGAACGTTTTGGCGATTCGGGCGAAGTCGCGGACACTTCGCCCCGCTGCGCCCGCGACGGCGACGTTTCGTCGTTAAAATCTCGCACTTAAATAAATAAATAATTAATGCTGGACAATCCACACAGCATCATCTAGCCCCAAGTTAAGCAGAGCTTGTGTTGTGGGTACTAGATGACTGTAATACTGAATACAATACATTACATAGATAGATATTTTTTATTATACATTAACCCAGAACACCCGGAACAAATGTTTGTAGATCGTACAAACATTTGTCTCAGGGCGGAAATCGAACCCGCAACCTCCTGCGTCGCAGGCGGACCTTCGCCCGCCGCGCCACATCATTCGTCACTTAAAGCCTTTTATCGCGATGAACTTCACTTGCGCGGCCACACTCCAGTCTGCCAACAAAAGATGATTAGGAAAAAACCATAGAAAACTTTCAGCTCCAGAACCATGTAAAGAGGTCAGCACATCAAGCTACCCCAATGTCTGACACAATTTCTTTGACAGTTTTTCAACTTTATCTCAATAGAAATACAGGTCCAGTTGAAAACCAGCGTCAGGCACCAGTTGTCTGGCATTTTTGCTGAACTGGACCCTTTTAGCGCAGCTGAAGGCACATACTTAATAATATATACTTTTATATGTTTTTAATGTATTTCTTGTTACTCGTTTTTATATGTTTTTCTATGTTTAGTATTGTCGTTGTGTGCCTGAACCTGTGCTGAATAAATGTTTTTTTCTTTCTTTCTTTCAAATAAAGTTAATGTTAAATTGGAACAATCTGACAGTTTGGAGTAGCTTGATGTGCTGGCGTCTGTACTGAACTTATGGTATCAGATTGAGCGTCTCGTCGCTGTCCCTTCTATCCTGTATGGAGCCACAGATGCGTCCAGTCAGATGTTTTTCGTTTGTTGTTACGATAAATTCCACAGAAATGGGGCCATGCACTTTTGCTGTAGGTCGAAGGTGAAGTTGTAATCGAAAAATGTTATCGTGATGTGTGCGGTCCACAGGCACACTCACTCTTTGTATGCATTTAAGTAAATTAGTGTTCTTTTTGGGCAATAAAAAAATGCTAAATAAGTGAAATTGCCGAAACCCGGGATCGAACCAGGGACCTTTAGATCTTCAGTCTAACGCTCTCCCAACTGAGCTATTCCGGCGATACTCATGATAGTGAAATTATGACTTCAAATCTAAGCTCCTTGTTAACTTGCAAAAGCCTTAAGTGTGTTACACGGATTTCATTGATTCGGACTGCCTTGTTAGCTACTCAATACTCAATACGTTTATTGCATTCCACAATGTGAACTTAGGTGGTAGGTTGTACATACAATAGTTTTGGAGCATTGTGGGCCCTGTCGGGCATACCAACATAAAAATTAAAAATTAGGAGGAGGGCTATTATAAATATTTATTTACAATTTCCATATTCTCTTTCGTTTTGTGTAGGTAGGCTTACAACTAATTGTATACATATAATTTTTTCTACTTACATATTGGATTTATTCATTAATATTTATTTAAATTATATAATTATGTATTAGTATTATAGATTATTATTGCGTTTTTTGGTATTATTATTTATTTATTACGTTTATCAGCTAATGCTGAGTAAGATGTCTGGCAAAGAGATATTGGGTTCTTTCATTTAGAATTCCTAAGTAGCAGCCCGGCCGAGCCTATTACCATGAATCGGGCACAAATCCAGACAGATTTGTGCCCTTTTGATGGTAGCACGTTAAGCCGTTGGTCCCGGTTGTCATTTGTAGATCTTTGGCAGTCGTTACGGGTAGTCAGGAACCCGAAAGTCTGATAACCAGTCTTACCAAGGGGTATCGTGTTGCACAGTAACTGGGTTGTGCAGGTCAGCTAGGTAGATGATGATGGTGATGGGGATGGTGATGGTGGTGATGATGGTGATGATGGTGATGTGATGGTGATGGTGTTGGTGATGATTGTGATGTGATGTGATGGTGATGGTGTTATTGATGGTGATGATCATCATGATGGTAATAGAAATGGGAATAGGTATCGCCCTATTAGTTGAACTGAAATACAACTGGAGAACCGTGGAGTTACCTGCGATAGGTACACCACTGACTAACCTTCCGGGGAATACCGGCGTGATGTTATGTTTAAGAATCTAGAGTGCTTTCGTGGTCTAGTGGTCGCTCTACTGATCATAAGGTACTAGGTTCATTTCCCGGATCGGGTAAAGTGATATAGGGTTTTTCCATTTAGAACTTCTCAGTAGCATCCTGGAGACGTGAATTGTTCCCGGCACTAGGCTTGTCCTTGCGAAATGCGGTTTTAGGATACCTCTGCTTAACTCTTCGAGCAATAAATGCGTAATGTTATGCTGAGATGACGATCTGCGAAAGACTGCAGGCAGATGCTGGATGCGGCAAGCTGAAGACAGGGCGCTATGGCGCTCATTAGGATAGGGTTATGTCCAGCAGTGGACGTATAGCCTGATGATCATGGTTATGCTGGAGTCCTAGGCACATTTTTAATACTTTGATGGCACGGTTGGCGCAGTGGCGATCGATTGAATGTTGCTCTGGAGTGTCGTGGGTTCGATTCCCGCATGGAACAAATTGTATGGCCTGCAGGTAGTTGTTCCGGGTCTGGCTTTTTGTGTGTGTGTTTGAATGTTTGTGAACGCACCCACTATGCGGGAGAAATTCCTAGTGTGGGGCAAAGTTTTTTATAGTTTCCTTTTTATTACTTTTGTCATCATTCTTTTTTTTTTTGTTTTCGTTTTTTCATAATGTCATTGTGTCTGAGTCTGTGCTAAATATTTTCTTTCTTTCTTTATGTGTTAATAGGCTATGTTGTACCTAGTGAAATGTAGAATATTATATGTGAGTGTGTATGTTTAACTATCGTCTTGGGTTGCCTGTAAAGATAGCTTAAATATGGTTAAATAAATAAATAAATAAATGTTCTAAGAACCCTAAATTTTTTAACTTCCAGGTATCGTAGTAATCCATGACCCAGTCTTGAATAAGGAGAACTTCACGCTATCACAATGGCTGCTCACGGAGAAGCCTGGCAAGTTTGGGATGATAGGTGGCTGCGCGAACCCCACGGGCATAGCGCTGGCCGGTATACTGCTCATCATGTTCGTGTGTAGCCAGCCTTTCATCAGAAGAGGGGGGAGTTTTGAGGTGAGAACTGGAATTTTCTGTAATAATAAAGAAAACCTCTCTGTTCTTGTGAAAGTGACGCCGTGTACACAGAACAATTGTTATTTACAAAATTAAGTTTATTGCGTAAAGTTGTTCTTAGTGATAAAGTTGATATTTGCTTGATTACAATTAAGTATGTATTAAAACAACGTGTGGACAGTTTGATGATTTATTCTTAACTAACAAATTTAAAGAAATGTTTGACGACACGATTGGCGCAGTGGTTGAGCCATCGGCTGCTGCGCCGCGTGTTGTGGGTTCGATCCCCGCACGGAACAAATATTTGTATGACCTACAGGTAGTTGTTCCGGGTCTGGCTGTTTGTGTATGTGAGTTTAAATGTTTGTAAACGCACCCACGATACAGGAGAAATTCCTAGTGTGGGGCAACGTTTTTATAAAAAAAAAAAAAAAAAAAAAAAAAAAATGTGGACTGTAGAAACATGCATAGGTACAAATGAATAGTTATGTATAGACAACTAAACATCGTATGATGTGAACTTGGACAAAGTAATATCTCGTACAGAGGCCATCACATCAAGCTACCACGATCTGTCAAATTTCTTTAATAGTTTTTCAACTTTATTACAAACAAGCGGCCCGCTCGAGCTTCGCACGGGTGTAATAATTATTTACGACATCACATTAGAAACCTCAAAAATTACAATATTTCTCCCCTATTTAATGGATGTTATCATACATGTAAACCTTCCTCTTTAATTACTCTATCTATTAAAAAAAACAGTATTAAAATCCGTTGCGTAGTTTTGAATATTTAAGCATACACAGGGATGTAGGGACAGAGAAAGCGACTGTGTTTTATACTATGTAGTGATGAATAAAGTTCATGTTCAATCAGGGAAATTAGTCAGCTTGGGATAGTTTGATGTGCTAGCCTCTGTACAACAAGAGATCAGCGTAGACTTGTATCAAAGGATAACCACAAGTATGCCAAAAGCTGCCTTGTGATGTGTGTACGCATGTCTATGCAAATGTATAAAATGGAACTGTGTTTTTGCAATATCATAATAAAAGCTTTTTACTAAATGCATATTTCGATGGCACGGTTGGCGCAGTGGCTGAACGATTGGCTGCTAAGCTGCGTGTCGCGGGTTCGATTCCTGCACGCAACAAATATTTATATGGCCTATGGGTAGTTGTGCCGTGTCTCGCCGTTTGTGTATTGTGAGTTTCAAAGTTTTAAACGCATCCACGATACAGGAGAAAAGCTTAGTGAGGAAAAGGGAAAAAATGGAATAATCTTGTCTTATATTTCCAGATCTTCTACTGGACCCACCTTCTGTACGTCCCCTTCTGGGTGCTGCTCCTGCTGCACGCGCCCAACTTTTGGAAGTGGTTCGTGCTGCCCGGCTCCGTGTACCTGACAGAACGGATCATGAGACTAGCTTGGATGAGGTGAGTCGAGATCCTTTGTCATTATTACCAGCGTCTACGAATGCGATAAGTTTGAAATAGTCTTGTTTAAAGCTATGTTTAGTTTTTTACTATTTTGATGTAAATAATTGTAAATTTAAATAAATAGGAGCTCGTGACCACATAAAAACAGCCGCAAGGGTCGATCAAAGGCTAAACTCCGCTTGCCGAGGTCAGTCGGTGGATGGGTGAGCGTTCACTACATATCGAGACTCCTCCGTGCCTCGGAAAGCACGTTAAGCTGTTGGTCCCGGTTGTCATTTGTAGATCTTTGACAGTTGTTACGGGTAGTCATGAGCCCGAAAATCTGAACAGAGGAATCATGTTGTTTGATGGCACGGTCGGCACAGTGGCTAAGCGAGTGGCTGCTGCGCTACGTGTCGTGGGTTCGATTCCCGTACGGAACAAATATTTGTATGGCCTACAGGTTGTTATTGTGGGTTGGCTGTTTGTGTAAGTGAATTTAAATGTTTGTAAACACACCCACGATACAGGAAAAATCCCGCGGGGCAACGTATTAAAATGAATATGATATTTAAGTTACAATAGCCATAAGTCAACTGGTCATCACCATTTACTCAGTAGGTGACTACTCAATTATTCCCTATTTACTTCAACAAGGGTTATATTTTTGTTAAAGCACCCACGGTACAGGAGAAATTCCTAGTGAGGGGAAAAGTTCTTTATAAAAAAAAAAGAAAAAAAAGAGAGTTCAAGATTTGTTATAACATGGAACGTCACGAAATACCTTGAAACCGTTTCAGGTCGGAGCGCGGGAAGACGTACATCTCGTCGGGAATCCTGCTCCCCTCCCGCGTCACCCACCTCGTGGTGAAGCGCCCCCCCCTGTTCCACTTCCACGCCGGTGACTACGTGTTCGTTAACATCCCTGCCATAGCCTCGGCCGAGTGGCATCCTTTTACTATTAGCAGTGCGCCAGAGCAGGAAGGTGAGTGCATGTTGTCATGTTACTTGGTAGCGACAGTGGCTCGTGGCTAAATAAAAACAGCCACACGGGTTGACCGAAGTTTAACGAAGGATGAAGGTTAAAAAAAAGATGTATGACAGAAGAAGATGACGGCACGGTGGCCGTTGTGTCATGGGTTCGATTCCCGCACGGAACAAATATGTGTATGGCCAACTTGTAGTTGTTCCGGGACTGACTGATCGTTTATGTGTATACCCACGGCACAAGAGAAATTGTTTGGTTTAAATAAAATGGTTTGAATTATAAAACCATCCCGGAGGTCACCGTAAGCGAAAACACAGAATCCAGTCAGCTTAACTACCTACAATGCCAGCACGCGTAGCATAACCAATTCTATGTCTATTCTACCAAGAATAGACAACGTTCTTTCTTTCCAACTTGACAACTCTTCTACCCGAGCACGGGGCGCCCCGTACACTGTAGGGAATAGAAAACTTTCTTCTCTTCAGTTTTAACATCGCCATGCTTAGGTCGGTAGTAATCTTACAACGATTTGTCATCTCGTCTTTTATCCGTCGACATAAGCCGATTCTATGTCGTCATCTTACGCGTGCAAATCAAAGTTTCGATGAAAGCAAAGCTAAAGCAATCTTGACTATTTGTGATTTTTCTCTTTGAGTTTTTTTCATAAATACTTTGCAATGACAAGAACTTAATGTGAAGGGTGGGCGTTTTGGGGGACTGTCTTTTGTAAAAGTTTTGACGTTCGAAAAGTGCTGATTCTCAGCTTAATTTGAATAAATGAATTTTGGTTTTGATTTTTAAGCAGTTTAAGTTATATTTAAATTATTAATTAGCTGATAGGCTGGATTGTAATGTCAATAAAGTCTCACCAATTATTGTGCTAAATTACAAGGGATAAAAAAAATTAAGACCAAACAAGCAAGGCTTTTGACTGTCTTGGTCTTGTGGTAGCAAACTCAACTACTAAGCATGGGGTCCTGGGTTCGATTCCCGAATCGAACTATATATAATTAAGAGTTTTCATTAGGAATTTCTCAGTAGCAGCCCGTAGTCTGGATGCGCCCCAGGTTGATGGCAATAGGCTCATCCCCTATTACATGGGACTTAATAACATAACTGGTGAAATGGGGGTGTACTGTAGGTTATGTTATGTTAAACAAGACTAAGATCGGTTACTTATTTCAGACTACATATGGCTGCACATACGCGGCGTGGGTCAGTGGACCAACCGTCTGTATTCTTACTTCGAGAGAGAGCAGGCCAGGCTACACGGGGAAGAAGTACCAGCCATTGAGAGTGGACACGAGTAAGTATATACACTTTTCTGAACCTCCTTGTTCCCTGGTACACATACACTAAAACTGTCAAGATTTTTTTAAAAGAAATAAAAAACCTGTGCGATGGCAAAATGGCTTCTATCTCAGCATAATGCTGCGATATTTAAATAAAAGATTTTTATTTCTTTAAAACGATACAATTACTAATATACAAAAGAAATAAAATAAAATAAATAATCACAGGGTATTGAAAAATTCATCTGCATCGTTGTCAACGGGAAAAGTGCCCAGGAGGCTGGCAGCATTGCCACGTTGAATGGCAATACTGATTTTTTTTCCAAAAATAAAGGTCAGCCCTCTGGTCACGTGAAGAGTCGACCAAACACTTCGCGATTTCTCGAAAACCTAAATGGGAACACGGACCCCATGGCCCTAGTGTTTCAACCCCAAACGGCTCAAACATACTACTTCCAGTTAGATTGTTGTATTTAAATAAAAACTAATAAAATCGAAGTAATAAATACAGCGGCGCTGGTATTCTGACAGTGATAGGACCCGCTGCTAAAAGTCTTTTGTTCAAATTAGGCTGGGAATCAACACGTTTTGAGCTCAACATAAATCAATTCAAATCAAAATGTTTATTTTCCAGAAAATACATGCAAATTACAAGGAAAGATTTTATGTCCTAAAAGCCACTTTGTTCTGCCTGCAAGCAAGCGTGCAAATAATTACGAACGTCTAATTTATGTGATTATTATCATGCAATTAATATTATTACATTCAACACAATTTACATAAGACAGTCCCTCAAAACGCCCGCCCTTCCCCAACTTTCTAGTTTTAGGGAACAAACAAAAACTCAAAGTTGCCTTTACCTTATTTCATTGTTCCAGAAAACTAGCACGCTCCATATCCAGCCAGAGTAAGAAGAGTCGCAAGAGTTCCATCGCTAGCGCCAAGAAGCGTTCAGTGGACTTCTCCCCGAGGTACTACACCAACGACGCCTACACCGGGGATGATGGAAATGGTGATGTCAGGCAGAGTGACGGTATGTGCACAGAACCATAAGTGTCACCTACATTGAAGAGAGTATGCTTCGATGGTTTGGTCACGTAGAGAGGATGACTCAAAGATGAATAGCAAAAAATTTGGAAAATCCAAAAGTGCACTCCTCATAATCTCATTTTTCACTTCTTCATATTTTTTTAGTTTTTTATTAATTGTAATTAAACGACAACGAATTACCCAGAGATTTTCAATAGCAAACAGCGCGCTGCAATTATGAAGCTTTAAAAAAAAAATACTTCGTTACCTACATTAATTTTTACGGTCGTGTGAGTGCCAGGTCCATACGGACAGACATCCGGACGTCCTCGAACATTATTGTGATTTAAATTTTTTTCAACTTTAAATAAAATAATTGTTTTTTTAAATTTCAAATATGTTTAAACGAATGTTTTTTTCTTGAAATAAAAATGAAACAATATTATCCTATAAGTGCATTGTGAGAATGCAGCTGATCGGCTGTCATGGTATGGACACGTGATGCGAAGGAATGAGGATCATGTTGTGAGGAAAGTTTTGAGTATGAATGTAGAGGGTTACAAGAGTAGAGGGAGACCCAGGAAACGATGGATGGATTGTGTGAAAGTTGATATGGCTAAGAAGGAGGTGACTTCTGAGATGACGGGAAATAGAGATGTATGGAAGAAGAAGACATGCTGCGCCGACCCCAAATGAAATTGGGATAAGGGCAAGAGGATGATGAAGTGCATTGTGAGAAAAAATTTCCTTTTTAGTTTCGAAAAGTCCTTGACTTTCATATATCGGGAGTACAGCATCACCTCAACGCTTCGCTTATGCAGCGTGCAATATGTATAACGCCCTAGAAGGACATACACTGACCTTATTGGTGATGTTCTTCAAAAAGGTCAGGTCCGTAGTTCTCGCAACTGGCGTGCGAGTTTGACGAGATGTTTGAACGTAAACGAAGCAAAAAGGAGTATGTAAAGATCGTAGCAGTAGGGTAGGTGGCGTTGTGTAGTTTCTGTTTACCAACATGGGAGAAAGGCATGAGTTTATGTATTATGCATAGGTGCATAGTTTATGTATTATGCATGGTCATCAGTAATCACCACCTCATCATTATGGTATCCAATTTACAGCGTGGAAGGGATATCGACGCATAACCTGGTACCATGAGTTTAGTACGTGATTCTGGACCTACCAACGTTCAACATTTCTGCCGGCTCTTCCTAGTTTAAACATATTTTACTGATTATTTACATTTTTACTTTTAACTAAATGACCAAAATGTTACACTGCCCATCTTGTTTTTCGGGACATCGCCAAGCCGTTGGTCGACTCTTCTTACAAAATATTCCAGTTTCAAGTAAACAAAATATTTATGATCTCTTTATTTTTCAGCACCAAAGTCACCAACGAAGATATCTTATAACCCGTCACTGCTGCTAGCTCCAGCCAGGACTATAGAGAAGTCGCGCTCCATGCCTGACGTGCAGAAGAATGTGAAGAAGCGACAACGGTTGATGGCGTAAGTTAATTAAATAAGCCGTGAGTTTTGTGCCTTGTATGGTTACGAATCATCATCATCATCGCACGTCTTCTTCTTCCATCTATACTTGCCGTTATGTCAATAGTCACCTCTTTTTTAGTCATATCATCATGGATAGATTGTGTGAAAAATCACACAATCTATCCAGATCAGTATTTTACGTGTTAGATCTTTGAACTCCTTCTCTTTCCAGCCTACGGGACTTCATGCGCTCAGAATCGGAAAGCAAGCTTGACGAGAGTTCAATGCTTAGCGCCCGCAAGTCGTTTGGTCTCGCAAGCAAGATCCCGCAGAACAAGTCGCTGGTGCACAGTTTCCGGTACATGAGGACCAAGCCTACTATCATAGCCTTTAAGACGCCCAGTTTTGATGAGAGGAGGAGGAGTAATGATAGTATTTTGACCCTCGGTAAGTTGGTCACCTGCCTCTTCCTGACTATGTTCGGATCACCTTCCTGTCTAACCAGATATAGCTGTAGATAAATAAATAAATAATGCTGGACAATCCACACAGCATCATCTAGCCCCAAGCTAAGCAGAGCTTGTGTTATGGGTACTAGATGACTGACATACTTAATACAATACATTACATAGATACATATGTTTTATTATACATAGCAAATACCCAGAACACCCGTAACAAATATTTGTAGCAGTACAAACATTTGTCCCAAAGCGGGAATCGAACCCACAACCTCCTGCGTCGCAGGCGGACCTTCGCCCGCCGCGCCACATCGGTCGTCAAAGATGTAACAGTATTAAAAAATCTGTTGTTAAACATGGTCCTCCAACTCCTACTGATAGAGAACATCCCACAGAAAACAGCTTATAGTTAGCAGTTACCTCTTAGTTCATACAATGACACATAATTTTCAAAATTGAACCTTTTTCCAGCACGTCGTCGTCTATCCAAGAGTTTGTCTCCGGACCGAGACGTGGAGTCTCAACCAGAGAAGATAATGGAGTTTGAGAACGATGGCTCGGAAGTCGCCGATGAGTTCAATAGTAACTACCTTATTGGGAAGCCTTTGGAGGTAATATTCTGAGTTTTTAGATGATTCTATATACACCAACTGATGATCCCAAGCTTATATAGGACTGGGCTGGACAGGTCTGCTGCATGTCGAATTAGTCATAGGCTAAATTTAACACAGTTTGGGTCCTAGAAAATGACGCCGTCGAGGCAGACCGGATAGAAGATGGTAGGAAGAGCTGAATGTCTACCAACAGGATTGATCAATACTAGTCCAGGACAGGGAGTAGAATTTATATAGGAGAATGGGAGGCATTTGCCCTGTAGTTGGACGCAATAGGCTTCTTAGGCTTGGATCCACAGACAACATTTATAGTTATACTGTAATATAATGATGTACATTCAACCTATTCCACAACACATTGTATTAAACAAAACACTTGCAATATTTCAGATCTACTTGGACGGTCCCTACGGCGCTGCTTCTTCCCACATCTTCTTGGCTGAGCACGCAGCATTGATAGCGGCCGGTATAGGGGTGACTCCCTTCGCGTCCATCTTACAAGCCATCATGTACCGCTACTGGAGCGCCAGGCAGGATTGTCCTAAGTGCGGACACACCTGGGCGTCAGATATGCCCAGGCATAATATGAATTTGAAGAAGGTGAGTGTTGGTTTATTTTATATTTCTAATTCTATTAGTAATCTTAATGCACGCAATTGCTGGTTCAGCTGGTAGTAGCCCGCAGTCTGGATCTATGCCCCTTTGATGGCAATAAGCTCACCCTCTAATACATAGGACTTAATCACAGCTCGCAAAATATACGTGTATTTTTTTTTTAAACGTTGCCCCACACTAGAAATTTCGTGTCCCTTCGTCCAGCATACTCACCATGGAATCCTGATATTTCATGAATGTCAAAAAACTGTTCTGAAATAGTGCTAAATAGTGCCCAAAGGAAAAAAATAGTGCTCTTGTACTTGCGAAGTTATAGCCATAGTTCGTTGAGTATGCTGGACGAAGGTTTCGCCCAGCATACTCACCTCCGTCCGGAGAATCTGTATACGCTTCAAACATAATTCATACTTCAAAAAATAGTTCCCAAATAGTGCCAAACGGTGCCCAAAAAGAAAAAACAGTGCTCGAATAACTTCGGAGTTATAGGCTTCGTTCAGTGAGTATGCTGGGCGTAGGTTCTACGCCCAGCATACTCACCTCAGTGCGCGAATATCGAACGAGCTATAGGTACAATTTACGTCTCAAAAAATTGTGCTTGAAATAGTGCCCAATATCAGTCCAATTTTTGCTTGACTTTTGGCCTAGAAAACCATTAAATTTGATTGTAAACTTCTACATACATTACATTGAGTACAGTCGAATACAATATTATTAACTTTCTTTCTAACAATTTTTGTCTTGTGTAAATTATTAATTGTCTATGTAAGGGAGTATTTACTTTAGAATCGCAATATTATTAATTACACATTATTTTAATAATACTTTATAATAATATGATTAAGCCTTCATAATTTTATTGTGATTAAAACGTTGTAGCAGTAAAACAAAGTACAAGTACCTACGTGTTATATTTTAGAAAGTTTTACCAATATTTGGCTAAACATTTTTTTATATGTATATTATATACAATATTAAAACTACAATTTTTTCTATTTACATTGATTATATTATGAATGTTAACAAAAGCTGTGAACTAGTTAACTAGAATTCTGATTACTTTGGCCCTTTAAATAGTAATAAATATCGTAAGTAATTAAAAATGTTTTTTATTGCTAAACCTTTCATTGATGAAACTATTGGAAAGAGTTTTAAAAATTTGTATAACTATGTCACAGTACTAGTTTTGACTGGTTATAAGTTTTGCCTGCAACATATATACAAAAAGAAACTGTATAATTTCCTTTTTACAATTTTTCAAGATATTAATTTTATTGGCTGCAAATGACTGTTTTTATTCAGACAAACACACAATGCAATGAAGTAATAGACTTCATTTACGCTTAAAGTTTCATTCATTTATTATTATTTATAAAATATATAATAATGCATTTCATCGAAAGTTTTTGACATGTGAGAAAATACCATAATTATTTCCAATAACATGAAGTCTACAATTAGAAAGTTTAATATTTTTGTCCAAAAACATGTGTCGACGACTGTACCCCATTTTACGTTAGTATGTAGAAGTTTACATTAAAATTTAATGGTTTTCTAAGTCAAAAGTCAAGCAAAAATTGGACTGATATTGGGCACTATTTCAAGCACAATTTTTTGAGACGTAAATTGTACCTATAGCTCGTTCGATATTCGCGCACTGAGGTGAGTATGCTGGGCGTAGAACCTACGCCCAGCATACTCACTGAACGAAGCCTATAACTCCGAAGTTATTCGAGCACTGTTTTTTCTTTTTGGGCACCGTTTGGCACTATTTGGGAACTATTTTTTGAAGTATGAATTATGTTTGAAGCGTATACAGATTCTCCGGACGGAGGTGAGTATGCTGGGCGAAACCTTCGTCCAGCATACTCATCGAACTATGGCTATAACTTCGCAAGTACAAGAGCACTATTTTTTTCCTTTGGGCACTATTTAGCACTATTTCAGAACAGTTTTTTGACATTCATGAAATATCAGGATTCCATGGTGAGTATGCTGGACGAAGGGACACGAAATTTCTCCTGTACCGTGGGTGCGTTTACAAACATTTAAACTCACATACACAAACAGCCAGACCCGGAACAACTACCTGTAGGTCATACAAATATTTGTTCCGTGCGGGGATCGAACCCACAACACGCGGCGCAGCAGGATATTTTACCATTCTTACAATTTCATCCCCAGGTTGACTTCTTCTGGATAAACCGCGAGCAGCGTTCATTCGAGTGGTTCGTCTCCCTCCTGTCTCAACTGGAGATCGAGCAAGCGGAGCTGGGGGGAGCGCTGGATCGTTTCCTGGACATGCACATGTACATCACCAGTGCGCTGCAGAAGTCGGACATGAAGGCCGTAGGGCTGCAGCTGGCGTTGGATTTGTTGCACGAGAAGGTTGGTCAATTCAAATCAAATCAAATCAAATCGTTTATTGCAATCCATAATGTACACTTACAGGTGGTAAAAATTAAAATGTATAGAAACAATTATGGACCCTGTCGGGCACAGCAAATTTTAAATCAATTCTTTCAATAGCTTATTTCTAGAATGTTTCCCCCATTACAGGTTGCTTGACAAGCAAACGAATGAGTCTTGGATAAGTAATGGGTCTTGAGTTCGATTAATGCTAATTGTTATATTTGCTAAAAGATATTCATCATAGATTCGTAAATGTCATTTGGAAATTAAACCGTGAAGCAAAACAATATCCCGGATCTTTAACTATAGGAGGAGTACCCTAGGGATCAATTCTGGGCCTATTTCTTATTTATTTAACTTGCTTTAATCTTATAGGATACTAATGATTTACTGTTACTGGCAGACGACACGTCAGCACCTGGTTATAGACAATGAAGATATGGCTCTCTTAAAAGTAGTACTAGTAACCATGGTGTGGTCATATTTTTCTACAGTTTTCACTGAGGCAAAACTACTACCATATCTTATTTTCAATAATATAATAAAGCTGGAGAGTTTGTTTGTTTGAAACTGCCAGTCGGATTTGAAAAAAATGTTTGCATTTGATAGCCCTGCTCTTGATGTAGGTTATAAGTTATTTAACATCACGGTACGACCCTTACGGGCGGGTGAAACAGCGGTAGATGGCTAGTGGAAATATAAGTGCCTAAACAAACAAAACATCCCTTTACTTTCAGGAAAAACGCGACCTAATAACTGGCTTGAAGACAAGAACGAATGCTGGACGTCCGAACTGGGATAAAGTGTTCAAGCAGTTGCAAGAACAGAACAAGGGGAAGGTGACCGTGTTCTACTGCGGACCCCCGCAGCTCGCCAAGATACTGAGAGTCAAGTGTGACCAGTTCGGCTTCGGTTTCAGAAAGGAGGTCTTCTAACACCAGTGGCATCAAGCAATACTTTATAAAACCAAACATGTATTAGGCGCGCCTTGGGTGCAAGACTCGTATGACGCCGTGACGACCAATGGAATGACGCTCTCTTATGACGTCATGCACCTTCCCTGCCGCCTACCGCGATTACCGATTTCGATGTATCACGTCCACCGGGCGAACTGTGACATTATTTATTATGTTTAGGATTTTTAGAATTGAAACGGAATTTGAGAACTTGCCTGGGGCACTACCGTGCTCGCAAATGAACATATAATAATAATAATAAAAAACTGGCCACCTCCATGTCAGACCACAGAGACAGTAAAGGGTTCCGCAGTCGGGTTGAATATTTAATCGACGGTAAAAATAAGTTTGTGTTTAAAATAGTATTTCTATGAAAAACAAAATTGTTGCTGTGGTTGGTGTTCGATATCAACTCACATTACGTTGTCATGATTTTATTGGTTTCCTAACAGCTGACGTAAACCTGATATGATTATGCTTGAGTGATACATCAAACAGCCAATGACAACTTATCACTTTCCATAACTAGATTAACACGTTGAACGCCAAATGACAAACAATACATTTTCTATTGTGTCTCGTTGTTTGGCAGTTAAGGTGTTACATAAACTTAAATTATTTTCAGGACAATTTTGTCTAACTTCAAATTACGTTAGGGAAAAAAGGCTCAAGTACTGTCAGTTCAGAAATTAATGGCAAACCCAACGGGCCTTATGCGACACGTAACTGTAACAATTTGAGTTCAACTATTTTCTATCGAGTCTTGCTATTCTTTCATCGATACTATGCCAGTAAACTTTGAATAAAATGACCGTAAAAGATTTGGACGGACAGAAGGATCAAATAATAAAGCTTCCGTTTTCACCATGTGCCTACGGAACTCTAAAAATGGAAATGTAATTAATAATAAATAGGGAATCTATGCACTTAGGATTTTCAGTATCTATTGATTTATTATTATTATAGTTTAAAATGTAAATTTTATACATACATATATATTATTTTTATGAATATGGAATTTAAACCCAGACACAGGAGGGTGTAATAAGTTCCAATGTGTGTATCTGTCACCATAACTCTCAAACGTATGAACCGATTTAGATTTATTTTATATTGTTTAGTGATATGATTAATTTATTTGTTTAGGATTAAATCCCATGATATTAAATTGCCTCAGTCGTTACGGGTAGTCAGAAGCCCGAAAGTCTAACAACCAGTCTCCCCAAGGGGTAGCGTGCGACGCAGTAACTGGGTTGTGGAGGTCAGATAGGCAGTCGCTCCATGTAAAATACTGGTATTCAGCTATATCCGGTTAGACTGGAAGCCGACCCCAACATAGTTGGGAAAAGGCTAGGCAGACGATATTAAATTGCCTAGCAATAAGCTTGACTGCTGTAGGATCACAAATTACTTGTAAAAGAAAAATAAATGGAAGCAGGTTTTTTCAAGACACTGTTGCTCAATCCGATTCCCTTATACCGCGTATGCTGATACCAACCCTGGATTGGACTTGTTTGCTGATGAATGGAAGACGATAATGTTAGAATGTTTTTGGTGCTGTGAGAAGACGGAATGACAGGAATAATTTAATTCAATTTAAATAGGTATTTGATATGCTAAATATATTATTATAAATAAATAATGGTTCTTAGTTAGAAACTGTTATGTTAATATTAAGATAAGCCATTTGACAAACGTATATTAACTTAATTTGTTGTTTTAAATACTTTTATACCTACATAGTAATTTATATAATAAAAGAACCTTTTGCACAGTAAAAATAAATGTAGTAACCATTATTTGTTGGACTTTTTTTATAAAATTATTATGTTTGCTCGACTTGGCGGCGACAATAAGTATTTTAATAAGTTATATTAAGTGACGGAGTTGAAAAGAGACATTGTATAAATAAAATAATTCAATAATTAATTTAAGAATTTATTATGTAAGGATAAACTAGAAAATAATGATTTTGTATTACGTACATTATTAGTTACCACATTCTTAGTCATTGTTTTGAATTATTTCGACATACCTATTTGTTACCTAATTAAAAAAAATACATGAAAAACCTTTTTTGTTTTCTTTTGTTTTGATCCTTTTTACAAAAACGCAAACTGTAATAGCACAACAGAGTAGTTAGCTAGGAGGCTCATCAGACTTAGTTGTAAAGCTGCGTCTGCGCAGAACAGGCCACACACGCGGATTTTTCTGAACGATGCTCGGTGTAAGCGCAGCACGTTTTTGTAGAATTTTCTCTTGTCACCTGTCAACAATAATTATTTATTAAAAATAACAGTATTTGCTGTCATGTACAGTGAACAGCCCGAAAGTCAAACAACCAGTCTTACCAGTGGCATCGTATTGCCCAGTAACTGGGTTGTGGAGGTCAGATAGACAGTCGGTCCATGTAAAATACTGGTGTTCAGCTGCATCTGGTTGGTTTTTGGTTGCACTGGAAGCCATCCCCAACGTAGTTGGGAAAAAGCCGCCCCAATCTATCATGTTTTCAACTTTATCACAAAAGAATAAGGTTTATGTTCTATTGGGAAATATTAACAGTTTGGGTTAGCTTGATGTGCTGGCGTCTGTACAGTCAACAGGTGAATATGAATGATAATAAATATGAATGATGAATGAAAAAACTAAAGTAACACGCTTTCCAACTAAAATATAGAAAATAAAATTTAATAAATTTGGATTAAGAAAAGTGTAAATAAGAAACAAATTTATTTTAATGGAAAAAAGCTTGGGGTGCATGGTGTTAATATTGAAGAATACACGCCGATACATGGAGCCCACTGTGAATGACAGTAACCATGGAATAATAGAAAATGTTTATAACTATTGACACTATGCACCCCACGCTTTTTTCCATTAAAATACATTATTTTGTTTCTTATTTACACTTTTCTTAATCCAAATTTATTAAATTGTACTTTCTATTTTTTAGTTGGATTTTCTATAGAAGCGTATTTTTTTATTTTTTTTAAACTATTTTTATTTTTCATAACAGCGTGTTTTTTAGTTTTTTAAACTATTTATATTTTCGAATTATTGCTTTGACAGGTGTGCAAAATTCGAATGAAATCTGACCGTTTAAAGTGGGTCAAAATAGCATCCAAAGGAGTCGGTTACAAACATACAAACATACATAGCAACATACAAGTGAAGCTAATATAAAGCGTGTAAAAAAAATAAAAAAACGTTACTCCACACTAGGAATTTCTCCTGTACCGTGGAGTCGTGGTGTAATGAAACATATCGCGGTACTAAATGTAATGTCATGTTGCATCGCTTTATAACGCACTAGCGTAGACGCGTCTAATGGACGGTCACCCATCCACGGACCGACCTCTGTAACCATAGCTTAACTAGCTCCTATTATTAAGCTACAAGTCTCTCGATATGAAAATAAACATTACTTGTAAAATATTTTACCCACCACAACAATTCGACTTAAGAATGACTGCGCAGGAGTCTCGGACACTTTCTGTAGTTAAGTAGAATGTCTCACACCGCTGCATGAACATAGTTTGCCAGGTCAAGTCCTTAAATAACCAACATAGTACGGAGAACAACCCCAGGGTAGCTTCGTGCTGTAACATAATAAAATAATCTCAGAGTTTTGGGCTCTAAAATGTCTTGATTTCTTCAATGTAACTCAGGTTGCAATAATGATTGTATGCGTTTTGTAAGTTTTTTTTTTCGTGATGTGTCCGATTGCTTCTTTATTTTTAAATCTTTCCCCACACTAGGAATTTCTCCTGTCCCGTGAGTACGTTTACAAACATTTAAACTCACACAAAAAAACAGCCAGACCCGGAACAACTGCCTGTAGATCATACAAATATTTGTTCCGTGCTAGGATCGAACCCACAACACGCGGCGCAGCAGCCGATGGTTCAACCACTGAGCCAACTGTGTCGTCATTCAAAAACTCACGCGTCTTTCCCACGGGCATAGACAGATACTACAGAACGCCACCTGCTACGATCCATACATACTCTTTTTGCTTCGTAAACGTTCCTACATCTGGCCTTACACGCACGCCAGTTGCGATTACTACGCACCTGATCTTTCTGAAGAACATCACCAATTTCGAAATTTAATTTGTCGAGTTCGGCTGAGAACTAACACCTTTTGACGGTGTACCTTTGACGTCAATAATAACATAAGAAAATCCCCCAAAACGACCGCACTTCACCACTTCCTAGTGTTCTTGCTGGGAAGAAGAAGTGGCCCAACAAACTTCCCAGCAATACATCTACTTAATAAGTTGGAGGAACTTGAATCTATGCAATTTAAGTAACATAAAAATCTAAATAGTAAATTCAGCTGAACACCAGAATTTTACATGGAGCGACTGCCTATCTGACCTCCGTAACCCAGTTACTGGGTACCACGATACCCCTTGGTTTTATTAAGTCCCCTAAGTGTTACGTAAATTGTATTTTGTTACTATATTTTGTTCTTCTATTTTGTAATGTGAATACTGTATTTTTCTTCTACTTTGTTTATATGTTGTGCACGTCTGTAATTGTGGTAAACACCAGCTGTATGTCTCTGTTTCGTGTCTCTTAAAAAAAAAAAAAAAAAAAAAAAAAAAAAAAAAAAAAAAAAAAATATTGGTCTGGCTACCAGTAACGGCTGTCGAAAACATACAAGTGACAGATGTGACCATCGGCTTAACGTGCTTTCCAATGTACTATATTCCGAAACATGTTGGGGTCGGCTTCCAGTCTAACCGGATGCAGCTGAAAAATAGTATTTCACATGGAGCGACTGCCTGTCTGACCTACGCAACCCAGTTACCGTTTTGGTAAGACTGATTGTCCGACTTTTGGGCTTCTGACTGCCCGTAACGACTGTCAAATATCTACAAGTGACAGTCGGGACAAAAACTGAGCAACTTGTTGTGTCAAAAATGCTATTATAATGTATCGGATTTCTTAAAAGATAAATTTTGATATTATTTGGCAGTACATGTAAACTTCTTGTAATGTAATGTAATTTGCTTCTTTGAATTTATTGTAATCACAAATCGTAAGTAATTATTTAAATCTAATTTTTTTGACTTTTACCTCATCATCAGGCTATACTAGTCCACTGCTGGACATAGCCCTCTCCTAATGAGCGCCATAGCGCCCTGTCTTCAGCTTGCCGCATCCAGCATCTGCCTGCAGTCTTTCGCAGATCGTCATCCCATCTGGTCAGAGGGCGTCCTACACTACGTTTGCCGAGTCGCGGTCTCCACTCATTTACCATTTACCTAAAAAGTTATTTTGACTTTTGGTTCTTTAGTAATGAAATAATACAATCATTTATGTAGTTAATTTGTAGTTTAGTACGATTAAGCTCACTTTTGCATGTGAAAATTGTAATGATTTCTTTTTGTATGCCTATAATAGGCTGATCACAGCGCACATTAACCTAAAACATGTCCAACCACTATACCTATGTATCACAAATAAAATGTTTCTATTTCTATTTCGGGATCAACGGCTTAACGTGTTTTCCCAGGCATGGAGGTGTCTCGATATGTAATGAACAGTCACCAATCCACAGACTGACCTCGGCAAGCACAGTTTAACTTTTGAACGGCCCGTGCGGCCGGTTTTATGTATCCACGAGGTCCTCAAAAAGAATGACGGAGCGGTCTCGGTGTGTAATGGATGATGGAGACGGTTGGAGGATGGATGGATAACTGAATGGATGATGGGATGGAGGTTACCTTATTGCTTAATCTCGCGGCCATTTTTTTTTAGTTACGAACCCCTTCCGTATGATTAATAACAATGCATAGTTTATTATTATAGTCTTAAGTGGTGAAGTTTACTCATCCACTCTCTTATATTTTTTATAACGCACATCAATCGAAAACGTAGCAGGATTATTTGACAATGTCACTTGATAAGATCTCCCAATAGTCCCAATTACTACATATTTAGGCTTTCGTAAACGTTTTCCAATATACAGACGCTAGATAGTCTGACAACCAGTCTTATCGAAGGGTATCGTGTTGCCCAGTACCTGCAATGGGTTATGGAGGTCAGATAGAAAGTCGCTTCATGTAATTTACTGGTCAATTAGACTGGAAGCCGACCCTAACATAGTTGGGAAAAGGCCGGGCAGACGATGATACATTTTCTATTGGACATCGATATTTAATTCCATATTGGTGATGTTCAACCTTCGTGTATGGCCAGTGTGCCATGCGTGACGAAACCGTACGTTTAAAATTGAAAATACAACTATCCTGTAGCATAAGGTTTCATTTTATGCAAGAAGCACAATTACACACACACACATAGATATGAAAAAGTCTTTAAATTAAATTGGGATTATATTCCAAACGGGAATCGGTTCCTTTTTCGAACGTCGGCGATATTCCTGCAGACTGGCCAAAGTGCCTGTATTTTTGGCAGCGTGACAGAAGGTGACGTATTTCATAGAAATACATAGCAATCAGTATCGCGACGACATACCTGCGGCTGCCGCCAACAGCCAGGTACATAATCAAACATTCTCTCAAATATTAATAAATAAATAAATAATGCTGGACAATCCACACAGCATCATCTAGCCCCAAGCTAAGCAGAGCTTGTGTTATGGGTACTAAATGACTGAAATACTAAATACAATACATTATATAGATACGATATTTTTTTATTATACTTAGCAAATACCCAGAACACCCGGAACAAACCTTTGTAGATCGTACAAACATTTGTCCCAAGGCGGGAATCGTACCCGCAACCTCGGTCGTCATATTGGAAAATAAACACACACAAATGAATCTGGAGAGCCAGAAAAAGGTAAAACAAACTGAATGTAAGATAATGAACGAGTACTCACATTGGTATGCCACAGGACGCTTAACTTTAATGTTTCAATAGACACTTCGATGTAAAACAGGGAATGGAGGAAAACTTCTACAATATAATACAGAATCTGAAACGTGGTACAATTACAGTAGGTATTCATTAAAATAAGAATAAATAATACATAGTAAATAAGGTTTAGAATATAATATATGAGAATGTAGGAGTAAGTAATATGTATACATTTATTGGGACAACACTGTTCAATTTCTTATAAGAACGAATGCTTAGTGTTCCACAAAACATTAAAATAAAAAAGTTTTGTCAACTCTTCACGTGAACAGAGGGCTGGCCTTTTTTTGGCCAAAAGAATCAGCATTGCCATTCAACGTGGCAATGCTGCCAGCCTTCTGGGCACTTTTCCCGTTGACAGTGATGCGGATGATTTTTTGATGCCCTGTGATTATTTATTTTATTTTATTTGTTCATGTATTAAAAATAATAAAATGAAAAATAGGAAATTATAGGAAGACATTTGTCTTGCAATAAGTATAGGCTTAAAATATACAATAGCACTATCTAAAAAACAATTTTGATTGCTCAGACATTGAATATTCATGAAGCTCTTAAAATTCCAAGATGCAAAGCATCCAAAGTTAGAGTTACTTACGTATGGTTGACAATAAGCTGTATGGAGGTGGTAACACTCTAATATATCAACATAAGCTTGAAACATCCTCCTGTGGAAATCTCCTCCACGAGTCTCTTCAAGAGAATTCAAAACTTGAGCATTCCATAACTCAACTTTATCTTGCAACAATTTCATGATACGAATGGCATAAACGATATTGAAGTCGAAAACAACCAGAAGGCAATAGACAAACAAATAGAACCAAGGTAGTTCTAACTGTACGTTGAAATAAGAGAATAACATGAAGAAGCAAGTGAATGCCATGATAACCATAATCCAATTCCAAATGATGAAATGGCTAAAACTGGTCTCATCGTTCAGAAACCTATGAACTCTTTGAAAGAGTAAGACAAACTTAATATTGTTCCTGGATTGCATGATACCAATGGCGCAATTGGTCGCGAATCCTAAACTATAATAGATAAAGTCGATAAAACAGGTGGCAGTCATGAAATTAGTGAATCCTAAATGTTCTCTCCATTTAAACAGCATATAAGTCCGTAATGTGTGTAAAGAAATAAACACCGTAAGTCCAATAATTGAAAAGCAATTAGAGAGAAAACTGTTTGCTCTTATACAATCGTTTTTGATGCGATATCTAGGGGAACACGAAAACAATTGAACCAAATTTAAAGGCAAAAGCATTAATTGCACATCTTTGTCCACCAAATTATTATTTAAAACGCATTCTTCAGCACTGTTATGTTCGATGTTACGTGAGCTGTCCATTTTATGGCACACGATTGGTGGGACAATAATCGATAGTAACTGTGTATATCAAATTTGGTACTTACTTACTTCCTATCCTAACTTATCTATACCATACTTAATATTACAAAGAGGTTAAATTTGTTTGTCAGTTGGTATCTCCATCCTCCAATATCCAATTCTAAAAATGTTTTCACTGTTACAATGATACATTATTCCTGAGTGGTATAGGCTATTATTATTTTCAAAACTAAGCTGGTGAACAAAGTGTTAAAGTACGAAGGGCAAAGCACGAAATCGCGAAGTGCTAATAATTAGAAATAAATAAATAAATAAAAAAAACATTTTTTTTTTTTTTAAACCTTGCCCCACACTAGGAATTTCTCCTGTATCGTAGGTGCGTTTACAAACATTTAAACTCACATACACAAACGGCCAGACCCCGAACAACTATCTGTAGGTCATACAAATATTTGTTCCGTGTTTTTCATATATAATAATTCATATGTACTTTCTAAGTTTATCTTGGACATCATTGACATCGGTGAAAGAAAACATCGTGAGGAAACCTGGAGTTATATAATTAATATAAGTCTGAAAAAGCCAACCCGTCTTGACCGAGCGTGGTGATTAATACTCGTGCCTTCTCTGTATGAGAAGAGGCCTTTCCCCTGCAGTGGGACAGTAATAGGCTGGTACTGGTAAATAAATAATGCTGGAAAATCCACACAGCAATTATAAATAAAGAAGAAAGATTGCTAGATAGAGGTTGGTTTGTAATGTATAAACTCAAAAACTACTTAACTGATTTTGAGCATCCTTTCACCAATTGAAAGCTCTATTATCAGCGTGTAACATATATTTTACTTTATTTAAAAAAAAAATACGCTTTAAAGGTGGAGGGGATGATAAGGTTCGGAGAGAACAGTACGACGTCCACGCAGACGCAGTCGCGGGCGAAGTACTAGTGTACTATAAATGGATTAATTTGTATTTTATTATTGATTAATGGTTTCGTAATAACTTTAACAATTTTGACGTTTGTTTTAGTCTATGTAAATGTGTGGAAGTGTGTCTGTGTATATTATTGTAAGTCCACACACCCACAGATTGTTTCAAACATATCAATTATTAATAAGTTAACAAGAATTAATTTAATTAGACGACCTACAAAGATTTTTTCCGGGTGTTCTGGGTGTTTGCTATGTACCTATAATAAAAAATATCTATCTATGTAATATCAGTCCTCTAGTACTAATAACACAAGCTCTGCTTAGCTTAGGGCTAGATGATACTGTGTGGATTGTCCAGCAATATTTATTATTATTATTTATATTAATTTTTAACCGACAACAAAAGAAGGAGGTTCTCAGTTCAAAAAGTAAAAATTTTGATATTAAAAATGATTGATAGGTAATTTCATAATCTTTCTTTGAAGCTTTAGTTTATTAAACATTAGTGACGTTTTTACCTTACAAAAGAATAAAAACCATAAGCTGGCAAAACACTTAAACAATAAATATCTAAGTTGCACAATTTCGGAAATCAGTGGCAAAAAATGAATCAACCAACGCCACCGACTTCCGAAGCATCAAGATGATTAAATTAGCTGTCAAACATTTTTCGTTTCAAAATGTTTCTTTTATTTACCTATAGTTTGAGATAAATTGCAAGTTTTAAAGTGTTACTATTATTTTTTTACTGAAGTAGATAAGCCGTTGGTGCCGGCTGCCATTTAATTGATATTTGACAGTCGTTACTGGTTGTCAGAATAAAAAATTCTGTAAGCAGTCTTATCCGGTACGTAGGCTTAAGAGGTCAGCAGCCGCTCCATGTAAATTTCTGGTATTCAACGGCTTTTGGCCAAATTAGTAGCCGACTATAACATAGTTGGGAAAAGCCTAGGCAGTTGATGATGATTAGATTTTTAATAAACCAGTTTTGATACATCATTGGTTTTTATCCTCTTATTTAATAAGTGCCCGTATGTCCTTATTTTTTCCAGGCCTCTGCCATATTCATAATCATATTCATTTATTTTGCGTACCATAATGTGCATAAAAGATGTTACAAAAAGCTTACAGCTAAGGTACAGTTATGGACCCTGTTAGGGCACAGCAACATGGTATTAAACTAAAAATAAAAATTTATAAAATAAAAATTAAAAATAACACAATTCTTATAAAATTTTGTAAACTTATGTACCTACTTATTAAAATATATTGTTAGTAGTTACTTATAATTCTATTGAGATCTTTTATTTGTATTAGTATAAATAAAGCTATTAAATTGAATAGAAAATAAAAAAACAATTCTTATATAAAAAAAAAATATATATATATGTGAGCTTATGTATTTATCTAAGTGTTCAAATGTATAGTATAGTTCGAAATTATCATTATATTAATATTGTTATTTAATTATGGTATATTATTTATGTATTAATTAAAATTATATATTTTTAATGTTTGGTGTTTAAGAGAGGGGATAATTTTATTTTGGAATTGATTTGTCATCTAAAAACTCTTTTACGGAATAATATACCTTGGATTCCAGAAGTTGTTTACATTTATTAATAAATATATGTGTTTTGTTTAGTTCTCTAATGTTATTCGGTAATTTATTATAACTTTTTATGGACATAATTAAAGGGCTGGTTGAGTGCATTTTGAGTCTGGATTGAGGTTTGTTTATTTTGTTTTTGTTATGTCGCAAGGTGTATCTTGTTTGTGTTTCTTCGCAATTAGTGTATAAAGTATAAAGAATAGTAGCATAGTAGGTATAAAGAGAGGAAGTAGGTTATCTATGGCCCAATCCGGATACAATTGCCTACTGCCTTAGGGTTGTCACTTTTAGCTAAATTTTAATTCAGTACCTGAAAATTGGCAAGGGTCGGGAAGTTTTTACTTTTATTGTCTGGGTACAGGGTTTGTCAGGCCTCACTAATAAATTTGTGACAGTACTATTGTACTGTCACAAATTCATTAGTTTAAAACCCGGCCCTTGCCAAAGATAACACATCTCTTATTAGTCAATAAAGTTCAACAATGGTTTTCCTACCAAATATAGAAATGTATTCAAGATACAGAGCAGCATTATTTATAATGAAAAAAGACAAAATAAACCGAGCGGCGTAAAATAAGCCGTGACGCGCGAAACTCGTGCAGTGTTAGCCCTGACTGGCACAACTCGAAATGAGTCGAGATTTTGTTAAATGTGCTTGCGGCGACGCATAGATACTACGGCGCACACATACAAGCCGCGCGCAGTGCGTTTGTATGAAGATAACTTACTTCCCGCTCTTTATACTATGCCTCTGCTGTCCCACAGCTGGACAAACTAACTCCCTAGTGCTCTTTTCCCGCGTCTCATGCTAGCCCTCATTGTTTCTCCACCTCTTTCTGGGCCGGCCTCGGTGGCTCCGACATCTTTCAGCTTCGGGCAACCATTGTGTGGAGACTTTTGCCCAATAGTCATAGTTAGGTGTACCTAGGCTACGTACTTAACATTGCCCCACACTAGGAATTTCTCCTGTATCGTGGGTGCGTTTACAAACATTTAAACTCACATACACAAACAGCCAGACCCGGAACAACTACCTGTAGGTCATACAAATATTTGTTCCGTGCGGGGATCGAACCCACAACACGCGGCGCAGCAGCCGATGGCTCAACCACCGCGCCAACCGTGTCGTCAAATATGTAGTACATGTGGCTCACGTGACCAGCCCCATCCCATTAGAGCCTGGCAGCCTTCTTACCCACGTCCATTATTCCCGCAGTGTGGTGTTTCGTATTTCCTCATAAATAGGTTTATTTCTATTTCTAACTACATGATATAATATTATAAAGTACTTGGTATGTAAGTACACACGTCACTATTATCGACGTCAACACATATTACTACGATTACGTGTGAATGTGTGCTAAAAATGGCGGCGGACGCGTCACTGACCTTCTCACCAAGGTTTCCAACGCAAGTTCAAAGCCAGTCTGCCAAGGGCGACCTTCCGAGCGAGGCCAAGCGACCTTGAAGCGAGGACATGGCCTTGGCCAAGGTCATTTTGTGAAGCGCTATTTTTATGACTATGTTTGTTTTTTTTATCAATTTCAGGATTAATAGTTATGTTTCGTGATACTATTAATACAAATGTTGTGACCTTGACTCAAGGTTTTATGACGACACAAGGTTAGGTTTTTCAAAAAGTTTAGCAGATGTTTTTTTGTTTTGTAGGTACCTACTATATTTTTCGAAGGGTAGGTTTATTAGTACACTCATATTTCACCCGATGTATACTGTTAGTCCCATGCAATAGGGGGTGAAGTTTTTCACGAGATGTCCTGAAAAACTAACCAAACGCTTCGCCAGTGCGAAGCGTTTAGTTGACACTTCGCCTAGCCTTTTTTTGGCCAAAGAAACAGCATTGCCATAAAATGTGGCAATGCTGCCAGCCTTTTGGGCACTTTTCTCACTGACAGTGATGCGGATGAATTTTTCGATGCCTTTATTTTTCTATTTATGTATTAATAGGTCCACAAAAAAATTATAATAATTTGACACTTGATAAGTTTGGCATATGTTAACAATGTTGCAAGGTAAACTGTAATGTCCTTGGAAATGTAACAAGTTAATCTCATTTTTGAAAACAGTGTATGAGCTAAATGCTTAATAAAGGTTTCCGTGGAAAATAGTATTTTCAAGATGAGGTTGACGTATTATGTCTACAGTTTTCAAGAATATTAATTAATTTTTTAATCATGTTCTCCAATTTAACCGTTCGTACAAGGAGATTTGTTAATGGTCAATAATTGTCCAAGGGCTTATTTTTCAAGAGTCAGATCATGGTATAATAATATACTTCTTCAGAAATCAGAAGTTCAATAAAAAAATGGCGGATTGACAGCCTTGGTACAGAAATATGTCAAACTGTCATATTTATTCGGCACTTAGTTATCTGATATTTGAAAAATTAGCCTTAAAAAATACCCAAACTGAAGTATGAATACATTTTTCGATAGCGTACCGACAACGTTATGTGATGATTATGGATAATATACGACATTGTATAACTTGGCGCGGTATCTCGGATAAAGAGAGTTGCATTTGTCGTATGATCGTTATGGCAAACTAATATTTTCGTTATTAATTAGTGATCTGTATATAATTTGCGATAGCGTCGCTATGAATGTATAGACTGCAGCCCCTGGTCTTCACCAAAATTCCAGGATGGACTGCATTTTAAACATATGATGCTTAGCTGGTAAACATTTCAAAAACACAAGAGGAAATTGTTCGGAATAGCTGTACCTAACTGGTGAATTGGTGATCAATGCCATAAGGTGAGTAAAATTAACACTAGAATAGTGTACTTTAAACGCCTGCCTCATATTGCAGGAAAATAGAGATATTACTTATGTTGTATATGGTCTTCACCAAAAATCCAGTACTGACTGCATATTAAACATAATAAATCAAAGCAAATCACTTTTATTTGTTAACACAGGTACAGAAATACACATCTTATATCTGATGGAGAGAGCGCTATGTTATGCCAGGAGGCGTACAAAATATGGTGAACATCCAGCTCAAGATTACAAATAAAAGTTAAAATATATATGTATATTGGAGAATCCTCCGTAATTTTGGTACCTATTCAATTTAATTATCAACATTTAAAAACATTTAGCACTTGAACTATGTCAGATGTAAATGAGGGATTATTTTTATAAATTATTAGTTATAAATATCAAAAAAAACCGAACTATTTACCTAAGTCCAAAATATTAAAATGTCCAAAAAATCTATCTTTGAAAAACACATGGCCCTGGTCTTCACCAAAATTCCAGGATGGACTGCATTTTAAACATAATATGAATCTTGGCTGGGAAACATTTCAAAATCACAATTTACCTAGGTATGCTTTAATGAGAAGGAGTTGTTCAAAATAGCTGTACCCGTCTACCTGGTGATCAATACCATAAGTAAAATTAACACTAGACGACGGACAGCGCGATTGGCGCAGTGGCAGAGCGATCAACTGCTGTCAAACAAATATTTGTATGGCCTACAGATAGTTGTTCCGGGTCTGGCTGTTTGTGTATGTGACTTTAAATGTTTGTAAACGCACCCATGACACAGGAGGAATTCCTAGTGTGGGGCAATGTTTTTTCTAAATAAAAAAAAAAATAAAGACTAGTGTATTTTAAAAACCTGCCTTACATTGCAGGAAAATACCGACAGTATGTTGTGTGGTAACTCATAAGAAAAAATATTTCCCTTGATCAACAATGCATAATAAATTGACCAAAGATTATTAAAAAAAAAGTAAACTGCTGCCAAAAGTCTGTTTAAATTTGTAAGTCTTCGTTTTAAGTCCACTGTTAGAGTTCTTGTTAGGTCTAAGAGGTTAATAAGGATTCTTTGTATTATAGCTGTAATGAGGTACGATGGGACCGCCATGTATTTAATATAAAAGTCCCTAAATTAAATTATTTATTTATTTTATACTAAAGTATTAAATAAATGCACACACACAAATGTACAGAGGCGGACTTAATGCCATAGGCATTTTCTACCAGTCAAACTTTGGGTGAAGCAGAGACTAACAGTGGCGGGTGCAATTACTTAAAAGAAAAGTGACATGAAATATATAATAATTATTATAATAAGAGTATAAAAATAGATTTCACATCATTTCGTTATCTCGCTGTACCTCATGAGAGCATCAGGTAGAAAATACTTTCATGGGCAGAGGCCCATGAAAGTATTTTCTTAATTATGCGAGATACACAAGTATGTGTTTAGTTTTCTCGTATGCTATTATTTATATTATATATATTTTTTTTAGAAAACATTGCCTCACACTAGGAATTTCTCCTGTATCGTGGGTGCGTTTACAAACATTTAAACTCACATACACAAACGGCCAGACCCGGAACAACTACCTGTGGGTCACACAAATATGTTTTCCGTGTGGGGATCGAACGCACAACACGCGGCGCAGCAGCCGATGGCTCAAACACTGCGCCAACCGTGTCGTCAATATTAGCTTGAGGTTACATAGGCTAGCTTTTATCTAATCTAATCTATCTAAAAAAATCAAAGCTGCAATCCATGCAGACATGGTTAGCGAATGACATAAGAGCTAGTATAATTTTACGATCTATTTTTTTTACATATTCATAAGATACTGCAAAGTGCAAACTTAATTAATCATAGCAAATCTTCACCCAAAATACGCGCTACGTCGTGTTGTTGCGGAAATCGGCCTGTCTAACAATACAATACAATCATAGCAATTTTGTTACTGTCGGCAAACCTCATCTTTAACTTAGTAAATTTAATTTTCAGGATTCAACTATTTCTAATATGAGGATCAACCTGCCAGATTTGAACCCGTTGCTGGTCCATCTAGTATTGGTCCTTAAAGAGAACATCATGTCATCATTATCACTCCGACCAGTTCAGGAATTATTGCGACTGGGTCTTCATAATTAGCATCATGTGATCAGAAAAACAAAATACTGATAAGGAAACTAAAAGATGGTGTGAACAACGTATGTATATACATTACAAAAACAAAGCATTTTAATTATTTTTTTTATACTCAAACAGTGCAAGAAATCCTCAATAAAAAAATAAAACAACTTTTACAAATAATATCATTACATCCAATAATTATTATATTGTAATTGTTTTACCCTTTATTTATTTGTATCATTTACCTTTTCATCATTACAAGTAGAGCTAGTAACATAGTATAGTTATCATATAGTTCCTGCAGGGTGCTTAAAATAATGTACCCTGAGGTAACAAATGATTTGTGATCAAATAAGATAACTTATTATTTAAACTAGTAGATTTAATTTAAGCTTCACAATTCATCTATATTAATAAATAAAATTGAAGTGTCTGTTTGTAATGTCCAAATAACAGCTTCTTACTTAATTTAAATATGACAGTTTATACGGTAGACATACCTACCAAAAAACCAATTAAGAAAAAAAAATCTGTCTGTCTGTCAGTGTGTTTAACATTTATTGATTTAATTTAGATTTCTTTATTTTTAGAATTTTGACATTTGATTGATATTAAACATTGGAAAATTTGACATAGATTATTATGACTGATTTCATTCACATTCACATTTTTCGTTCACATTCATTTGATTGATATTTTACAGCATTTTGAAATAGTGTTGAATTCTAATTTTGACACTTGATTAATATTTTACATAGATTTGGCATTTATATTGGAGTAATATTTTGACATGAATAATTTATATCTTTTTACTATTGACATTTCTAATAATTTTAACATACACAATATTTGCACACTAAGGTGTCCAAATTGTGTATGCAAAGCCACAGGTGGCAAGCTAGTTATTTATGCTTTTAATGAATTAATTTGTTTATTGTAAATTTACAGGAGACATGCCGACAGCAGCATTGGCAACGGCTGATTTAATTTCTAATATGGACGTACTGTGATGGTGTAAACGCGTCGACACCAGACCTAAGGTGATTGGCATACTGCACCGTATCACGGACTACGGAGCGGGGTGCGGGGCGACGAATGACGAACACTGCGCGTGAATATTGTAATAGAAAAAATAGATAGCTACAAACCACAAAATACTCCTTATACACTGTTTATGTGTATATATTTTAGAATTTTTAAAGACTGTTAGAAAACACCAAGATACACCACACACCACACTACACCACACCACACCACACAAGACACAACAAATACAAAATAAACAAAGCTCAATCGCAACTCAAAAAGCACTCAAGAAAAGGCCTGAAAACATGTCAAACGAGATATATGAATCTCTTTTAGAAATGTCATCAGACACAAGTATGGAGTCACTGTTCAAAACGACGCCTCTCAATGATTTTTGGTGCAGAATCCAAGATGAATATTCTGCTCCCGTTCCCAAATTACTCCAAATATTTGCCCAAATTACTATCTGATAAATTATAATTTTTATAATGCTAAATAAAAAAGTTGAGTAGGAATCTTTGTTTTATTACACTTCTCTTTTATGATTAAGGTCGATGGGGCGAAGACCGTCAGTAGCCTAAGATCGTCTGTGTCTGTGTGTCATAGGCTATGATCGTTAAGAAAGAAATACGAAGAAACATTACAGTTTTGTATCTTAGGCCATGCTTTCTTTGTAGCTAATAAGTATTCGTCGTTTATTCTTACTGTACGATCTTAACCGACTGACGGTCTTCGCCCCATTGACGATAGTTTTATCATTTTATGCACAAGTACAGACGCCAGCACATCAAGCTACCACAGTCTGTCAAATTTCTTCGAATGATATTTAACTTTATCACAAAAGTATAAGGTTCGTGTACAATTGGGAAAATGTAACAGTTTTGGCGTCTGTACAGAGTGTTTTTCGACTGTGATTCTGTTTAGACGTTAATTAGTACCGAGAAACGCACTGTACTTGCGCAAAAAATGCAATACAAAGTATCTATAAATGCACCGTAGTTTGAATTTCCCGCCCTCTCTTTCATTCTCTAGTTTTCGTGGGCAGAGTATAGATGGCGCCGGCCGGTAAGAAAAAATATCCTCATAATATAAGTATGGAGTCATTATTTTTCTCTATGAGTATTAGTGTTGTGATTACAACTACAAAATGTAATCAGTACAACGCGAGCTGCGACGAAACGCAGACAGTTATCGGCTTGCCCGCTCCGCGGACAGACGTGCAAATGAAGTAATATTTTATATATTGTAAATGTTGTTTAAAGTGACTTATTAATAAACATGAAACTGTTATTTTGTGCTGTGTTGTGCACACTCGGCGCTGTTGTTATAGGTAATTAATTTACTACTAATTCGCCATTACCACTACTCAAGTATTAATAATAGGTAGATATCTACAACTATCTAATTCATTTATTCATTAAGAATTTGTTTTGTGAGTGTTTTTTTTTTCTTTTACACTGGCCGGTAAGATACTTTTGTTACAAGTTTTCATAAAAGTATTTATTAACTAAACTTTTTAGAACATTCGTAAAGTTCGCGTCACGTAAAAAGAGCTCATAGTGAATTTGGACCCGTCAACTCGTGCCCTTATCCCATTTGGGGTCGCCGCAGAATGTCTTCTTCCATACATCTCTATTTGCCGTCATCCCAAATGTCTTTCTAGCCATATCATCTTGTTGTTGTATTGTAAGACGGGCCGATTTCCGCAACTTAGCGCGTATTTTGCGTAAAGGAAAGTCATCTTTCGCGCCCTAAATTCATTTTTTTTCAAAATTATACTTGGAAACTATTTTTTCCCCGCGGTTCCGCCAACGTTTAGGTCGCTAGTATAAATCCCCATATGAATCGGATTTGTGTTTTGATGAGCGATGCTCTAATTCTCTAACAAGTTAGTGTTAGTCGACATCGGTAGAGGTATATGCAGTGTATGTAGGTAGGAAGGGCAGGGCGTGAATATAATGTTTTCCGTACCAACAATTCCTGCCTAAACAATTCACGCCTGCCGCCTAGTCGATATAAAACCACCTTGAAGTCCGCTCACAAAGACAAGGATTTTTTTTCCTGAAATTCATGATTCTACTTTCCATACCATTGCAAGCATACCACCAGCAAGAAATCATGAGCCAAGAACGTCTTCGTAAAAGTCCACGAAATTGCGACAGTCGACATATTTCCCAATATTTTTTAACTCGGAAATTAAAATTAGTCATACCAATGGTGACTTCAAAGGAGATTACAGGGCGAATGATAAGCATCTGTGCGGTGATAGTGATAAGAGATAGTGATAGTTTTTATCACAGGGATATTATAACAGCCTGTATCTGGCCGACAGCAGGACAAAGGCTTCTCATACAAAGAAGGAACAGATTTTTTTTTTTTTTGGAATGGGCATCTCGCAGTTTATCCTTCAGGGATATCTACTGCTCAACCGAACTTTCCTGTGGAAGGCTTAATTAGAAATTAAGGCCTCCAGCCAGGCATAAAAAAACTTATAAACTAAGCGACTATCGCTAAGGGCACCCCCTGCGGGGTACGAACCTCGGCTTAGGACGTCGCTGAAGAGAACAGCAAGGGACAGGCTGGATCTGATTGTTCCATTATTTAGGGACATTTTAATCACTAATCGGCTCAGCTTCGCGGGCTGGCTCTAGCAATGGGTCGGGAGGTGGGCATCGACGGGGTCGTCGCGACGGGCAAAAAGGAAGGAACTGACATTGCCTGCTCGCTTATAAAGAACAAGCCGTGCTTCGCGGTTTCACCTGCTCCTAAGACTCGTAGCGTGATGTTTTAATATCCTTTAATCCATCTCAAGAACTTGGCTACCAAATAGAAAAAAAATCCAGGTCAGCGATAAGTACCTTCAAACAAACAAACAAACGGTTCAGTTCTTTATTATATGACGGCACGGTTGGCGCAGTGGCTGAGTGATCGACTGCCGCGCCGCGTGTCGTGGGTTCGATTCACATACACGGAACAAATATTTGTATGGCCTACAGGAAGTTGTTCCGGGTCTGGATGTTTGTGTATGTGACTTTAAATGTTTGTAAACGCACCCACGACGAAGGAGAAATTCCTAGTAGACAACGTTCAAAGAAAAAAGAAAAGAGAAAGAGATATGCAAGCTGCGCCCGACTTTGTCCTCGTGGAAATAAGCAAAACACGAGTATGTTTTTACGCGGAACCCTTTTTCTTTTTCGAAAATAATTAGTTTAATTTACTCTTTATAACGTTAACTATATGCCAGAAACGTCCCGTCGATATCGGTCCAGCCGTTTCGGAGAATAACTCAAAGAAACGGACAGATAGACAATTTTTTTGAAAATAACAAATTACGCTATTGAATGACGTAAGTATAATATTTCATGTAATCATGACATTTGAGCACAATATATTATTGTAATTTATAGAGCTGTAATTTTAATGTTTAATAGTAATTTGAATTATAATATTTCATGAAATGTATGAGTGTTACGGTCACGAATAACTTGTTCAAAAACATGCAACTTAATAGGTAGGTGTGTAATTCAAAGGGACCGTCCACACAGTCGACCCGTTTTGGTCATCTTTGATCACTGTTTGTGTGGAAAGTAAGTAACCTTTTGAACTAATTCTTGGATATTTCAAAAGAAGGGTTCTTATTCTTGCATGTGTATAGATTGGATTATTCAAATAATTCTTCTAAATCACGTTCGAGGGGAAACTGATGGTCAAACACTATCGTGTTTGATCAACAGAATTGGTTTCTTGTAAGTCGATGGACTTCAAGAATCCACTATTGATTCTGAACAATCTTTCTAATACATAAAATTCTCGTGTCGCAATGTTTGTTACCAAACTCCTCCGAAACAGCTGGATCGATTTGTATTGAATTTTGTGTGCGTATCGGGTAGGTCTGAGAATCGGCCAACATCTATTTTTAATATCCCTAAATGCTTATCATTTAGGGATATAAAAAATAGATATTGGTGGTCCACCCCAAACATTTTATATGGCAAAACAACGTTTGCTGGGTCAGCTAGTAAAACATATTATTAGCAGCACTTTTTAGTCTTAATGCAGGCTTGAGCATATTTTTCAATCTTCATACAAAATATTGCAGAAATTTAATGTTAAAACAAAGTAATTTTTGAGATAAATACCGGCTACAAATGTATAAATAAAAACAGCCGCACGGGTTGATCGAAGGTTAAGCTACGCTTGTCGAGCTCAGTCTGTGGATGGGTGACCGTTCGTAACATATCGAGTCTCCTCCGTGCCTCGGAAAGCACGTTAAGCCGTTGGTCCCGGCTGAAAAAAATCTGATCTTTTTTTACTCTCAACGTGTTCACTGTGTGTAGTGTGTAGTGGTGGGGCTCACTATACTATAGGAATAAGGATAATTAATCTAACCAAATTTGGAGTGTTTCATAGTCAAATCAAGCTAGGAATGATGAAAACTAAAACCTCTTAAACGATCTAGGTCGACTTAACCTATAACCCTGTATATATGAATCTCGGAAACGGCTCCAACGATTTTCATGACATTTTGTATGCAGGGGGTTTCATTTTTACAAAACATCGTTTTATCCCCGCAAAGCTCGGTCATCTAGGTACTATAAATTAGTTTGAAGTTCTCTAACAAACTTTTTAAGAGATCCTGGGTCTAGTTGGAAAATTTCTAAGCAAACGATAAAGAAACACACTTAGATAAGTACAAAACTTTCCTTCTCACATACTCCTATCAGTCTCGTCGACTTACAATATTGTAGCGATCTGAACTTATGACCAATAACCTCGTGGCTTGGTGATTAACTACTAATCCTGTTACAAGTATACAAGTATTGCGTTATGATACTGAGGAAGAATTTTCTAGACTCTTAATGCCACGCCTGTATTACCGATGAGTAAGGCTTTTTTTAACCGACTTCCAAAAAAGGAGGAGGTGCTCAATTCGGATGTTTGTATTTTTTTATGTATGTTCGGGCATAACTCCGTCAAATATAGAGGGTTTAGCAAAATTATTTTTTACTCGAAAGGGGTTTATTCCGAAATGGTCCCATGAAAATTTCATATAGATCTGATGATGGGTTTCAGAGACGGACAACCTACCTAACCTATAACAAAATTTAACAATTTTTGTAGTCGGTGCCAAGCCAAGTATCTCCAATCTGAGCATAAAAACTTAGTGAGACAGTTTACGTAGGTAATTAAATACATAATCAAAAACATATAACTATCTTTTAACTTATTTATTAGATAAACAGCTACACGCGGTTTCTCACGCATTTCGGTTGATATTTTATTTGTATTTAGTAGTTCGTATTAGTATTAATACCTAATAATAATGTTTTATTGATTCAGAAAAGTGTTACATATTAAGATGTGATACTGGATCCTGCACTAGGATACCCTGTGTCGCAGGATCCAGTCTCTCTCGTATAATAATGGTGGTCGATTCTCTGTAACAAATGCAACGGTTCCAATAATAAAACATAAAAAAACACATAAGAACTAAAACAAAAACCATACATAATTAAGACTAAAAGGTAACGTGTGTGTAAGGTGTGTAACTGTAAGTGTGTATGTTATGATGAGTGTTTGTATGTGTTGGTGTGTAGGTTGTTAACGGTCAATTGTAACCAATCTTGGACATCAGTATCAGTAATCAGTATTGATGTCATCTATCGTGTTGAGCTTAGCACCGACTCCAAAAATGGTTAAATTTTGTTATAGGTTAGGTAGGTTAGGTTATATACCTAGGTTACATTTTCAAGATTAAGTAGATTCGATTTAGTTTTAGTTCATACTTTTTAGGGCTAATAGGGAGTTTTTGGAAGTTAGTTTCTTTATTACTAAAAAGTTTTTTTACCGGTTTTTTTGACGGGAGGCCGAGACGACGAGAGGGTTGGGTTACTCGGCTGATTCAAAGGACGCTTGGAGAGGTTTCATGAATTACTTGATTGTGGGGATTCTTAGATCGACGTGTAGTCGCTCATTCCTTACGAACCACGGGGCTCCCGTGGCTGTCCGGAGATAACGGTTTTGGAGTGTCTGTATCCTGTGGATATAATAGGAGTACTTCGCCAGTGCGAATAGGGCACAGGCGTAGGCGTATAAGGGAAAAGTTAGGCAGAGGTGTATGCACTTACATAGTAATAATAATAATAAAGATTTATTGTTAAATTACACCAGATTAAGTTGAATACATTGAAAGTAGCAAAGGCAGACACATACATATTTCTTAATCTAGTTATTGGGCGGAGTACTGCTCTCCTAGATAGGCTACGGGGTAGCCTGTGTTTAAGAGATACAGTTCCGATCCCCTGTTTTTAGGGTTGAATATGTGTACGTGTTAGAGATGAGTAACAATATTAAGTAGTAGGTAGAATAGAAACCAATGTATAACAATAACTACAGTTTTTAAAGTATAAGTAAAATGTGCGTGTTTGTGTGTGTGTTAGTGTGTGACGAGAGAATGTGTGTGGTCACTTCTCCTCCACAGTACATCCACATTTCGCCAGTAATGTTTAAAAAACCCCCGACCACAAATCCAGATTCCGGGCCACTGCTTCGGGAAATCCCCGGTTCGCCGCCGTGTAGCAAGCTTCACAGACACGATAATATTTGTACATTGTTGAATATGAATTAACCTTATTTGAATGTTAATAATGTTCATAATTGTAATAGCGAATGTGAGCAAGTCTTTTAAATGAATGTGAACATTTATGTTTCATGGATAATGTTCATATTTGCGTGGGACGATTATTGTACATCGTTAGGCCAAATATGTGTATATGTGTCTTAAACAGAATTTTTGACTGAGAATTAAAAATGATTCAAAAAATATTTGCGTTTGTAAGTGTTTTTTTATCAACCTCAATAGTTGGTGAGGTATGCGTTTCTTAAGTTACAGATGGGACAGGAATATCTTTGTTTTTCATCGTTTCTTGAAGAAATATTATCATTTTTTTTTTTTGTAGAAACGTTGCCCCACACTAGGAATTTCTCCTGTATTGTGGGTGCGTTTACAAACATTCTAACTCACATAGACAAACAGCCAGACCCGGATTAACTATCTGTAGGCCTTACAAATATTTGTTCCGTGCGGGAATCGCGAACCCACGACACGCAGCGCAGCAGTCAATCGCTCAGCCACTGCGCCAACCGTGTCGACAAATACAAACTTATTTTTGCAGTCGGTAAAATCAATACTGTGCGTGTGTAAATTTTCATTCTGACAAGGTACCTTTTACTAAGCGCAGTCCAACACACACTCAGTCGGTTTTTGGAACATACGAGACGCCGCCGCCTCCGCCATCGAAAAGCTCTCACGGCGGCGCCTATATCAACTTCTGAAACTATCCATGAGGAAAAACCCGATAACACTTTGCCCAACTCTGATACCGAACCTATGACTCATGATTTCTACTCGGAAGCCACGGATACGGTCGTAATGTCACGTAGCCCCCTATGACCTTTAAGATGTTAGGTACGGTTAAAATGGGATGGCGAGTTTAACTAACTGTACCAGTACCAGCCTATTACTGTCCCACTGCAGGGCAAAGGCCTCTTCTCATACAGAGAAGGCACGAGCATTAATCACCACGCTTGCTCAAGACGGGTTGGCGATTTCAGACTTATATTAATTATATTATATAAGTCCAGGTTTCCTCACGATGTTTTCCTTCACCGATTTCAATGATGTCCAAGATAAACTTAGAAAGTACATATGAATTGAAAAGCTCACATTGGTACTTGCCCAGGTTTGAACCCACAACCTCGTGCACAAGAGGCGAGGCCTAAACCACTGGGCCATCATGACACCCCTAACTAACTAACTAACTGTGCCAAGTTAGAATTAGGTATATCTCAAATTAATTTCAATCATTGATTAGACGACCATGATTATTCATTCAGCGGGAGGGAGACAAGTAACCTAGCGCGAGCGAGATGCCACACGACCAATGTTGCAATAACGACCCGTCTCGCGCGTCTGCCCTATATTTTTTTTTTAAATCGTTGCCCCACACTAGGAATTTCTCCTGTATCGTGGGTGCGTTTACAAACATTTAAACTTACATACACAAACAGCCAGACCCGGAACAACTACATATAGGCCATACAAATAATTATTCCGCGCGGGATCGAACCCGCGACACGCAGCGCAGCAGCCAATCGCTCAGCCTCCGCGCCAACCGTATCATCGTATACATAATATACATACGTATTATTATATATATACATATTCTCGCCTTTTTCCCATGGGGATAGGCAGAGACCACAAAGCGCCACCCACTACGATCTTAACATACTTATTTAGATTCTTTCACGTTCATAAACGCGTACACCTGTGTAAATTACATAATTATTTTACTGCACATACTCACACCATACTATAGAACTGTTTTACGTCCGTGACATCTCACAATCTCAGGTCCAGTTGAAAACCAGCGTCAGGCACTGGTTGTCTGGCATTTTTGCTGAACTGGACCCTTTTGGCGCAGCCGTAAGGCACATACTTAATAATATATGTATACTTACTCGTATATATTGTTAATGTATTTCTTTATACTCGTTTTTTTTGTTTTCTATGTTTAGTATTGTGTCGTTGTGTGCCTGAGCCTGTGCTGAATAAATGTTTTTTCTTTCTTTCTTTCTTTACGCATCCATTCAGCTGGAAGGACGCGTACGCATATCATACAAAACTGGTGTTTTCTATGGAAAAAGCTGAATAGAGTTGAATAAGTGTAGTTAGTCCCAAAGGCTGACTATGGATAGCACGTCGCACATATAGTCACAATAGCGATATGCCTCGATAAGGAATTGATATACCAAAATAATATTTTCTATATATTCTAGATTACTTCGGAAAGTGAGTTTACATACTGATAATTCTGTGAAATATTGATGCAATAATATGATAAGATATTACACTGTGACGTCATTATATAACGTTTCATTTGTTATTTACATCGACGAAACTTTGACAATATCACAAACTTGGGTGGAACTAGTCGCGGGCGTGAACTTACTGGTGGGCATGGCGAAAGATGATGATGATGATCTTTCATAATCATCGTCATCATCATCATCATCCTCCTGCCATTATTATCCCAATTTATTTGGGGTCGGCGCAGCATGTTTTCTTCTTCCATACATCTCTATTTGCCGTCATCTCAAGGGTCACCTCTTTTCTTGCCATATCATCTTTCACACAATCCATCCATCTTTTCTTTGGTCTTCCTCTACTCATGTAACTATTATAATTAGGTTTAAGTCCTATGCAGGTAAAAAGGGGTGATCTTATTGTCATCAAATGGGCACTAATTGCAGACCTTTGGGAAAAAACATAAAAAAGCTCCATCTTAAGGTCACCTTACGATCATGTTCTCTATTTGTCTATTCCAAGATGTTGTTAATATCTTATCAAGTAACGGTAGTAGTTATCTCAACTGCATATTGACATTTACAGGTTGGGTTTAACCAACACATTGCTATCCACATTGAAATTGTTTCATTAAAACGTTTGTGTTAAGTATACATACATAGTCTGTTAAAAGTAAACTGTTTTCTCCATACAACATACTTCTTACCAGCAGTTACCCATCATCAGTTCAATTAGGATAAGGGCAGGCGGATGATGATGATGATGATGATGAGGACTTAAACCTAATTGACGAAATGCTGTTGTACTAGCTACACCTCACAACGTAACCAAACCATCTAAGGATACCTACTCTTTTGAATAGGGTATTTGACTTGATTTTCTTAAAGGTTTCCCGAAAGTGAAAAGAGAAAAGCCATATAAAAATAATGAAATATCTTACAAAATGGCGCAGTTGACAATACTACTAGTATCTAACGTCACTAGACAGCAACGTCATAGTGACTTCAGATCGTTCAGTACAAAGGTCGTTCTAGGTGACAATGATGGAAGAAAAACTATAGAACCGCTTAACTTTACCATTTTTCCACCGATTTTTTTACTTTTTTGACTCATCCAATTTTCTACAAATCTGTTTTAAATCATTTACTTACTTGTAAATTTATTTAATTAAAATGATACAATTATTAATATATGAAGAAATAAAATAAATAATCACGGGGCATCTAAAAATTCATCCGCATCAAATTCATCCGCGTCAACGGGAAAAGTGCCCAGAAGGCTGGCAGCATTGCCACGTTGAATGGCAATACTGATTCTTTGGCCAAAAAAAAGGCCAGCCTTCTGATCACTTGAAGAGTCGACCAAACGCTTCGCGATTTCTCGACAAAATAAAATGTATATATATACTATACATATACTTGTTCATGTATATTTTTGATAGACACCGAATAACCTATTGTTGTCACTTATGGTTCTGTTCTGTATACCTTCATTCTGTTCGACATCACCATTTCCATCATCCGTATGGGTTGGAAAGACTTAGCAAGCTGAGTGTCTGGCCATATCTCGCGAAGAACCGACAACCGCTGGGGTAAACGTGTTCTTGAGTGGAGACTGCGACTCTGCAAACGTAGTGTAGGACGCCCTCTGACCAGGTGGGATGACGAGCTGCGAAAGACTGCAGGTAGATGCTGGATGCGGCAAGCTGAAGACAGGGCGCTATGGCGCTCATTAGGAGAGGGCTATGTCCAGCAGTGGACTTGTATAGCCTGATGATGATGATGATGTATGGGTTGGTGCAATACCTCGGGGAGAAGTCCACTGAACTAAATATTTATATTCTTTAATGATGTTATTTTTATCGCAACTCTTATCAGGATCTATTTTTAAATGTGTTAAGTCGTGTTGACACATTCCCCCGGCAATGATCTTTGCTTCACAAGCCAAACACTGCTTATTTATATATTGACGCAAAACTTTTTCTGTTCTTAAATGTTGTCTGAGAAGAAATTGTGAAATGTTGATGCATATGCACTTTACACGAACGAGTTGTCATGGCTGCCCTGGAATTCAAAATCAAAATTCATTTATTCAAATTAGGCTGAGAATCAGCACTTTTTGAACGTCAAAACGTTTCCAAAAGACAGTCCCCCAAAACGCCTACCCTTCACCACTTCCTAGTGTTTTTGCTGGGAAGAAGAAGTGGTGGAACAAACTCCCCAGCAACACGTCTGTCTGATAGTTTGAAGAACTTGGATCAATATAACGCAAAGCAGTTAGCCAGCACACTCCAATAAGAGTACACAATCATATACATTAACAGCATTACTCAAGCTTATAAATAAATAATTAATCGGCTTACTAAACTTAACAAATAATAGCCTCCAAGTATAAAGGGGCATGCCCGCTTATGTGGCCTGGAAGTTAAATATTAGCAGTTAATTAATATGACAATAAGAAAACCATGGCCAGTAAGATTCGCAGCAGATACGCTCGGGACCAACGAGAAGCTAGGAACTGGTGACGGGCGGGCGTTGTTGGGGACCGGTTTCTGTAAAAGTTTTGATGTTCAAAAAGTGCTAATTCTCATCCTAATTTGAATAATTATGATTTTGATTGCAAAGTACATTAGCCCTTTAAGCTTAGAAGATCAGCATAACCATGTAAATTACCAGATTAAGCCATCCAGCTGAAAACCAGGTAATAGTTGTCTGGTATTTTTGTTGAACTGGACCTATTTGAAGACCGATGTGGCGCGGCGGGCGAAGGTCCGCCTGCCTCAATAACATTTATGTTTTTCCCCGATCCGGCAATTGAATCAAAAACCCCATGCTTAGGACTAGCACTTAAGTAGTAAGTTAGTATTTATATTAATCTGCCTTCATAAAGGAAGGCGTGACGATTAGTCATAGTAAAAAATATTATAGCGTGGGGTGATAAAATAATACGATTTGATTAAATGCTTTTTATCTAAACGAAACTTGCTGATACGGTCTTCAAATCAAGCTACCCGAAACTGTCATATTTTCCCCAATTGAATATGAACCTTTATGGTATTGTAATAATGTTGAAAAACTATCAAATGACGACACGTTCGGCGTAGTGGCTGAGCGATCGACTGCTGCGCCGCGTGTCGTGGGTTTGATTCCCGCACTGAACAAATATTTGTATGGTCTACAGGTAATTGTTCCGAGTCTGGCTGCTCGTGTATGTGACTATAAATGTTTGTAAACGCATCTACAACACAGGAGAAATTCCTAGTGAGGGGCAACGTTTTTTTTAAAAAAAAAAAAACAATTTTACACATTGGGGTAGCTTGATGTGCTGGAGTATTTCATTATGTGGTCAGACTTGCAAGTCCGTAATAAAACATAATATTGTATTTCTTAATTAATATTATAAAGAGGAAATAATTGATTGTTTGTTTGTTATTTGTAATGGATAAACTCTAAAACTACCCAACCGATTAAAAAAATATCTTTCACCTATAGAAGCTGCACTATCAGCAAGTAACATAGGCTATATTTAATTTTCAAAACTACGCTTTCAAGGGGGTGGGGGGATGTGAAAGTTCGAAAGGAAAAGTACGAAATCCTCGCGGACGAACGGCAAGCGAAGTGCTTGTACTAAATATACAACCTTTTGGGGAGTAAAACATTTGAGACGCTTGGGGTTGAAATATTAGGGCCATGGGATCAAAACCAAAAAAAAAACTCGACGAGTTGCACTACGGGAGTGCCGGCAGAAGTGAAAACTTGAATATTTTGTGCAGTTTTGATATTTTGGAATGGTTAGGGAATAATTTTGCAAGAATTGCTTTAATTATCAGTATAAAAGTAGTATCATTCATGCGGTAGAATACAATATTTATTTATTGCGCTATTGTACACAAACATGACAATTTATATTACATTAAAAAGTTTATCTCTCAGAAAAATATAGAATAAGAAAAAAATAAAGAAGATAGAAAGAGAGGGAGATAATTCCTCTCCTACGCCGCGCTGGCTGTCTACTCTCCATCCGTCTTACGAATTTTCGATCAGGTCACGTGTCCTGACGCGAGTTTAACATTTTTTTACCCATTACAAGAAAAGTGTACAACGCCGCTAAATAAGTTTTCACTTCAAAAACAAAAACAACATTCATTTATTCAAATTAGGCTGAGAATCGGCACTTTTTGAACGTCAAAACGTGTACAAAAGACAGTCCCCAATAACGGCCACCCTTCACCTGGTCAACGGTCGACTTTTCACATGACCAGAAGACCGGGCTTTTGTTTGGGCGGAGAATCAGCATTGCCATTCAACGTGGGAACGCTGCCAGTCTTTTGGACACTTTGCCTGTTGACAGCGATGCGTATAAATATTTTGATGCCCTATGATTCTTTAATAAAATAAAAAAAAAATGTCTGAAAATAAAAAGCTGATGAAAAATGTCAACACTTGGGGTGCATTATGAACTCATGCTATCAGCCTGTGCGTCGATATCACTTCCATCCTGTATATTATTACAGCCATTGACAAACGGTTTATATGTTATCAATTTATAATCTGACAACACTGGTATCGCACTTAGGTCCCTGTTATCACTGATAACAAGACGAATACATACATATTTATTCGACTGTAAATCCATATGAAAGGTGCCTATTATTCTTATCTAACTCGCCACATAGGAACTAACATCTGATGAATCCTACATCATCATCATCATCATCCTCCTGCCCTTATCCCAATTTATTTGGGGTCGGCGCAGCATGTTTTCTTCTTCCATACATCTCTATTTGCCGTCATCTCAAGGGTCACCTCTTTTCTTGCCATATCATCTTTCACACAATCCAACCATCTTTTCTTTGGTCTTCCTCTACTCATGTAACCCTGCACCTTCATACTCAAAACTTTCCTCACAACATGGTCCTCATTCCTTCGCATCACATGCCCATACCATGACAACCGATTTCCACACAACTTCTCGGCCCTCAGGCACCGACTTCCTCTTACATACTCATTTCTTATTCTATCCATTCGCGTAACACCACACATCCCCCTCAGCATTCTCATCTCAACTGCATGTAACGAATCCTACATCGTGATATTAAAGTTATCCGCACGATTGAACATACATATATTCTAATAATAACTCGATAAAAACCGTCAGGCAGTAGCCCAACAGACACAACATCCATCTAGTTGGAGGATGAGGAGCTTTTGACCCTGTTACCCCTTGGTAAGACTGGTTGTCAGACTTTTTGGTTCAGGGCTTGTGTCTGCCCGTAACGACTGTCAAAGATCTACAAATGACAGCCGGGAACAAAGGCTTAACGTGCTTTCCGATGCACGGCGGAGATATGTAATTGATTGTTACCCATCCGCAGACTGACCTCGGAAAACGTACCTTAACCTTCTATTTTACAGCTATAATTCAGCCAACCTCTCAAACAAGCCTCACAGATAAAACAAAATACACTGATAAATAACTATACTTAGGTATTTTTGTCAAATAACGTAATGTTTCGATTGAACTACGAGTAAGTAACACACCTCATTAGTGTTGTATTAAGGATAATGTTTGCGAGAAACAACAGTAGGGGAGGCGCGTCCTAGTTGTCACAGAAGTTGGTATGGTGAGTACCATACTGATTTGACGACCGATGTGGCGCGGCGGGAAGGTCCGCCGTGGCGGGTTCGATTCCCGCCCTGGGACAAATGTTTGTACGATCTACAAACATTTGTTCCGGATGTTCTGGGTATTTGCTATGTATAAAAGAATATATCTATCTATGTAATGTATCGTATTAAGCATATCAGTCATCTAGCACCCATAACACAAGCTCTGCTTAGCTTGGGGCTAGATGATGCTGTGAGGATTGTCCAGCATTATTTGTTTATTTATTTATTTATACCGACCTAAGCATGGCGATGTTAAAACTGAAGAGAAGAAAGTTTTCTATTCTCTACAGTGTACGGGGCGCCCCGTGCTCGGGTAGAAGAGTTGTCAAGTTAGAATGAAAAACGTTGTCTATTCTTGGTAGAATAGATATAGAATTGGTCATGCTACGCGTGCTGACAATCTTATTTAAACTTTTACAATGCAAAGTGTTTATAGATAGGTACTTTACCCGGAACACCAAGGTTATCACAACTCCGTATATTGCCAATTAACTAATTTATCATTTTACATCTCGAGCGAGACTAAATAATAATTTAAAGATTAATAACGCAGATGAGCAATGATCATTCGTTCTTATCACAGTATATTCGCATTCAGCATTATTAATGTAACATAACATCTTGCCTGTATTCTCCCAAGAGTTAGGCAGAGTTGTAACTATAGAGTATACCCTTATTTCATGATTAAGTCCCATGTAACAGGGTTGAGCCTATTGCCATCTACCGGGCACACATACAGACTCCTTGCTGCTACTGACAAATTCCTTATGAAAATTCCCAAAGCACATTCTTGCAGTTAGTAAATATGCTGAATGCAGTTTATAGTTTATGATCCAAATCTGCGATCTAAAACTACTGCTTCTGATTCGCCCTCTCAATTTTACAGATTGCGATCTCGGCTTTTGATTGGTTACAAACAAAGATGGATCTCTAGATAGGGATTGAAGTCAACAAGACACGTTTCAAAATGGCGGCATAATTGGCGCACGATACAGGACAAATTCCTAGTGTGGGGAATCGTTTATTTAAAACAAAAGAAAAAATCCTCAAGGGATACTTCACTTTTTTGGGATAAGAAGTAGCATATGTGTTGATTCAGGGTATTTTATTGATTAAATCGTTTAATTCGAGCGACAAGACTCATAGTGTTAGTAACAATGTACTTACAAACCATGTTAGTAATACGTACAAAGACAAAAACAAAACTATAAACAGAAACAGATTGTGACATCACTGCTGCAAGGTGACAGGCCCGGCAGTAGCCTTGCAGCAGTGGTTCGCAACCTTACAATCAAGCCTGCTAGCTATCTTAGACAGGATACTGTTGGCATCATTGGTATGAGCTACCTTCATAAAAAAAATTGACGACTGTTGTGGCGCGGCGGGCGAAGGTCCGCCTGCGACGCAAGAGGTTGCGGGTTCGATTCCCGCCTTGGGACAAATGTTTGTACGATCTATAAAAAAATAAAAATATAAATATCAGTCATCTAGTACCCATAACACAAGCTCTGCTTAGCTTGGGGCTAGATGATGCTGTGTGGATTGTCCAGCATTATTTATTTATTTATTTAAATTTAATTCAAGTTGTTTTTTTATCATACACAAGAACTTTCGCATTTCTAATGTTACTGTGATATATACTATTTTGTAAATTGTTAGTCATAGTTAAAAGAAGGAATATATCTTGAGATAACTTTTACATCGCCTGAAATTGTTAATTTATAAGCTGTGAGCAAGCGTGGTATGATCGTGTTTTTAATGTATCTTATTATTTTTTTATTAATTATTATGGCACTCCAACGACAAAGTCACAAAAACATTCGTACATACAGGATTTCTTAAATAATACTATAGTGACTTTGTCACTTAAAGGTGTGCACAGCTTTTATATTGTGACACAATGTTAATGGGATAGTAGTGAAAATTGTACACAAAGCATTGTTTTGTTTTACATTCATTTTTATATACCAGAGGAGCTGGTGGATTCGTGGCTTGGGTTGATCGATAAGTTGTCACGCTACGCGTGTAGAAAAAAATCTGGAAAAAAGCCTAAGAATAATCTAAACGGGTCCAGAATCTATATGTACTGAACTCATGGTATCAATTCGTTGCGCCGATGCCCTTTAGGCTCTATACAGTAAAAAGTACCTATGCAGCTTTAAATTTAAAGTTGTAGATTGTAAAGGGTAAACTGCGAGATGCCCATTCCAAAAAAAAAGCAGCTTTAAATTGAAATGTATCAAACAAAATACTAAATTCGACATTTAACTTCAGGAATATTCAAAGTAAGGCTAATTAGACGGACATCTAACCGCAATACTGAGTGAAGAAAACAAACGATCATGACTGTACACGACCTGTGTCATCGAGGATAAAAATAAATATACATCGACGTACACTTTGAAAGTTTGGGCAAATTGAAAGCCAAACTTCATAAAAACCTACCTTCCTAAATAGATGTGTGTTGTTTACATATTATAAGTACCCTATATTGTTGCATTTCTGGATCGATGTGTTCATTATTTACACTTTTAGATACCTAAGTAATTTAATAACTACTTATTTTATTTTTTTTGTACAACTTCTTTATGTATGCGGAGATTGCCTGTAAGTGATTGTTGCACTATTGCATACATACATTCGCAGGTTACCTTTAGCATAGAACCTGTGTAAACAATAGGGATGTGTCCTAGGTAAAAATATATTAAGTCTATTTAGTCCGTCAGTAAGATTACCAAAAAATATTGGACACGTATTTTTTGCTAACTTAATTCAATTTAAAGTGCAACCCAGTTACTGGGCAACTTGATACCCCTTGGTAAGACTGGCTGTCAGACTTTCAGGCTTCTGACTGCGCGTAACGACTGTCAAAGATCTACAAATGACAGCCGGGACCAACGGCTACACACACACACGCGCGGCATACATTCATAAGATTATGTTGAAAGATACGTGGTGCTCACATTAAATAAAAATAATACCAGCCTGTTACTGTCAAATTGCTGGGCAAAGCTCTTCTCATATAGAGAAGGCACGAGCATTAATCATCACGCTTGTTCAAGACGGGTTGGCGATTTCAGACTTATATTAATTATTAAGTCCAGGTTTCCTCACAATGTTTTCCTTCACCGATATCAATGATGTCCAAGACAAACTTAGAAAGTACATATGAATTGAAAAAGTCACATTGGTACTTGCCCAGGTTTGAACCCTTAATTTCGTGCACAAGAGGCGAGGCCTAAACCACTGGGCCACCATGACATGTATAACTATTTTATTCACATAGTTACAAATATTGCAAACACCTAACTAGATGTAATAATCATAAAGAAAAATAATGTATTGCAAAAGTAAGATGAGCGACCAGTTCGATTTTGTCAAATCACTAGATTGTATGAATAGCAACGACGCATTTATTTTTTTACTAGCTATTGCCCTCGGCTTCGCTCGCATTAGGAATTGGAGAGTTAGAAAGAGAAAAAAAGTAGCCTATGTCACTGTCCATTCCTTCAACTATCTCCATTTAAAAAATCACGTCAATTCGTCGCTCTGTTTTGCCGTGAAAGACGGACAAATAGACACACACATTTTCCCATTTATAATATTATATATAGTATGGATGTTAATGGCTGAACAGCGAATATCAACGTTCGACATAACGTAAACAAGAAGTAATTTATACTTGATGACTAACAAAATGTTATTATTGATGACTCAAGACTTTACTGAAAATGCACAATATAAATGATGCTGAACAAGAGTTGGTAAAACACTAGGAAGTGGTGAAGGGTGGGCGTTTTGGGGTACTGTCTTATGTAAACGTCTTGACGTTCAAAAAGTGCTGATTCTCAGCCTAATTTGAATAAATGAATTTTGATTTTGATTTTGGTACATAACATAACACCACGCTTCTATTCCTCGAAGGGATGGACAGAGTTACCCATGGTAACTACCACGTGACAACATTTTTTTGAAAACCTATGTAACAGAGCTGAACCTACTACCGGGCATAGGGGCGGTTAATGAGAAAGTTCCAACTGGAGAAACTTAAAAACACTTCGCTCGACCTAGGAATCGAACCCAAGACCTCACGCTCAACAGTCGCGCTGAAAGAGTTTGTATTGTATTGATACTTTAAAACCAGTGGTTAGGTTAGTAGCGTAGTATTTTGGTACGAAAAGTTTTACAGCTGGGGTCCAGAATCATGTACTGTACTCATGGCATCAGGTTGTACGCCAGTGTCCCTGTCACCTTGTAAAACATCACTCCTGGTAACCTGGAAAGTAAGACAGTAGTCTTTCTCCAGAAAAATGTTCCCACAAACTTATTGCTATCGTTTTTTTGTTACAGCGCAACAGGACTACCGAGATTACTGGCAGAATGACTACGCTAACTTTGAGAACTACGACGATGCCTTAGATGTTAGCAAGGAAAACCTCAAGGAAGCAGATACCACACAAGAAGCACTAACACCAAGTGAGACATCACCTGAACCAGAAAGCAATAAATTCGATGATTATCTGATTGAAGATAACAGATTGGATTCTACAGAAAAACAACAAGTTGAGGAAAATAAAGTGGTAACGGCTGAGGTGACGAAACCCGAGGAAGGTTCAGTTAGTCAAGAAGCCGAAGCACATCGGGTATTACCACTAGAAGATCTAGAACAAGTAAATAAAGACTTCAAGGAACTTGGTTTGGGTGACAATTCGTGGGGTGAGGCGTTGGCGGATGATATCGCCCCTTTGCCATTACCAGATGCAGAAGACAACAACGACAATATTTTTGAGGAAACTAAAGATATTTTGAACAAAGATCAAGATTATTTAGATGAATTAGTTCAGGAGCCAGTCGATGATGATAAGCTAATAGATAAATTCGTTGAGGAAACAAAACAAATTTTGGCCGAAAGTAATGACGCATTTAATGCCGATGATTATGATAATTCTGATGAACAGGACAAGAGCGAAGAAGACGTGTTCAGTGAAAATAATGATGAAGACACGCCTGCGAAGGTATATGCTGATTTAAACGCTGATTTAGACAAATTATTTGCAACTTTGGACAAATTGACTGATGATAATGATCATGATGAAACTGATGATGAGGTAGCAAATGACATCAAAGACTATGAAGAAAAATACGGCAAGCCTTACAAAGAAGACGTCGCACTTTCGTGGCGGAACGCGGAAATCGATGCTTCTAAACCGGACGACTCCAAACAAAATGATGAAACTCTTGATACAAATGATGATGACTATGAGAACGTGGATGATAGCAATTTGTCTCAAATCTTTGCTGCATATGCCAATGCATCAAACGAGAATGCTAACAACGATGAACAAACACTAGTTGAATTAGACGACAACGGCAACGTTGAAGATGCAAAGGAAACTTCTGCTGCTCCATCTGAGAAAATCGACGAAGTAAAAGAAGCTCTTGACTATGTCGATAACTACGCTGACTCTAATGACAGCGAACCAAACGCCGACGATGACATCGACAGCGTTATCGAACAAATATTCGCTGATGATGTCAAAGAACCAAAACCTTACGGAAACGATGCTCTGGTTGAAGAGAAACAGCTTAAAGAAGAGAACGCAGAACAGCTGAATGTCACTGCCGCTGAGGAGGAAACCTCACAGAAGTCAGTGATGGTCGATGATTTGAACAGCGAAGAGCTAAGTGACCTCATGACTCAGTTTGTTGCTGCCCATAAAGAAGATTTCGACGTCAATTCAGAAACTTTCGCGAAACACATAAAGCCTATTCATATCACTCTATCTGTAGATGAGCCAACAGTGGTTACATCACCGGATTTCCCTAATCCTTACCCTACGAACAATATTATTGATTGGATATTTGATGGGCCAGGTCTCGGTATTGAATTGAACATAACCAACTTTGCTGTCAACGGGGCTCTCGGCGACTATCTGCTTGTGAAACCAGGTAAGAGTTTTAGCTTCGTTGTCAATAGTCATTTTGAACAGATGGATAAGCTCGAACTCTGATACAAATGACGTGTGTGACGACACTGTTGGCGCAGTGGCTAAGCGATCGGCTGCTGCGTCGCGTGTCGTGGGATCGATTCCCGCACGGAACAAATATTTGTATGGCCTACAGGTAGCTGTTCCGGGTTCTTATTGTGTATGTGAAATTAAATGTTTGTAAACGCACCCACAATACAGGAGAAATTCCTAGTGTGGGGAAACGTTTAAAAAAAAAGATGTTATAAGAATAATTATAATCACTATTTATATATTTTTATATAAGTATAAAACATAATATCGGTATTCAGAAACAAAAGCTTAAATATTTGCTCAATGAAAAAACGAATATATGGGTACGTCACGAATTTTCGATCAATGAGTATAAAGAGCTATATATCCTTGGACTGTTTACAGGTGGTCTCGACGAGACAGGCAAGGACGGCCTGATCTTCTCCCATCGCCTGACTTCGGTGAGGAAATTCAGATTCACTGACGTCAACAGAATGTTCGTCAGATTTGAAGCCAAACCGGGTTGGCAGTTCCAGCAAGGCTTTTCTTTCAGTGTGAAATTGATTTGTAAGTATTTTGTTATGTTCTTTGTTTATTTACTACTACAGTAAAATGGGGTGCATTGAAACAAAATTTTAACTGAGATTTAAACGTTGATTCAATATTATTAACTACTGACAAGGTGTCAAAATTAAAAAAAAAAAAAAAGGATGACGATCTGCCAAAGACTGCAGGCAGATGCTGGATGCGGCAAGCTGAAGACAGGGCGCTATGGCGCTCATTAGGAGAGGGCTATGTACAGCAGTGGACTAGTATAGCCTGATGATGATGATGATGATGATGATGATGAAGGTGTCGAAATAATTCATTTCAATTCCTTAAAAAAATTCTTGTACAAACAATCAAAGTCAAAGTCAAAGTATTTTTTTTGTGGGCATATGTCAGTTACAGGTCTTAACAATATATAATATTAAAAGTATCAATATGTCCTAAAATAAAATACAATGTTAAACTAAATCGAAAATGCTCTGCAAAGTTTTGTTTCTACTCACTCCTGGGTTTCTACTCACCCCGTTTTACGGTACCTGTGCTGCGACTTCGTTCACGTGGAATCTGACGAAATTTCATGAGTTTCATATTTTTTCAAAGTATGCTAAGTTACTCCTTAGAACATTAACTATCTGCCAGTAAAATCTCGTCAAAATCAGTCCAGCCGTTTTGGAGATTACCCCACACAAACAGACACACAGACGGACAGACAATTTAAAAGTTGGTTCTTTGGTAAAACTAACGTGTAACATCTGCATTTTTAGTAAAAAGCTGTTATTTAGATATTACAAACAGACATTTCAATTTTCTTTATTTTTATCGATATATCTAGACGTACAGATAGGGTTGGTAGTGTTTTGTCTGCAGTATTAGGATGGATGGAGCTCGTGGCTAAATAAAAACAGCCGCACGGGTTGATCGAAGGTTAAGCTACGTTTGTCGAGGTCAGTCTGTGGATGGGTGACCGTTCGTAACATATCGAGATTCCTCCGTGCCTCGGAAAGCACGTTAAGCCGTTGGTCCCGGCTGTCATTTGTAGATCTTTGACAGTCGTTACGGGTAGTCAGAAGCCCGAAAGTCTGACAACCAGTCTCACCAAGGGGTATCGTGTTGCCCAGTAACTGGGTTGTGGAAGTCAGACAGGCAGTCGCTCCATGTAAAATACTGGTATTCAGCTTCATCTGGTTAGACTGGAAGCCGACCCCAACGTAGATGGGAAAAGGCTAGGCGTATAGGATATTAGGATCAGTCAGCTTGGAAGATTTCCTATACTCTTTCAACACTGCCCAACTTGGAAATCGAACCCAGGACCTCATACTATTTATTTATTTAATATTTTAAGCATACAAATGTACAGAGGCTTACTTAATGCCATAGGCATTTTCTACCAGTCAACCTTTGGGTGATGTAGAGACAAACAGTGGCAGGTGCAATTTCTTAAAATAAAAGAAAAGGGAAAAGAATATAAAAAATATGCAGGGTGTTATTTAGAACGAGGGACATACTTTAAAGGCGTGTAGTACTCATGAAAATAAACAACTTTGACAGTGAAACAATCCCTAAAATCGCGAAAAAATAATCAGCTACTTCATACATTTATGTTGGCATAACTTAACAAAATGTGAGAAACAGCTGTTTTTTTTTGCGATTTCAGTGTCGATCCTTAAGTGAAATTGGTTCGTTTTGATGACTACTAGCTTCCCTTAAAGTATATCCCTCGTTCTGCCTAACACCCTGTATATATATACATAGGTTATAAACTGTAAATATAATACCTACATAGAATTTATACACAAATAAATCTACATACACAACTATACATAAACAATATACTACACCAATGAAGCAATAAGAAGTGGCAATATGTTAAATACGAATAAAACTCCCAACCCATCCCTTCCAGGGCCACTACCTACATACGCTGACGATGAACCTGAGCCCGAAGCGGTGGCGAGCCCACCTGAGGAGACTCTTACCCTGAACCTGGCTGGGCTTACCCTGGCAAGGTTCAACCTGATCAAGGACCAGTTCCAGGAACTGCTAGCTGATATGGCGAAGGAGTACATCAGAGACAACGACATTAACATTGGATTGAATACCACGTGAGTATTTTTTAAATTAATTAATCGACTAAATGTATCATGAAAGACTTACAGCTTAAAAACTAAATAAAAACCGGCCAAGTGCGAGTCGAACTCGTGCACGAAGAGTTTCGTGCATTTATCTACAAAAACGGCTGTGACGTATCAATGAAATGTGAGCGTTACCAGTGTTAAATAAGATTCGAAATCGTCTGTGTTACAAAAACCCCTTACCCTGTCGTGCCGCTAGTGTGTGCCTTATGCTAAAGCTACGTTATGTTAAGTACTAAGATATTTTATGAATCCTAATTTATTTATTTACTTAAAGGTTCACCCACAGCACATATATAAACATAAATACAGTTAATCTTAGGTTACATTCTAACATATGTGCCAATTACGGGCAAACACAACACTGTCAACGCAGACTACCGCTTACATGCTAACTTTTAATAGGTTTACATTACATAAAAAATAATAATTATAAACTAAAAATCGTTGAAAATAAAAACCAAGTATCTTAAGTCAACTATGTTTTTTTTTTTTTTTTGTTAGCCTATGTTTTCCCACTCCTGGGCAAACGCCTCTAAGATATGTATATATCTATGAATCCTATTTTAAATAAACTATGTTCTTATGAGAAATAAGTTCTTCAAACCTTACATTGATAAATACCCACATTGTTGTCTGGAACGTAAGAAAACGTCAAAATATCAAATGTTTTTTTTGTGTTTCAAGTTTGTTGATGACTCAAAATGTAGAGATAACCTATCACTGGATTATCGAACGGAAGACGAGCGACAAAGAAACGATACAGCTATAAAAAAAAACAAGTAGATAATAATATTTTTAACCAGCGTACGTTGAACTCTAGTTACGAATTATTGTTTATTGAATCATGATTCAATTGTTTTTGGTTGGTCAACACATAGGTCTTTGAACAGTGTGCGTATTCGTTAATCGGTATTTGATTATTGTAGTAGCTATTGATGAAGCGCGCTACTTACTTTCTTAGTTTTTTCTTTCATAAGAACCTTCTTTTTACAGTAACTAACACAACAAAAAAAGAAATATGGATTAGTTTATAGATAGATATAAGTCTGAAATCGCCAACCCGTCTTGATCAAGGGTGGTGAATTATTCTCGTGCCGCCTTTGTATGAGTAGAAGCCTTTGCCTGACCGTGGGACAGTTACAGTCTAGTATTATTTTTATAGAAACAGTTATAAATGTTTTAATAGAAAGTGCACTTTGCACAGACATTTTTAAACCTTAAGAGTAACTTATTTGTAACTGATTACTACTAAAATTAAGGTTATGCCAATGTTTGTGCATTTTTTGCACGTGCATCCAGCATTCTCATCTATCAATGTCTATGATATATTTACTTTTAAAATGGTTGACATCCGGTTCCACAGCGAAATTCAGTCTACTGGCGAAGTGACGTCATTTAGCTGATTGATAGTAGGTAATAGATAAAAGCATAACGATGTCATTCATTAAGAGGTTGGCCAGTACAGATAGTAACATTAATGCCAAAACTGAAATTAAACAAGCGCTACTGCTGAGCATATAATTCTGGGTTCGATTCCCGGGTCGAGCGAAGTGTTATTAGGTATTTCCATCAGGAGTTTTTCAGTACCAGCCAGAAATCTACATTTGAGCATTTGAGACATTACCGGCGAAATGTGGGTGTACTTTAGGTACCTACACCTCTGCCGTACCCTTCAGGGCACACAGGCGTGATGTTAAATAGTTTATTTAGTGACGTCATGAATATTCACATACCGTTGTAATCTATATCACTGGTTAATTAAAACTGTGCTTTTTAGATCTTTATCTTACTGGTATCGATACAGGTGTATATCTGTAGTGTAAATCAGTGACATGAAGTTCTTGGTAATTTACTTTAAGTATATTTAATAAAATATCCGGTATGATAAGTGTTTAAGTTACCCATTAATATCAGTGTTAATTTTAATCCGTGGTGCTAGGCTACTGGGACTAACACAGTTGTAAACGTCTCTTTGTGCCTATTGGCCTAGCTCTGTTCTGTCTCCTGCTTGATATGGAGGGAAATGGAAATTATGTATTTTTTTAACTCCTCCGCTGTTCTTTTCTGATTACAAGACAGTTGTATTATTTCTCCGGGACTCGTCGGGTTTCATTCGTTTCATTCATTCTCAACGCTTTTATAGTGGTCGCCACTGTTGATTCTTGTTTTCAGGAGTCGCAGTGGTTTGGGAATACTTTGGCGGACTTAAACAAGTACTTTTATATCGATTAACACTGAGAGGTCATTGATCTTATTATGTTAGATGGTAACTGTCCTCATGTTTGTGGAGCTCGCGGTGCTCGTGGCTTAATAAAAACATCCGTATGGGGTAATCGAAGGTTAAGCTACGCTTGCCGAGACCGATCTGTAGATGGATCGTCCGTACCATATCGAGACTGTCATTTGTAGATCTTTAACAGTCGTTACGGGTAGTCAGAAACCCGAAAGTCTGGCAACCAGTCCTACCAAGGGGTATCGTGTTGCCCAGTCACTGGCTTATTTTACATGGAGCGACTAACGGCTTAGAGATTTTTCTGAGGCACGCACAGGCGTCTTAAGATGGTCTTTCATCCGCTGACTGACCTTGGCAAGCTTAGCTTAACCTTATGACGACCGATGTGGCGCGGCGGGCGCAGGTCCGCCTGCGACGTAAGAGGTTGCGGGTTCGATTCCCGCCTTGGGTAAATGTTTGTACGATCTGCAAATATTTGTTCCGAGTGTTCTGGGTATTTCCTATGTATAATAAAAATATCTATCTATGTAATGTATAGTATTAAGTATATCAGTCATCTAGTACCCATAACACAAGCTCTGCTTAGCTTGGGGCTAGATGATGCTGTGTGGATTGTCCAGCATTATTTATTTATTTATTATTTATTTATTTAACCTTCAGTTTGATATTAAGGCATAACATAACCTGTATTGTAGATGTAGTGACAAAAATTGAAAAAAGTATGCTCAGATAACAACAGAAAAACAAAAGGTATTTATAAGGCAGATGCAAGTGGAAACACCGGGAGAAGACGCCCTAGGACACTGACCTTATTGGTGATGTTCTTCATAAAGGTCAGGTGCGTAGTACTTGCAACTGGATTGCGTGTCTGACCAGATATATGAACGTAAACGAAGCAAAAGGAGTATGTAAGGATCGTAGCAGGTGGCGTTCTGTAGTTTCTGCCTTTTTCCCAAGAGAAAAAGGAGTTAGTTTATGCATATTTATGTAGGTATATACAATATATACAATTATACCATAAAACTAACTATATACATATTTACAAAAACAAAATAAAATAAAAAAGCCGACCAGGACACTCAGGCGTCACAGTATTCCTCCGCATCGCTGTCATCTGGAAACGTGCCCAGAAGACTGGCAGCGTTGCCACGTTGGATGGATGGATGGAGCCAGCCCTCTGGTCAGGCGAAGTGTCAATCAGACGTCGAGAAATTTCTTTATAAAGATGTCGTGCACTCGGACCCCATGACCCGAGCGTTTCAACCCCAAACGGCTCAAAACTGTAGTTACCAATAAGGTTACAGTATTTGCGCCGTTTGAGAGTCTATTGTATAATTTACTGTCTGAAATAAACAGGAAAATATGTGGTTATTTCATAAAGACCTCTCTGCATTTGCAGATAAGGAACGAATCACTACTCACCGCGTCTCGCATTCATTTGTTTTTCCTTTAAACATAATTATTCAAACGGGCCAATAACAAGCCCTCGTTACCACGTGAACCCTGACATTATTCTCCCTATGAACGCGTGTCATATTCTATTTTTAAAACGCTATCCGACCGTTAAAATTTAAAAATACCATTCTACCACGTTTGAAAGCTTCGCTAACTTGATGCACAGACTCATGCTTATTTCACATAGCGGTAGGCAGGACTATATCTATGTAGGACGCCACCTGCTTTTTTAATTTTTATGTACTTACTGCTTTTGCTTCGTTTGGATCCAGCGCACCAAAAACGGTTGTCATAATATTTTTTGCTGATTTTTTTTTATGCATGGTTGAAATAGACCTTATACCGCAGTTATCGAAAAATAAGAAATTCCTAGAAATTGGTTCGCAACATTGTTTGGTCACTTGATAGCTTTATCTTTTTACCAAGAAATGTTGAAAAGTTTTTAGGTCGATTTCCAATGAAACGTTAAAATAGGAAAGATGACTAAAAATTGGATTTTTTTTATGTTATCCAAAGATTACGTCGATACACATAACATCACGCCTGTATCCACTAAGAGTTAGGCAGAGGTGTATCTATAATTCACCCACATTTCGACAGTTATATTTAAGCCCCATGTATTAGGGGGCGAGCCTATTGCCATCAACCGGCCAGAATATAGACTTTGGGCTGCTACGGAGAAGTTGCAGGTGGTAAAACCCAATAACACTTTGCCTGAACGCCAGTTAATTCAATTGTTAACTCGTGTGGGTTAGAAATAACATTTATTGGATAGTATGAGTAATTTAACCATGATGACTAAATATTTTAATAACAATATTTGTGTATTTTCCTGTTAAGTCGAATGTCTTTTACCTGTAATAATATTTAACTGCATCGTTGATCTAGAGGTCGCAAGAGCTCCTGCTGAGCCTGAGGGTCTGGGTTCGATTCCCGTGTCGTAAAAGTGTTATTGATTGATGAGCAGCCTGGAGTTTGAATTGGTGCCCAGTTGATGGCGATAGGCTCGCCCCCTAACACATGGGACTTAAATATTAACTTTTGAAATGTGGCTGAATTATCAATTACACCTCTGTCTAACCCTTCGGGGATTAACGGTGTGATGTTTAATATTATAATACATGGGACTTCAACATAACTGACGACATCTCGCTGGTTTGCTAGAATATCGACGTAACTCAAAATTCTGTCAAATTGAATTCTGAATGCCAAACAATCATAAATCTTTGATCTCAATCTTTTTTGTCTCAAATGAATAACTCTGTCTCTTTCTCACGAAAGCTGGGGGCGAAATTGGCGTTGCGTCTCTATAATCTAAAAAAAATATCAAAGATTTATTGTTGTTTGGCATTCAGAATTCAATTTGACAGAATTTTGAATTACGTCGATATTCTCGCAAACCAGCGATCTGTTTGTATTATAGATACACCTCTGCCTTACTCTTCGGGCAACATAGGCGTGATGTTATGTTAAGTTATATTATTTAAATTCCAAATAGGCTCGCCCCCTAATACATGGGACTTAAACATGAGCTTACTATAGGTAGGTACCTACACTTCTGCTAACCCTTCTGGGATTACGCGCGTGATGTTGTTATGTGTATTGATTATTCCAAGGTATACTTTAAATTCATCTTATTTGACCTGTTTAGTTCTAAAAGTGATCTTTGTTTTTTGTGTGCATCATCATCATCATCATCCTCCTGCTCTTATCCCAATTTATTATGGGGTCAACGCATCATGTCTTCTTCTTCCATACATCTCTATTAGCCGTCATCTCAATACTCACCTCCTTCCTAGCCATTTCATCTTTAACACAATCCCAAACATATTTATGTTTTACAAATATTTTTGTCTTGTTTTAAGAGCTTACGGTTCCACGAATACCTGTTGTGTAAAGATAACATTAAATAATAGGGTAGTTTCCTTAAAAAATCTGATTGGTCTCAAAGTTGGATTACTCAAAAATACTGGACACGTATTTTTTCTTTTGTCACGTAAACCAAAAATGACGACGGTGTAGTGCGTTGAAATTGCGCGTGACGTCACGCCGTGCTACACTTTTCGTTAAAAGTGTAGCAAGGCGTGACGTCACAAGCTCCTTCTCCTGAACTTTGATGTGCATATCATTGTCACTTTTTATTGAATTAAGTAAGCAAAAAATACGTGTCCAATATTTTTTGGTAACCTTACTGACGGACTACATAGACTTAATATATTTTTACCTAGGACACATCCCTATTATTCTAAATGCGGGACCCAACATTGTCGCATGCAAAGTTTAACTGCGCTATACGTATATAACATGTACGGACAAGTGTTGTTCTATTCTCGTCTCCCTACGTCACAGTGACCCAGTTACGGATCAATTTGAATAACAATACCTAAACTCACGCGACGAAATGTACTGATTTACGCTAAAAAACATTCAAACTTCTTAGAAAAGAATACACACAAAACACAAAATCAAAATATACGGAAAAAAAACAAAAGAATTCGTGATTTTAGCTCGAGGGGTTCAAGGCATCGCGCATGCGCGGAACGAGCTTCACGCACGCGCGTCGCAAACGTCAAATCTATTTCAGTAAAGCTTTAGAGACGAGCTTAAAGAACAACTCTTAAACGAAATAATATACAAAAAGTAATAGTAAATACATCAGATACGTGAGAGTGCGCGATCGAAGTGGTTTACGTGTATAATGTGCAGATAAGAGACTTTAATATGTTGATAATAAGAGTGTTATTCCAAAATGCAGCATTGCGACGAATCGATTCGAACGTTCCCTGATGCCAAATACAGAAATTAGTGTCAAATATACAGTATGGAGCCATTGATAGATAGAAATAACTTCGCCATCAGTGCGATGGTGACGGTGGCTATGCAGATATTGTTCTTCACCATAGCCTCGCTGTTTCAAAATGATAAAGTGACAGACTTCACTGGCGGGGCTAACTTCATTATCATAGCATTGCTCACCTTCTTCCTCGGACAAGGCGGCTCACACCTCAAGAGTTATGACAGCAGACAGCTGATGATCACTGCCTTTGTATGTCTGTGGGGCGTCAGACTATCTGGCTACCTCATCTATAGGATCTACCACATAGGTAGGGATAAACAGTTTGAGGATCGTAAGAGCAATACTTTAAGGTTCGCGGTGTTCTACTCGTTTCAGGCAGTTTGGGTGTATATTGTTAGTTTGCCAGTTATTATCATGAATTCCCCACACCATTCGTTTCCTAAATCTCCGAAAACCATGACGACTTTGGACTCGGCTGGCGCGGGGATCTTTGTCATAGGACTGTTGATCGAAACATATGCTGATCTCCAGAAGTTTGCCTTCAGACAAGAGCCTGCGAACCAAGGGAAATGGTGCAATGACGGCCTATGGGGATTGTCCAGACACCCCAACTATTTTGGTGAAGTTGTACTATGGTGGGGAATATTCATTATATCTTTAAATGTTATAAATGGCGTAGAATGGATTGCGATACTATCGCCTTTATTTACGACAGCGATCATACTGTTCTTATCTGGCATACCGCTGCTCGAACGATCGGCGGACGAAAAATACAGAGATAACCCAGATTATTTGTATTATAAAGCCTCGACTTCGCCCTTGATACCGATCCCGCCTGCAATTTACGTGGAAGTGCCGAGGTTCTTGAAGTTCGTGATGTGTTGCGAGTTCCCGATCTATGACTCGACTACTGATGAGTTCCCGGCACCAACCATCGTGACTGAGACAACCAGCATATCTATGGTGCAGTCTCAGACATAGCTAACAAACGCCGCGCGCGAGGTCGCCGCGGCTAACGACCAAATAATCAAGAACCCTAATCAGAAACAATTGTGATACACAGCCGAGGACAGACAACACCGGCTGCCAAACTCGTTGCCACTCAAACAGAACAACACTGTAGATATGAACCTGCACAATAGTTATATGGAAAATGTTAAAAAAAGTAAACGTATAGCCTTAGGACTTATAGAAGAGACGAGGGATTATAGCGCTGCGAATACACCTGATACTGATATTGAAAAGAACATAGACTTAGCTGTGCCTAGTACTAGTTATGCCAAACGACCTACAGAGATAGTTAAGTACGGTAAAATTACTTTTAACACGACTGCAATCTTGCATCACTACCCCCAAGTATCTAACAATGAACTGAAATTACATTGCACTAAGGGTGGCAAGAATAAAACAGACTTGAATCTCCAAGAGCCTAAAGTAGATAATAATAACGAATCAACTCCTGAAGAAGAAGAAATAGTGGTAGATATTATAAAGAGAGATAATTTTAATAACAACGATACGGCGACAGTTGATATTACAACCGACAATGCTATCGAGGTAATCAACCAACCGGTCAGATTCACAGAAGAAAAGCTTGTATGAGATTGGGAGTCAACTTTATTCTCTGTACATTTTAGTTTGTGTAGATTTTGGCATCGGTACTTGAAGCCGAGGTGGACATATCGCGATGGATGTTAAGACTGGCCACAGAGTATAAAAATGTATCAGAGAGACAATTTTATATGTGATAAGTGTAAAGTCCTCATACCATAGATGGAATCCGTCTCATTTAGTATAAATGTTAGATTTACAGATATATCTAGAAGTAATTTATTAAAAAAAATAATTAAGGATCTAGAAGAGTATTGTAATCGGTGAGTCTTTCAAATCTTATTCGCATGATTTGCTGCAAGTAGAGTACTTATTATTTACGTATATTTTTTCACTTTTTATTTTATGTTTTTGCCTTATCTTTGCCAATTTGTAGTGCAATTAGCAAATATATACGACGCATTTCTTATCTGTCACATGGAACAGCGCATTAACAATAACGATTATGACTTTGTACTTATGTACTTTAAATTGTAATTACAAAGGCAGTTCTTATTGCTTCTATTTTAGTGGTTTTATAGTTTTATTTATTTGTAAAACTGGTAGACGGTCTATTTGATGATAAGACCTTATTCAACACAGCCCTTTGCAGGCCTGCAAAAGCCTGTGTGGATTGGAAATTAACGCGTAACCGGTTACCATGAGTACGTGGTTCTGGACCCATATTTCGTCGACATTTTTCTAGTTTTTTAAAGTATATTACTAAAGTGTATTTTTTACTGTAGAAGGAAAAAAAAACATGTGAAAAAAATCATTTCTATCTTACTACGAAATTCTTAATTAAAAAGTTAATAATTCAAATCGACACGGTTGGCGCAGTAGTTAAGCGATTGGCTGTTGCGCTGCGTGTCGCGGGTTCAATCCCCGCACGGAACAAATATTTGTATGGCCTACAGGTAGTTGTTCCAGGTCTGGCTGTTTGTGTATGTGAGTTTAAATGTTTGTAGTCGCACCCACGATACCGGAGAAATGCCTAGTGTGGGGCAACGTTTAAAAAAAAAAAATCTTCAATCAAACATCTCATCTGGTTAGATACAAATCGTGATTAATACATAAAAAACGAAAAAATTCATGGCGTGGGGATCTACATAATCTACATGATCTGTATAATCTTAAACAGAGTTCAAAGCATATTGTTTCGATGTCCCCTTTCCAAGTTGGACCACAGTACCCCTTTCTGTTGAACCCAATTCAACTGTAACACCTACTTTGTATCGTCACGTACGCGTTACGTGACCGCGACGTGGCCTACGTGTTATCGCATTGCACCCATCACCCTTAGACAAAGCAGAAAAGGCTTATGTGCTTGTAATTTTACTGGCACTTGTGTCTTTTTGAATTCGAACATTACAATGCTGCTTTGCGGAAGAATTGCGCATGGTGGCACTTGTGACTCAAGAACCTCTTATCCGATTTTACATAACATCACGCTCGTTTCCCCCGAAGGGTTAGGCAGAGACAGACACCAGACTGATAGACATCAGTCTGGGGTAGCTTGATAGCTACAAACTGTCAGATGTTCCGATGAATTGAACATGAACCTTATTTTAATGTAATAAAGTTGAAAACCTTTCAAAGAAATTTGACACATTGGGGTAGCTTGATGTGCTGGCGTCTGTACATCCATATTTCAACATTTCACATAATAAGTCCCGTGTAATATGGGGCGAGACACATCCAGATTACAGGCTGCGATAGAGAATAATATCATAGATAAAAGATAATGCTTTACACGACCTGGGAATCAAACCTAGGACCTCGTGCTCAGCAGTAGTGCTTGCACCCAGTAGACTAACGAGGCAGTTCAATTTTAGAGTATTATTGATGTATTTTTTTAATTGTTTTAAGTAATGGATAGTCTGACGTCAGTTGACGTGTCAAAATAAACACATAAACTCTTGAAATTGAATGCTATTTGCCCATGGGGGTAGGTGGAAACTACAGTACCAACTGCTGAGATCCTTACATACTCCTTTTGCTTCGTTTACGTTCATACATCTGTAGCGCTACCGGATACGTCAAATTACCAAGATATTATAAGAATAATACCAGCTTATTACTGTCTCACTGCTGGGTAAAGGCCTCTTCTCATACAGAGAAGGCACGAGCATTAATCACCACGCTTGCTCAAGACGGGTTGTCAATTTAGACTTATATTTTATAAGTCCAGGTTTCCTCACGATGTTTTCTTACACCGACGTCAGTGCAGTGGCGGACTAAGCCCGTCAGAGGCCCGGGGCGGCAAAGCTAAATGAGGCCCTAGTGTTAATGTTTATTTCGTTAATATCTGGCAAGTGAAATTAATTTCAAAGAACCCCCTACAAAGACGGGAATTCCCCCAGCGTATTGGACGGGCAAAGTTAAAAGAATATTAGTACCGCGTAAAAATCTTGATGAATTTATGTAGGTTAGGTACACATTTTTAAAGTCTTGTTTAGGATTTGATCAGAGGAATGCGGAGGCATTTGGCCCCCCCCCCTAATACCGGAGGCCCGGGGCGGGCCGCTCCTTCGATGACCAAAATAAACTTAGAAAGCACATATGAATTGAATACGTCACATAGGTACTTGCCCAGATTTGAACCCATAAACTCGTGCACTAGAAGCGAGGCTTAAACCCAAGGGCCATCATAATCTAGGTATTAGTCAAACAGAATTAGTTTCACGTACGTAATGTAGAGGCGCTGTTCCAATTTCCGTACAAATTGTTGACGTTTTCTCCTCGCAAAAGATTCGTGCTACTGGTTATAAACGCATGCCTTTTGCGTGTATTACGCACCTGACATTCCTGAAGAACATCACCAATAAGGTCAGTGTCTTTTAGTGTAAGCGTCCCCTCCCAGTGTTGCCACCTTTTATTAGTCACCATTCATTCATCCTCTTAACACGACTAAACCATCTACGATACGCAATTGTTTTATCTTGGTTATGTTTTTCCTTAATCCTTTTCAGCACTAAAAGCAATAATATCAAGAGAATTTCATACCAAAACAGTGGAAAATAATGTCGTAAATTAATTGTATATGCATGTCATTGAATTGATAACCAGTCGAGTGATAAGAATTTATTGATAAACCTGTCTGCGATAAACATTAGGAATAGACAACTGTATTAGTGGAAGACATTTTGAGTGACTTTTGTACGATAAAATATTATGTTTTGCGTGTCGAACGTAACATAATATCACGCCTAGTCTTCGAAGAGTTAGGTAGAGGTGTACCTATAGTACAGACGCCAGCACATCAACCTACCCTGAAGAGTCAAATTTTGCTGAATGAAAATTAACCTTATCTTTTTGTGAAAAAGTTGAAAAACTTGTCAAAGAAATTTGATATAGGCTTGATGTGCCACCGACCGGACTGTTATTGAGAATTTCTGGATGGAAAATCCCAATAACACTTTGCCCGACCTGGAAATCGACCCCGGATCGCATGCTCAGCAGGAGCACTTGCAACCTCTAGACCAACGACCAACGTACGTTACGTAAAATCATCACCATTTGCCTAGCTTTTTCTAAACTATGTTGGGGTTGATGTCCAGTGTAACTGGATGCAGCTGAATACCAGTATTTTACATAGAGCGACAGCTTATCAGACCTCCGCAGCCCAGTTACTGGGAAACACGATATCTTTTTGTAAGAAGTCTGGCTGTCAGAGTTTCGCGCTTCTGACTACCCGTATCAACTGTCAAAGATCTATAAATGACAGCCGGTACCAACGGCTTAACGTGCTTTCCGAGGCACGGAGGAGTCTCGATATATCATGAACGGTCACCCATCCATACACTGACCATTGATAGTTACATAACAATAGAATTGACGCAGTCAGTAACCACGGCTAATCAAGCGTCTATTAACATACTGTATAATTATGGAACAGTGGTTAGTGATTAATTGACGGCTGTACAGGACATTACTATACTCACTTGTTTTATTTTCTTGCCCGATGACGCACGAGTCGTAATTAAATTTAATTCTGATTCTGTCAACTTGCAATGATTTGTAAGTAAACAGGTTTTATACTTATCTAAGCACGTCCGAATGTGATCAAATACTTGAGGGACAAAACTACTAATTATAAAGGGTCACACAATCTGGTAATATGAGTTTAGTACTAACTTACATGATTCTGGACCCCTCAGGTTTGATAGAAATCATAATATTACAGTACACAGTAGTATACAGTTTAACCTTTTGACCGCCAGAGCATACTCTGCGCCAAGTATTTTTAATATATACGTTTCGTTCTTTTTGTCATCACGGGAGCTTCAAATTTAATATATATAAATAAACACACACAAAAGTAATGTTTTAATAGTTTATTTCGTGTTTTAGTACTTAGAGTGCACTGCATTTTTAGTCACGTATTTGTGACGTCGTACAAATGGAATTTCTTGACCAAATCGTTACAAAAATAATACATAATATTTATCAGCTAGATATGTATTGAGCTCTAGAAGAATGGAGAATCACAAGGCATCGAAGAATTCATCCGCATGCCACGTTGAATGCCTATGCTAATCAGCATTGCCATTAAACTTTGGCCAATAAAAGGCCAGCCCTCTGGTCACGTGAAGAGTCGACCAATCGCTTGGCGATGTCACGGAAAACAAGATGGGCACGGGCCCTAGTGTTTAAACCCCGAACCGCTTAGATATATTACTCCAATTGGGTTATATTTTTGCCGTTTGAGGGTTTGAAAATTGACTCTTACTATCTTATCGTTCTATCTGCAAAGGTAAACATGGGCCTCTCAATGACCGCTACAAGTAATATTATTAGGAGATATCGTTATCATTATCTCGTCAAACCATTCGGTGATAATAGTAGACCTATTCAATACAGATCACTTCGAACAACAGTCAAGTGACCTCATATAGTTCGCCAGCTAACTCATTTGTTATGGTTCCGTACAGAAAGGGTTTCAACAGGACCTATTACTAAGTCTCTGCTACCCGTCAGTCCGTCCATCTGTTTGTAAAAGGGCTGTATCTCATGAAACGTAGGAGACAGTTGAAATTTTCTCAAAGTGTGTATTTGTAATGCCTTTAAAACAAAAAATAAATAAAAATGCGTCCTATTTTCTGCGTTTTTATTCGACCTTAACAATGGCTGTGATTTTGTACGATGGTACGGAACCCTTAATGTGCTATTCGAACTCGCATTTTCAAAACCTATGTACAGAAATAAATATCATTTCATCTCATCATTTCATAACATCTCCACCACCCCGTCTGAAGCGCAGTTTGGAAAAAAAATTGCTTGCAAAAAGCTTGTGTTACTCGCTGATTATGTAGCTTTCTATTGGTAGAAGAGCTTTTTAAATAAGTTAACCAAATTTTGAGTATATCCATTACAACCAAACATACAAACAATCAAATCTTTCCTCGTCATTATATCAGTTTAGATCACATATCACAACGAGACACCATTCGAGTTTTGGAAGTGACGATAACAGAACAAGACATTGATTGAAAGCACTGGTATAATTTATTACAAGAACTAGATTTTATCTTCAAAGACGTTATTCTTGAAGATGTATAAAAAATATCACAATGCTAGTTTATTTTTAAACGTTGTTATCGTGGGTGCGTTTACAAACATTCAAATTCACATACAAAAACAGCCAGACCCGGAACAACTATCTGTAGGCCATACAAATATTTGTTCCGTGCGGGAATCGAACCCACGACACGCAGCGCAGCAGCCAATCACTCAGCCACTGCGCCAACCGTGCTGTCTAAAGATTAAAACTGTAGATTAAAACTGAGGCAACTCAAAATTCGAGCTTGTTTAGATAGAAACTCAACAATACTAATTTATCGACAGTTAGTATTGATTCCTAGCCCCATTTAATATTCAATTATATTCTACAACACATTTATGAGTTAATATAAAATTCGGTTTCAAAACTTCTTTAACAAAATATGCGCGCGTTTTGTCGTCTGAGTATTGAAAAAAATATTTTGTGGAGTTGTGTCAGTTTTGATCTAGGTGTGGGATATCAATCATAGAACACGACCTTGGAACAGAAGATACAGATAACGCTGATCTACTAAAACATCGGAAGAAAACGTTTATCAACTATAATGTTTATGTTCGGGACGTCATTAGTTTATATTACGCATTAAATATTGTCTCTCGCTTTTGCTTGTATACACAGCGCACGAACCAATACTGTCCAGGGAAGATCGCTGAGAGTTTTTTTTTTTTTTTTGAAAAACGTTGCCCCACACTAGGAATTTCTCCTGTATCGTGGGTGCATTTACAAACATTCAAACTCACATACACAAACAGCCAGACCCGGAACAACTACCCGTAGGCCATAAATATTTGTTCCGTGCGGGAATCGAATCCACCGACTTGACTTGACTTGATTTGACAGCACATACATTAGACAATAGGGTAGTGTCCTTAAAAAATCTGTTTGGTCCGAAAGTTGGATTACTCAAAAATACTGGACACGTATTTTTTCTTTTGTCACATGAACCAAAAATGACGAAGATATAGTGCGTTGAAATTTCGCGTGACGTAACGCCGTGTTACACTTTTTATGTACAAGTGACGTCACAAGCCCCTTCTACTGAACTTTGATGTGCTATATCTTTGTCACTTTTTATTGATTTGAGTAAGCAAAAAATACGTGTCCAATATATTTTGGTGATCTTACTGACGGACCAAGTAAACTTATTATATTTTTACCTAGGACAAATCCCTAGGCTCCAATAGACACTTAGAGCCAGGGCACTTAAGTTTTGACATTTAAATGACCTTATGGAATTTTGTTTTTAAATTTAAATTTTGTGATAGTTTGTATTTTATCTTATTAGCTTTAACATTATATATACCTACAAAATCTTGTACAGACGCCAGCACATCAAGCTACCCCAAACTGTCAAATTTTCCCAATTGAATATGAATCTTATGGGTTTGCAATAAAGTTGAAAAACTATTGAAAAAGTTTGACTTATTGGGGTAGCTTATGTGCTGGCGTCTGTACCTACTTGTTCAACAATTATGATTTACTGAATTAGAACAATTAGGACTGGCAGTTTGTAACTTGAAAAAAAAAATATTGTGTTAAATGTAATATCGGTCTTGAAATTAAATGATTTTATTTATTACGTTTATTATAACACCATCCTCGTGCCAATTTATATGTTGTGGATCGGCGCAGCATGTTTTCTTCTTCCATGGCATTTGCCATCACAACATCACACCTGTATTCCCTGAAGGGTTGGGCAGTGCTGTACTTATAGTAACACCCACATTTCACCAGTTATGTTTAATTCGCATGTAATAGCGGACGAGCCTATTGCCTTGAATCGGGTACAAATTCTACACTCCAAGCTGCTGCTGATAAATTCCTGAAAAACAACCCACTATAATTTTGCCCAACCCGGGATTCAAACCCAGGATATCACGCTCAGCAGTAGCTCTTGCAATCACTAGATAATGACTGATTTTATACCTAATCGTCTTCTTCTAAAATGTCCTTCGACTAAGTCTAGACTCGTCCATTGTTTTGCAAGATATTCGTGTGTTGATTATGTATGGAGATCAAGTAATTATGTATTGAGAGTATGTAGCGATTCCTAAGGAATGATTGAAAGGCAGTTGCATGCAGCTGAGATGAGAATGCTGAGGGGGATGTGTGGTGTTACGCGAATGGATAGAATAAGAAATGAGTATATAAGAGGAAGGCTGAAAGTGGCGCCTGTGACTGAGAAGTTGTGTGGAAATCGACGGTTGAATGGTATGGACACGTGATGCGAAGGAATGAGGATCATTTTGTGAGGAAAGTTTTGAGTACGAATGTAGTGGGTTACAAGAGTAGAGGGAGACCCAGGAAACGATGGATGGATTGTGTAAATGTTGATATGGCTAAGAAGGAGGTGACTTCTGAGATGACGGGAAATAGAGATGTATGGAAGAAGAAGACATGCTGCGCCGATCCCAAATGAAATTGGGATAAGGGCAAGAGGATGATGATGATGATGAGTATGTAGCGATTCCTCAGCTGACACGAATCCACTTCTTTTGTTTCTTCGCAGACTAGAGTACTCTGTCAATTCACATTAAATACATCTGGCTACATCTGGTCTCAGACTGCCTCGTTGGTATGACTGCCTCGACTACCAGGTCGGGCAAAGTGCTATTGTGTTTTCCAGTAGGATTTATTTAATTAACAGCCCGGAGTCTGGATTTGTGCTCAGTTGACGGCAATGGGCTCGCCCCCTATTACATGGCACTTAAACATAACTGGCTCGATATGTAATGGATGGTCACCCATCCACATATCAAACTCGGCAAGCGTAGCTTAACCCTCGATCAAGCCCTTGCGGCTGATATTACTTAGTGACAAGCTCCTCTGCTCTTTCTCTTTTTCATTGTGTATTCAAAGCCATTAAAAACAAAATACTGTGTACATTTTTCTAAAATTCTGTGTCATCATTTCCAGTTTGGAAGTGACGCAGATCACCAGGACAGCTGTCTGCAACATCCAATGGCCTGAGTATGAGAACTGCGTGGAGCTGACCTTCGGGGTTCCCCTCCATTATGAGGAGGAGCCGGAAGAGCCGAGACTTAGTGCCCAAGAGTTAGATGACATGTGGACCAGCTACATTGTCAAAGATGAATTCTCTGAGAGGCTGCGCTCGTTGGGTATTACGGTGAGTCTTGGTTTCTTATACTTCTGGGTGGTTGCATGGTCTTCTGTTTGTTCATATGCGATGTCTACTGACCAGACTACACCTTATTAGTAGTATTTTTCAATAAGATCAGGTGCGTAGTACTCGCAACCGGCGTGCGTGTATGACCGGATGTATAAATGTAAACGAAGCAAAAGGAATATGTAAGGATCGTAGCAGGTGACTGCAGGTGGCGTTTTTCTGACTATTTATTAAGGAATGAACCTTGCTTTTCTAAATTACAATCAAGAGTATTCTCTGCCCATGACACAGGACCCGTTCTAACTTTGAATCTTTCGAATCTTACTTGAGTGTTTTAAACCAAAGAGAACCAAAGTTCTACCAGCCTGTATGCAATAAGGTCTGTTTAGTGTAAGACCTCTTACAGTCTTCCTTCTCCATATTATCTCTTCTTCCATAATCCCCAGGAGTACGCGATCCCCAACGACCGCACGGTGCTGATGGTGTGGCTGGTGATCGCCGCGGGAGTCCTCATCTCCATGGCCATGCTCGCCTTTGCCCTCTGGCGGTTCAGCTGCTTCGAGGATTATACAAGGTGAGCTGGAAGGACCCCCTTTATACCTTGCGATGTTACTGCAGACGATAGGGTGACAAAATTTACTCATATAGCCCTAGCATGAACTTCTTGCTAGTTTACCAGCCGATAACGTCAAGTTACCTAGTTATTTTCGACGACACGGTTGGCGCAGTGGCTGAGCGATTGACTGCTACGCCGCATGTCTTGAGTTCGTCTCCCGCACGGAACAAATATTTGCACGTTCTACAGGTAGCTTTTCCGGGTCTTGCTGTTTCTGTATGTGACTTTAAATGTTTGTAAACGCACCCACGACACAGGAGAAATTCCTAGTGTTTTTTCGTGAATGAAAGAAAGAATGATGTCATTTGATGAACACCTGTAGGCCATAAAAAATGATTGTTCTGGGCGTGGATCGAACCCAAGAAACACAGCGCAGCAGCCGATCGCTCAGCCACTGCTCAAACCGTTCCATTGACCATAAAATTCAGGAAAATCATCAGAAATTTCAAGGTTCATTGACCAAAGAGCTGGTCTCTCTTCCAGAATGCAAACGTATGGTGATACGGACAGCATACAGAACGAGAAGCGTCACCTGGACCTGTACCCCACGCCGCACCAGACGCTCCCTCCGCTCTACTCCGAGAACGACTACAAGTGGGCTGATGAGAAGTACGACGACTCGACCAGAGGTAAGAACTACACGAGAACGGACTGTATCTGGTTAAAGACTCTCGACGAATTGTCATACAAAAATTGACATTTCACTGACATGAGTACGAATTTAAATATGAAAACTAATCATTGTCCTTAGACATTCGGACTCAAAATAAATCTAAGGTATTTATACTAAACTAGCTTACGCCCCCGGCTTCGCCCGCGTGGTTTGTTGATAAAAAAAGTAGCCTATGTCCTTTCCCGGGGTGCAATCTATCATTCTGCCAAATTTTATCTAAATCCGTTCGGTGGTTTAGGCGTGAAAGACGGACAAACAGACACACACACTTTCCCATTTATAATATTACTATATATTATATTATTATTACACTACTTTTTAAAATTACTAGCTGACCTGACAGACGTCGTCCTGTCAATGGCGCGAACTAACTTAGCGCGTTTGACACGCGCTAATTTAAAATAAGGTTAGTTTCTTCTGAACTTTTCAAATTTTATGGGCAATTTCCTTTAAATTTATTTTCGTAAGAACCTTCTCTTTACAATAAAAAACACAACAAAACAGGATAACCGAAATTAATCCAGCCGTTCACTCGTGATGCCGTGACCAAGGGAAATAGAGATTCATTTTTCAACTTCGTTCCGCTTCAACAGTTAAGTACACTGCCATCTGTTAGAAATGCATGGAACTTATTATAGGAAAACATTTAATTTGCAATAAAAAAAATACTGAGATCAATAATCGAAATAAAAACTCGATTTGTTCCGGGTGTTCTGGGTATTTCCTATGTATAATAAAAATATCTATCTATGAAATGTATTGTATTAAGTATATCAGTCATCTAGTACCCATAACACAAGCTCTGCTTAGCTTGGGGCTAGATGATGCTGTGTGGATTGTCCAGCATTATTTATTTATTTTATTTATAATGATGACTCTTCACAACGATACTAAAAGAAGAATACATCTAAAATTCTAATGTTATCTTTTCTCTTTTCTCTTATTACAGTGGACATGGGAGGCTTCGCCAACAAGAGTTACATCCGGGACGAGCTCTACGACCTGGACTCGGACGAGGATGTCATCACTCCGCGTGACAGGTACTTATTGTAACGGCATAAGGTTTCAAATTGATTGGATAGCTTGTGTAAATCCTTCAGCAAATCCTTTGAGAACGTTCGAGTAAAATTTCAATATTTTCCTCAAAATGTCTCCGTTTATGCTCCGAATTAGGGCTGTAACAGAACCTCGATAGTTTTTAATGGCGGTCTTATAAAGAAAAGCAAAGACCCTGCAATATGCTGAAGATATACAGGGACTTTGACGACCTATGTGGCGCAGCGGTCGAAGGTCCGCCTGCGACGCAGGAGGTTGCGGGTTCGATTCCCGCCTTGGGACAAATGTTTTGTACGATCTACAAAGATTTGTTCCGGGTGTACTGGGTATTTGCTATGTATAATAAAAATATATCTATCTATGTAATGTATTGTATTAAGTATATCAGTCATCTAGTACCCATAACACAAGCTCTGCTTAACTTGGGGCTAGATGATGCTGTGAGGATTGTGCAGCATTATTTATTTATTTAGGGACTGAAAAGAATACCATACTAAAAATCATACTTTAAAGGAGTGTGGTATTTTTTTTAATTAACATATTATAATTTTAGTACAGGTTGCTACTGTTCCCTACATTTTGTTAAGATAAGCAAACTTAAATGTATGGTAGCTGATTATTTTCGCGAATTTTAGTAAAAGTTGTTTATTTTCATGAGTACTGCACTCCTCTAAAAGATAACCGGCTCGCCGCCAGGATCTATACTAAGTGAGCAACTACAATCATTGTGTTTCGATGTATCCATAATACTTAATTTGACAATATACATTTATCATAAGGATTGTCTATGATGCTGAAAGCTATATTTCGATGACAAGCTTATCTTACTATAGACTTAACAGATCAACAAAACCGTCTACAAACAAGTTACATTTAGTTATTTGTTAATTTACTAACTTATAGAGAATACAGCTAAGCCTAGCTAAGTAAAACAAGTATTCTAAAAGATGAATAATTAAGTTATCTTTAAGAAAGTTAACTTTACAAGTGGATTACCTGCACTATGATATAATAAACATAATCTAAAACATTCACACGGTATGTTGATTAAGAAAATGCTCTAATATTACATATATTTTCGCTTAGTTGTGATCTTCGGTTATCTTAAAAGTTTGTACTAGTTAGTAGCCTTAAAACCTCTTTGGTGCTGTCCATAACAGTAACTAACGTAACATGAATTGCATGATTCTCGGAGCCTTTTTAACTACTAACCTCAATGCTTCTAACTCTGTTTTGTCTGTAACTAATCTTCTTGTATTATATATAACCACTAACCTTACAGGTACACAACAAACGTGTAGCAGGGCCAGCACCCACAGTTGCGCTTGAGCACAATGGTACGAAATTTACTAACACTTCATTTAAAATCATCTTCCTTCTCTATGTAGTACCAGCTTATTACTGTCCCACTGCAGGGCAAAATCAAAATCAAAATTCATTTACTCAAATTAGGCTGAAAATCAGCACTTTTTGAACGTCAAAACGTTTACATAAGACAGTCCCCCATAACGCCCACCCTTCACCACTTCCTAGTGTTTTTGCTGGGAAGAAGAAGTGGTGGAACAAACTCCCCAGACTCACACAATCCATCAATAACTTTACTAATCATCAGTAAAATATTGCGGTTCTAATCATGATTTTTACCATCGGTATATAAAATCTGATGTACTACAGTTATCAACAAAACCTTATCAGAAGTATTGTCTTATCTTATCCTTATCTTTATCAATTTCAGGAAAAGCGCAATCAGTCCGGGGGACTTCTAAACGCGTAAGAGGCGTACGTAAGGATATTCCAAAATATATCAGTTCCGATAATTCGATTGACTCGATCACGTAACATCACACCAGCATGCCCCAAAAGGTTAAGCAAAGGTGTACCTATTGTACACCCACATTTTGGTAGACCCTATTTCGATATTAAATTATCACATTGAATACATTGTAAATGCTATTCCGGCTAGTTTCGTCAATCGGTTTATCGATATTGGTATATATTAGTTTGAATTTAAGTAACGTAGCTAGTGTACTTTAAGTTTTAACTGTTGATTTTATGTGATTTTTAAATATTCTTAGTTATTTGTGGATACTGTCCTTAAAATAATAGCACGGTGAATAGATTTTATGTGGAAATTAATAAAAAAGATACATGAATTATGGAGATATTTCTTTACACATAATTTAAATAAACAAATAAAAAGTGAATTTAGGCATGTATTTAAGCAACACAATGTTGTTTGATCTTAAATTGATTAACTTAAAATAATTTATAGTTATTTTTATTTTTGTCATAAGTTATATAATTATTAAAAATTATAAAAATACTTTGAACGTGATTACTTTATTCACCTTTTTATATTTTTCGAGACAGTATTCACAAATTAAATAATGTAACAAATAGATATTATACCGTTGTATACTTAATAGATATTTTTTTAAATACATAATTATGTATATACTGTAAAGTACATGATAAAACGTTGTGATTTTATTATTTTTTATATAAAAAAAGTCTTTAACTTCTGTTGTAAATTATTTTATTTTATATTTCTTTTTGTTTTCAATTTTATTTAACAAATAAATTCTTAATGTTTATTTTGTGTTTTTTATTTTATATTTATTTATTGTACCTATAATTTTTTATATACGAGAGTAATGGGAAGTAAATAAATAAGGATATAATCTAGTTAATATAAAATAATAAATGATTTTTAGAAAATTAATCATTAATAGATAGTTTAGTATAATTATTAAACCATATTTTATGTTGCCTAGGGTTGTGTTTCCAGAGTTTATTATAGGGTTGTGACACATTACCATTCCTAAGAAATAGAATTTTCCATACATTCACTCTTCTATTGAGTTTGAAAGCATTTTATCCAAAATTTATAAATTTATCTATTAGTACGATACCGTATATATCATATTTATACTTAAATATAGGAATGTAAGTATATTATATAAAAATATTGAATATATATATTTGCCATTCTTGCCAAAGCATGTTAAATATAAGTAGGCGGCAAGTTGCAATGATTATTTTATGGGAAAAGTGAGATTGCAAAAATATGCCAGTTAAGATGGCATCGAGAGCACAAAATAATTATTGTAAATACAGGGTGAATTGTTGAGATGAGACAGTTATACAGGGTGTTAGGCAGAACGAGGGACATACTTTAAGAGAAGCTAGTAATCATCAAAACGAACCAATGTCACTAAAGGATCGACACTGTAATCGTGAAAAAAAAAATAGCTGTTTCTCACATTTTGTTAAGTTATGTCAACATAAATGTATGATGTAGCTGATTGTATTTTCGCGATTTTAGGGATTGTTTCATCGTCAAAGTTGTTCATTTTCATGAGTAGGTACTACACGCCTTTAAAGTATGTCCCTCGCTCTACCTAACACCCTGTATAACTTAAATGTTATTACGAATGAATAAAATTCTTGGAAGCCGTTTTAAACTTTTAAACATTATAACATCACATGTGTATTCCCTGAAAGGTTGAGCAGAGGAGTACACCCACACTTCACCAGTTATGTTTAAGTCCATGTAATAGGGGCGAGCCCATAGCCATCAACCGGGCAAAAATCCAGACTCCGGGCTTATTGAGTTTATTGGAAAAACTCAATAACACTCTGCCCGACCTGGGAATCAAACCCAAGACCTCACGCTCTGTAGTCGCGCTTGACCTACGACGCAGCTGTTCACTTTTGAAGTAACTAAAAAATGCAGTCTCAAGTACTGATTCTGCCATTTTTCTAAATTCTGTGAAAGTATTAAGCAATAACTCCAAACCCTGAGAACAGTCTTCTAAGACCATTGTTATTATTTGTTAGATCCCTAACACTGACTCCCAAATTACAGGCTATAAACCTAGTTTGGGCGCCAGAAGATATTAATTGGTCTCTAAATTTTGTACCAAGTTATTGTTCTTGATTTTGTTACAAAGTCCTGGATACTAAAAACAATATTATAATTATCGTCTCATTTATTCATTTATATTTTAGAATATTTATTAAACTTTAAAAAAAATGTAAAAAATAGTAGCCCACCGGTATCGGGAACAGGGTCCAAGTTATCGGCACCGGGAGCAAGGTCAGGGCTCCAGAGAGAGGAATCGCCTAACAATACGCGCCATGTCCAGAAGAACTGCTTTCTGAATCAAGCCCTTGATCCAGCTGCCTAACGCGAGCCTCCTTAGATGTTGGTCAAGGCTCTTAGCTATTAAGCCATTGGCTAACACGACTATTGGTACAACGATTGCTGAGTCCACATCCCACATGTCGACAACCTCGCGAGCCAAGTCAAGATACTTGATTTGTTTATCTTTCTCGGCTTTCACGAGGTTCCCGTCATGCGGGACCGGTACATCAAATCGTTGCGCGCCTCTCGATTCGATCCATCACCACTATATCAGGCTTATTGGCTTCAAGAGTCCTGTCAGTGATGTTGGATAATCAATTATTATAATTTACCTGTAGTACCTATACCGGTTAAGGTACCCTGTGCAAGCCCCATCTCACAAATCCACCCTGTATATTTTTCAGTCATGAAAAAAAATATCATGATGATTGTAATAAACACAACACCGACAACTTACATATGTGCTATCTCGACATTTGTCTCTTTTTATCTTCCAACATGAAACTAATTCTCCTGAACAAAATATTGTCCCGGCAAAAAGTAATACCACATAAAAGCAAAGTATTCTAGGTGAAAGAAAGAGATACCACTATTTAAAAATAGACAAAACATCTACAAGATTGCTGAAAGAATTATGGATGGCAGAAATGTGATGATATCGAAATGTCGATAAATATATAAAGTGTAATATATCGCCAAAAAATAAACTCAAATTTAAATGAAGAATATTGATGAATCGATATTTTTTCGATATGCCTAGTAATATTCGCTCTCCTACTAATTTTTCCACCGAGCTCATAGAATTATTATTTAAGAGTATATTAGTGTAATAACGTATATTGCACAGAGGCCAGCACTTCAACCTACCCCAATCTGTCAAATTTATTTAGTAGTTTTTCAACCTTATAACTAAAAAATAAGTTTCTTGTTTAATTACGAAATTTTGACAGTTTGTGATAGCTTGCAGTGCTGGCGTCTGTACTGAATAAAAAATAACCTAGCAAATGGTCGGAATAAAACAAAATAGAAAAAGAAACGGTCAAGTGCGAGTCGGACTCGTACAAGAAGGGTTCCGTACCATGTCTAAGTAAAAAAACACCAAAAACGATTCTTAATATACCTAAGATTTAATTATTTATTGATGTACACTGTCTACGTATTAGATAGATGGACGACAGCGAAGATTTATTGATTGGGTCCCGTTGGCATCCTTTTGGTACGGAACTCTAAAACCGTGTAAACATAGAGATGTGGTCACCTTGATACCTGATGTTAACAGTCATAGTTCCTTAGATACTATATCGTAGATAGATGATATATAATTTTAAAAAATACATTATATATAAGTACTTATATGAGATGTCCATGTAAACCGCTACATTTTTATAACATAACTAATATTATACAGAATATTTAAAGACCAAATTTTAAGGAAAATCAAAAGAAATTTAAAAAAGATTTTCCAAAGAGAACTGTCAGAAAAAGATTCCTCAAAATATTTGGCGTATAATATCTACACTTCTACACGTGTAAATTCGTATTTAATAAAATAATTAAAATCATAAAATAATTAAAATAAATTTAAAGAAAGCAAGAAATGTATTTATTTAGGACACATAGGGAATACAGACGATATAATACTACTATAAAAAAGTAAGTGCAGATGCCAGCACATCAAACTTCCCCAATCTGCCAAATTTATTTGATAGATTCTCAACTTTATTACAAAAGACTAAGGTTGACGTTCAATTGGGAAAATTTGACAGTTTGAGATAGCTTGATGTGCTGGCGTTTGTACCTTTGCGGGCTAAAAAGGCTCATACCTCAGCATAATGCTAAGATGCCATAACACATCTTCAGACATAAACTAATGCCCACAAGAAGGACTAATAAATACACAAATAATTAATAAGTGAAATGTTTAAAAAAACATCAAAAATATACTTTTACCAATTGGTGCAATGGGAAACATGTGTGTACAACGCTTTTGCCAAAATAATATCTACGTTTATGTCAATTTTTTATGCCAAATTCGATATAGTAAGATTGGGAAGGTTTATTTTTAACCGTGGTTTGAAAATGTGATAAGAGTAAGCATGTATATGTATGCAGAGTGGAAGGGGCGTCAACGCACAACCTGGAGGTCATTTTTCATTATTAAAAAAGAAAAGTTGCAATCTCATCTCAGCGACAATCAATGTCAAAAATGTAGCTAAATGAGACGTATTTTTGACAAATTGAGACTGAGATAAATAACGGGAATTGCTCCTCTGATACCATGATTCTGGCGTTGAAACTTATCGTCGACTTTTTCCTTATCTTTTACGTTCTATTCTGTTTTATTTTTACTAAAAAAAATCATTTTTGACGACTGATGTGGCGCGGCGGGCGAAGGTCCGCCTGCGACGCAAGAGGTTGCGGGTTCGATTCCCGCCTTGGGACAAATGTATGTACGATCTACAAATATTTGTTCCGGGTGTTCTGGGTATTTCCTAAGTATAATAAAAAATATCTATATATGTAATGTATTGTATTAAGTATATCAGTCATCTAGTACCCATAACACAAGCTCTGCTTAGCTTGGGGCTAGATGATGCTGTGTGGATTGTCCAGCAATATTTATTTATTTATTTATTATTTATTTGATTAATAAAAAATAAATGAATTATTTACTTCTTAATTGAAAATATCATTCAGTTAGATGGAAGTAATGACTTTGTTAAGATTGTTTACTGTAAAAAAGCGGCTAGATAGAAGAAATCCGATGAAAAATTTTAGCGCTGAAAGGTCAAGAATCGTGTACTGAATTCATGGTATCAAGTTGTGCGTCAAGGTCCCTTGTACCCGATTTAAGCAATATACTTACATATTTATGTCAAATATCGAAAACCTGTAACCTTTAATTAATAAATGTATAGATTGCAGCAAATAAAATAAATAAGTAACTAGGTACAGAGGCCAGCACATCAAGCTACCCCAATCTGACATATTGCCTTGATAATTTTTCAACTTTATTTCAAAAGAATAAGGTTCATATTCAATTGGCAAACATTTACAGTAGGAGATAGCTTCATGTGCTGGCGTCTGTACTTACGTATATTATTAAAAAAACGATTCAGGGGTCTTAATTAAATTCCCTTTGGGTACGAAAATGGGAAATCCTAGTATTAATATTTAAGCTCTTTTAAATTATATAACTAATTATTTTTAAATAGACAACATTATCTGTCATTCTTCCTTCCTAGCGAATAAATTAGAATAATGTCATGAAGTATTTATGCTCGCGATGTTTTTACTTAAAATATATATAAAATAATGTTTTTATAATAATAACAAGTCTATTAAAACTATTTAAGTTGTATAACATTTTAGTTGTATAATAAATTTAAGTTGTATAACATTTATATTGTATAACATTTAAATTATAAAATTTTATTTACGGAGATTTAGCGATATCTGTCTGGCCTTTTGACTAGTTTTGGTGAAGTAAGTGAACTCAGAACCCCTTATTAATGATAAAATTAAATGTTCTTTGTACATCGACATAACCTGATACCATGATCCCAGTACATGATTTTGAACCACCCAACGTTGACATTTTTTGTCGGTTTATCCCAATGTCATTTATTTTTATTCTAGTTTTAATTTTAACTGTAAAAAACATGATGACTACCTAACTCATTGAGATTTTTAATAAGAGACGAAAGTGTTTAGTTTTGAAGTAAAAATCCTATTTTGTTAGTTAAAAAATATGATTTTCTCATGACTTCTTACTGATTTAAATAAAAAACACATCAGGAAAAGGTTTCAAAATTAGGAAACAGCCAACGGAAACTTTCAAGAGACTCATGTACTGAAATCATTGTATCAGTTATTGCGTCGATGCTTCCACCCTGTATTAATACAAGATGGCGCCTCAGAATGTTCCATAAATGTAAAGTAGGTACTACCCAACTGAACTTTCGACGACCGATGTGGCGCGGCGGGCGAAGGTCCGCCTGCGACGCAAGAGGTTGCGGGTTCGATTCCCGCCTTGGGACAAATGTTTGTACGATCTACAAATATTTGTTCCGGGAGTTCTGGGTATTTGCTATATATAATAAAAATATCTATCTATGTAATGTATTGTATTAAGTATATCAGTCATCTAGTACCAATAACACAAGCTCTGCTTAGCTTGGGGCTAGATGATGCTGTGTGGATTGTCCAGCAATATTTATTTATTTTATTTATTTATTAATGCTCTACTCGAATAAATCTATGGTTACTCTGCAGATTATACTGGTTTTAAATTAACTCTACAATATTATTAATAATGGGGAGAGAGTTTGCTTTTTGTATTTTTATTTTTTAATGATATAGATAAAGAGTTTAAGGGAATGCCTTCTGTTATTGAAAATACTGTATCTTAATAGTAGCATACCTAATATTAGATGTTTCAAATGTTGTCTGCCATACCTACCCAGTTCATTGATTCACCGTGACGAAGACAAAGAAAGTAATTTTTATAATCTTCAGTGTACATTATGAGCGATTCTGTTTTCACAAATAAATCATATCGTACTATTCTGCTGATGCTAAGCATTGTATTGGAGGTATGGTAATACTAAATATCCAAAAAAGGCTTCCTCATTCTCTCTTAAATGACAGAATATGTTTACAAATAATTTATCCTAATTTATTTGGGGTCGGCGAAACATGTCTTATTCTGCCATACATTATGTATCTAAAAACCCTTTGTATTGAAAAGAGTATGCTTAGATGGTTTGGTTTTTTGGAGAGGATGAATGAAAGGTGACTAACAAATTGTATTGAGACGGCAGATGTAAATGGCGGTGACGCTCTAGAAGGGCATACACTGGCCTTATCGGCGATGTTCTTTAGAACAGTCAAATGCGTAAATAGTACTCGCAGCCAGTGTGCGTATGTCTGCACGTTAACTAAGCACTAAGTGTATGTCATGTACGAATCGTAACAGGCGGAGATCTGTAGTCTCTTAACACCTTAGGCGCCATGTGTATATTTTTGTCACACAGTGTCTGGAACACTGTGTATTCAAAAGTATACAAATCTTTCTACTCAGTAAACTCGCAAAATCCAGGAAAAACAAGGGAAAAAGGGGGGGTCAAAAACAAAATATGATTATTACGTAGTTTTAAACACGTACGAAGAAATTAGTATTTAAAAAAAAAACGAACACTTAGGGTCTGGCGCTGAGGGTGTTAAGGGAAAGGGGCGTGAGTCTATGAGTTTATGTATGTATGTACAACTTTATCTGCTGTCATCTCCTATCTAGCCATATAAATTTCTACACAATCTATCCATCGTTTCTTTAGTCTCCCCTAGTTTTGTAGTCTAATTTTTTCAATATTTATTTATAAAAAGATTTAATATTTCACGGGACGTCCTTTATCTCTGCTTAGCTTGAGGCTAGATGATGCTGTGTGGTTTTTGTTTTTGTTTTTTTGGAATGGGCATCTCGCAGTTTATCCTTCAGGGATTTACTGCTCAAGCGAACTTTCCTGTGGGGGGCTTAATTAAAATTAAGGCCTCCAGCCAGGCGTAAAAACATGCTGTGTGGATTGTCCAGCAATATTTATTTATTTATTTTGCGCAAAAAACGTAAATAAAAAAAAAACACCTCGTGAAATATTTCATCAGTTATTTATTAATTGTGTGTGAGTGTGTGTGTGAGTTTGACAACACCAAACACTTATCATAATAATGTATGTGAAATTGTAATAAAGTAATGCCTATGAAACGTTTGTATTATTTATTTCTTTGTTTCCAGCGGCTACACATAGCCTTTTGACAGCCCATTGGCATTAAATCTATCTTTATAACAATATAACATCGTGATGTTTTGTATATGAAATAACATAATATTATTATTATTATTTATTTATTTTATTTTTAAAAAAACGTTGCCCCACACTAGGAATTTCTCCTGTATCGTGGGTGCGTTTACAAACATTTAAACTCACATACACAAACAGCCAGACCCGGAACAACTACCTGTAGGTCATACAAATATTTGTTCCGTGCGGGGATCGAACCCACAACACGTGGCGCAGCAGCCATATGACATTGCTATGTTATATAATGTTACTTTAAAGATATATTTACAGGGCGTATATACGTGCCTGTAATCCTTATAGGGCTAGGCAGAAGCGTACCTATAGCACACTCAGATTTCTCCAGTTATGTTTAAGTCCCATGTAATAGGGGGCGAGCCTATTGCCATCAACAGGGCATAAATCCAGACATCGGACTGCTACTGAGAAATTCTAGACGGAAAAACCCAATAACACTTTACCTGACCCGGGAGTCGAACCCAGGTCCTCATGTTCGGCAGGAGCACTTTAGACCACTGGACCAATGAGGCATATCTTTATAATAATAGTATAATATAACATTACGCCTGTATTTACCGAAGGGTTTTATCTTTAGTACAGACACCAGCACATCAATCTACGCCAATGTGTCAAATTTTAACAATTGAAAATGAACCATAAGCTTTTGTAATAAAGTTGAAAATCTATCAAAGAAATTTAATATATTGGGGTAGCTTGATGTGCTGGCCTCTGTACTTAACTACACCCACATTTATCCAGTTTTGTTTAAGTCCCATGAAATGGGAGGCGAGCGTGATCTGATGCCATCTAGCGAGCAAAAATCCAGACTCCAGGCCACTACTAAGTAATTCCATACGGAAAAACCCAATTAAAATAGTAAATAAAAACAGTTGAATACGATACCTCTGCAGTAGCCAACGCTGATAAGCCGTGGTATTATTAAATTGTACAACACAACAATTTGCAAACAAAACTAATGTATTATAATCTATGAAAAGTCGCAACTGTGTATAATACTTTGACAAAATTGTACAAACAGACATCATAGTTATGTCAAATAACAGTGATAAATAAGTTAGAGCGTCGCCATTCTGAATTTAGACGGTTTTCGTATTGTTACCGTATTGGGTTATTCTCACAAATTCAATATAATAAAGGAGGATGGCATGATTTAGGTCCAATCACGCCATCCATCTTTATTATGCGCCATTATTTATAAATGAACGAAGTGTCGTTTACTTGCAAGTTAATCTTATATAAAATTCTCGTGTCACAATGTTCGTTCCCATACTCCTCCGAAACGGCTTGACCGATTCTTATGAAATTTTGTGTGCATATAGGGCAGGTCTGAGAATCGGCCAACATCTATTTTTCATCCCCCTAAATGTGAAGGGTGGTCCACCCCAACATCTTATATGGCAAAACAACGTTTGCTGGGTCAGCTAGTATTAATTATAATTAAAGTTTATATAAAAAATATTGACTCACTAGGTGATAGGAATTGAAAGTTAGAAAAGATTTTATTACATTAAAAAATAGGTTAGTTCACAGTTTTGAAACGCAACATGCTTTGTGTTATTTAGAAGTGATGTGTGAGATGTGTCATTTAGAAGTATATGAAAAAATACAAAACTTAATATTAAGAAAGAAATAATGTAAATTAATTTATTATACTCGTATATATAGGAACAGGTGACATAACATTACGCCTGTGAGAGAGAGAGAGAGTTGCACTTACAGTAACACACATATTTTGCTGTTTTTCTTTATTGATATAAGAGATTTTTTTTTTCTCGTCGCATCTTAATATATTCTAACACGTACTCACTCCAAAAAGAAGTTAACAAAAGATATGGCAATAATAGGGTAGTGTCCTTAAAAAATCTGATTGGTCCGAAAGTTGGATTACTCAAAAATACTGGACACGTATTTTTTCTTTTGTCACGTAAACCAAAAATGACGACGGTATAGTGCGTTGAAATTGCGCGTGACGTCACAAGCCCCTTCTCCTGAACTTTGATGTGCTATATCATTGTCACTTTTTATTGCAAAAAATACGTGTCCAATATTTTTTGGTAATCTTACTGACGGACTAAATAGACTTAATATATTTCTACCTAGGACACATCCCTATTCAAACAACAACGAATAAAAAAACAAAATTAGGTGAAGTTGTTAGGTTCAAGTTGACGACGACATGTTAACAATTATTAATAGTTTTCCTATTGTGCTTACAACGTGGCAGTCAATGTGTTACGATAAATAAATAAAACTTATTCCTTGATGCGGAGTTTGTTGCCTTTTGTTTCAAAATCAAAATTCATTTATTCAAATTAGGCTGAGAATCAGCACTTTTTGAACGTCAAAACGTTTACATAAGATAGTCCCCCAAAACGCCCACCCTTCACCACTTCCTAGTGTTTTTGCTGGGAAGAAGAAGTGGTGGAACAAACTCCCCAGCAACACGCCTGTCTGATAGTTTGAAGAACTTGATGTTTGTTTTTTTCTTTCTGTTAATTTTGTGTGCTACAGACGCCAGCACATCAAGCTATCACAAAACTGTCAAAATTTCCGAATTGAACATAAATATGCAAGCTGAAAATCTATCAAATAAATTTGACTGATTAAATACAATAGGAAAACTATCAATAATTGTTATCACGTGTTACCTCGTAGTCTGGAACCTAACAAATTAATTGCACAGAATATACAAAAGAAAGAGTAACAAAAATAAAGGCGACAACATCTACAAATATAACCAAAACATCTCCGCTGCAGAATCACCCACATACTCTCCGCGCAAGGTCACTTCAGATCTCGGGCTTAGAGCGCGCGCATCACAATTAACACAAGATAATGTGATAACAGCGAGATAACGTCAGGACATCAACGTTACGAAACTTGAAGAGTTTCTGCACAAAAAAATACGTGAAAGTGGTGTTTCGGAATTTTTACAACTCTTTTTTGAGTGACTTAGATTTGTAAGCTAGTGTGTGTTGTATAAATTGATTCCAAAATGTGTAACAATTGTTTATTTGTGTTCGCGTAAGAAGTTTTGTAAGTTATACATGTATTCAGGAAACAAGTGACGAACAATTTGGTTTTTAAAATTAATCTCAAGCATCCTATAGTGAAAATGGAAGTCGAAACAAAAGATGTTGAATACGAACAAATTAACCAACTGTACGATGAATGTCTTAACTATTTGAAGGACAGCAAAACCTACACCGAAGGTAGTTCAAATTCTTTAGAAGACCCTGACTATGATACTATTAAGGACCAAGTGGAAGATGAACAGGAAACAATAGAACCAAAAACAGTATACAAACTAGAAAATGAAAAGTCTACAGAAAGTCTAGACTCGATCATATCAGAGCCACGATCAGAAAGATTAAGAAAACTGTCGAAGCAGCTACCAAAAATTATAATAACTCAAAGTACAACGAGTTTAGATTTTAAGAAAGAAGATTTGAAAATGGTGCCACTGCGCAGTGAGAAATCAAAAAGTGATCGCGTGCTAGCAAGGATTGATAGACATTTACCTAGAACTGATCTAAGCATGCCACTGATCAATCATCATCATCATAATCAAGTGTCGAAAGTTGATCGAAACGTGTCGACGAATGACCACAGTTTCGTACAAATTGAACGAGGTATGTCAAAGAACGAAATAAGTATGTCAACGATGGATCGTAGGACGCCGAAATTGGTGATGCCATTTAATCATGTTCCAACTGTAAAGAAGAAAGTGCTGCCCAAAAAGTAAGTACTGTATATCATTTTTAAAACCAAACGACGTCGGTGTTTCTGATCTCACTGAGAAAGAACTCCACTTTAAAAAGAGAAATAAATAGAGTAGGAATGTCTTATGATAGTGTTAGCAGATCATCACCTGATCATCCCTTATCCACAACCATGTTGGGGTCGGCTTCCAGTCTAACCAGATGCAGCTGAATACCAGTATTTTACATAGGGCGACTGCCTATCTGACCTCCACAACCCAGTTAAAAGGTAACACGATAGCCTTTGTAAAAACTGGCTGTAAGACTTTCGGGCTTCCGACTACTCGTAACACTGTGAATGACAGCTGATTATTATGAAAAAAAATCGCATGCCCATATGGAGTTCACTGGTTACTGGGAAGACAAAGTTTTGCGACATATCACAAAGGAAAATGGTCTCTCTTACTTCGTGTAAAAGGCATTGATATTATTATTTTTTTGAGAGCTTATGTTATTAAATAAGTACCTATTCTGTATTTACAGTAGTCATAAATTGTTATCTTAGTTTGTGTAATGACAGTGGACTCGAACGGAAACGTTTGGTTTACATTAATTATGACACTTACGAATGACGCATTTTCAAAGTCAAGAAAAATGAAAAAGTAGATGACAATCAACTGACTGCTGGAGATGAACCTCTTTTAAGCTGCCCCAGCACTCCCGGTCCTTCCTTATCCAGTTCTGCCCAACCCCTTTATTAAAGACGGTGGCGTGCACTCCATACCCTGAAAATGCAAATAAGCACTGCATACCCTGTGATCCCATACATATCTACATACATACATGCCCCTCTAAATGATAAAGAACTGTTGTGGGTTCGATCCCCGCACGGAACAAATATTTGTATGACCTACAGGTAGTTGTTCCGGGTCTGGCTGTTTGTGTATGTGAGTTTATATGTTTGTAACCGCACCCACGATATAGGAGAAATTCCTAGTGTGGGGAAACGTTTTTTTAAGACAAAAAAAAAAGGTATAATTAAACAAAAACATGGTTATTTAGGCTAGGTACATGCTTGTTGTAACTACCGTAGGTACAACAATGTGACACTGGTAAGGTTTTTGTTGTGCATACCCTGAAATCTCTGTACACGCCACTGATTAAGGATGTCGGTCCGTGTAACTTTCCGATACGTGGTGTTCACTCAATTACTTCTCTGAACTTTTTAATCCAAATAATAACCTTATTGGGTCAGGTCGAAATAATGATATTTTCATGACTTTTTGACAGTTTTTAGTAAAAAACCGCATCTGAAATAAAAACTTAAGTGGAACTTAAAAAATGAGGAAAAAGCTGACATGAATTTCAACGCCATTTCGATGTCTCTCCACTCTGTATACTCGTATAGATAGATAGGTAAACAAGTAAAATAATTTACACTCAGAAACAATTACTTCAAATATAGGTAAGCTTCCATAACATTCGATAACAAATTAAATTAAAAAACAGTTCTCTTCAATCCTTAAATCATCACTTCTACTTAAAGTAAAGTACCTAGCCTTAATTTGGGTAGAATTGATGAGGTTGGTTTGAGGTCTATAAATAGCCCAATTTTTTTACCGTAACAAAGATCCACAACTTCAGAGGAGCTCGTGGCTATATAAAAACAGCCCCACGGGTTGATCGAAGGTTAAGCTACGCTTGCCGAGGTCAGTCTGTTGATGGGTGACCGTGATAACATATCGAGACTCCTCCGTGCCTCAGAAAGCACGGTAAGCCGTTGGTCCCGGCTGTCATTTGTATATCTTTGACAGTATTTACGGGTAGTCAGAAGCCCGAAAGTCTGACAACCAGACTTACCAAGGGTTATCGTGTTGCGCAGTAACTGGGTTGTGGAGGTCAGATAGGCAGTCGCTCCATGTAAAACACAGGTACTCAGCTGCATGCGGTTAGACTGGAAGCCGACCCCAACATAGTTGGGAAAAGGCAGGCAGATGATGAACAAGGTTCCTTCAATGGCTCCAATTTAGTACGCGCGGCTTTGTTTGTATAGTTTATCTTTTTAGAGGCGAAAGCGGATTATGTCAGATTTGTGTTAAGGTCGATGTCACTTGGTAATCTACTCTTAGAACGTTTTCTATTTAAAAAAATTTCAGACTGATTCATCATCATAATCTACCCAGCCATTTTTCGAACTATGTTGGAATCATCTTCCAATCTAACCTGATGCATCTAAATACCAGTGTTTCACATGTAGTGACGCTTTACTCCACAATTCAATTACTAAATTACTAGCGAATTTCGCTCAAGAAGCATTGAGGTAACTACTAATCAATCATCATCTGCCTGCCTTTTCCCAACTATGTTGGGGTCGGCTTCCAGTGTAACCGGATGCAGCTGAATACCAGTGTTTTTCATGGAGTGACAGCCTATCTGATATTCACAATCCAGTTACTGGGCAACATGATACCCCTGGGTAAGACTGGTTGTCAGACTTTCTGGCTTCTAACTACCCGTTACGATTACCTGCTAATCAATAATTAGTAAAAATGTCGTTGTGTAAACCAAACACCATAACTTGAGCGTACACCATAATATGATATAATATGACAAACAAACAGACAGAGAAATCTCTAGACGGCACGGTTGGCTCAGTGGCTGAGCGATCGACTGCTGCGCCGCGTCTTGTGGGTTCGATCCCCGCACGGAACAAATATTTGTATGACCTAGAAGTAATTGTTCCGGGTTTTGATTGTGTTTGTGAGATTAAATGTTTGTAAACGCACCCACGATACAGGAGAAATTCCTAGTGAATAAAGCAAAAACAAACTTGGACTAACACAATAATATCCTAATGTTATGTTAGACAGAGAAACAAAACAGATAGAGACAGACATACCACATACACACGCTACAGGGACACACGCTTAGTGTCTAAACACACTATGCCGAAGTTACGCAACCGAAGTTCAGCACAATTACGCCTGCAATGCTATTTGAATTACTGTAGACACACTATGCCGATATTACGTCGTGTCATAGCGTACACCTTTACTTCGGTTGGGCGTAACTTCAGCGGCAACTTATTCTGTGAGCACATATTATACGCGACCGAAGTTCGGTTCGATTGACCACGAAGACCCGGGGATGGAAAGCAGCGGGGAGCCACCTGCACCCCGCATGTTTGCCTGTAGTGTTCAGTTCGCTTCTGTCAGCGCTTCAGCGCTTGAGACTCTGAATACACACACAAAGTTGCGGAACTATAATAATAAATAATAATAAGGCTGAGAAAGAGAAACAGATGAAGTATCTTGATCTGGTTCGCGAGGTTGTCGACATGTGGGATGTGAATACAGCAGTCATTGTGCTGATAGTGACGGCCAATGGCATAATAGCCAAGAGCCTCGATCAACACCTAAAGAGGCTCTCGTTGGGCAGTTGGATCAAGGGTTGATCCAGAAAGCACAACTTATGGACACGGCGCGTATAATTAGGAGGTTCCTCTCTCAAGAGCCCTGACCTTTGTTCCCGATGCCGGTGGGCTACTATTTTTTATATTATTAAATGTTTAAAAATGCATTTAGTAAGTAAGTATGAAAAAGAATAAAGGAAATGGTAATAATAATTTATTTATAGACATCTGCCGTCTATTACTGATTTTCTGCAGCGTAAGTTCGGCACTTATGTTGTGTCATATCAGCCGAATACGTCGGAACGTAAAGTCAGCCGCCGAACTTCGGTCGCGTAACTTCGGCATAGTGTGTTTAGACACTAAGACGTATGTCTTGATTGTTTAATAATGTATCTCTACATGTCTACACAAAGACAGAGAAACAGACACAGAAACGAACAGACAAACAGACAGAAAGACCTTTAGAGACAGCATGGACAGTACTTAGCTTCGGTTCGTTCTTTAGTGGTTTCAGTCACCCGCAGCGCACTCGGCCTGGCTACGGCAACCATCCAAAGCGCCTGGTCTCCAAGACAGGCATGGAAAACGTCGCTCTGATCTCCAATGTACCCTTCGAGAAGATACGACTGTTGAATGATACCTTTCATACTCTGGTAAGTGATGAGATGAATTTTAATAAAAAAAAATCATTAGTTACGTCGGTAAGTTTTGCAGGACCAAATAGTACACCCACATTTCAGCGATTATGTTTAAGTCCTACGTAATATGGAGCAAGCCAATAGACTTGCTCCGGAGACAGTATTTGTGCCTGGTTGCTACTGCTAAATTTTAAATGGACGAACCCAATAACATTTTGGTCACCTCGGGAATCAAAACCGGGTCCTCATACTCAGCAGAAGCGCTAACGATCATTAGGAGGTTAAACACATTTTTACACCCTAGTAACAAAATTATACCCTTCAAAGGGAAATTGCACGTCACCATCGTATACTTAAAGGGTAGTTAAAATGACCGGAAATGTACAAAGTGCATACATTCCCAGCTATAATTATACAATTGGTACCTTTGTCCATAATGTGGTTAATATTGCCCTTTGTATGGTGTGGTCCTGGGGTGTTGCTATGGTTACTCCATACAATGTTGCATTTATGGGGCTAACTAATTATATATAGTTAGTATAATAATATAGACACTATACTCGTATTTCTCACGCCATTGTTGTCCCCAATCATGTTTCTGCCGTCATACAAGAATCGAATTAAATCGAACACAAATATTTACTGCTTTTGGAACGAAGTTCCTTATCGCGTGTTGCGAAAGGGGCCTAGACGGAAAAAATTAAGACCAAAAGTTGTAACGATACTTTTTGCTGTAGTTGTAAGCCGTGCGGCGTGCGCATGTTTCTCTGCCTGTCTCTCTCCCTCTCATAGAAAGCAGGCCAGCTATTTTCGTTTCGTCTTTCTATTTCGCATTGAACAGTGTGGTGTCGCGACGATTATTTTTGTTGAGTGTGTTTTTTGTACATATAAAAAATATTCTTCAGTTTTATATTAATGACTTAAAAAAAAATACAATTCTTTCACTAATTAATCGAAAGGAACTTACTTACTTGTTTGGTTCTCAATTAATTTATTAAGCACATATTGTCTTAATTCTGAGCAAGGACCGATCGATCGTTTTAGATATCGTTGGGCCTTTGGACGTCTTTTGGCTGAAATTATGATTGGGAAAAGGCCTTCCATAAATCTTTTCAAGTGGTAAACTTTTCTTGCGCCCACGTAACAATAGTCATACCATAAAGTTTGTATCCTGTGCGAGTCCCAACAAAAACTTCCTCGCTCTCTCTTTCTATCTTTACGTAACCATCTTCTACTAAGGCTACTTCTAATACCAAATCGCCATCGAAATTTTCATCAACAACTCAATCTTGCTATCAAAGACCTCACACCTACTAACCTTTCCTCTTTCTCTCCCAGATCAACTTACGCTGGCGCTGGATCGTGATCGGCACCATCGTGGTCCACTTCACCATCTGGCTGGTCTTCGCCGTGTTCTGGTACATCACCGCACTGGCCCACTACGACTTTGAACCAGACCCGCCCAAGAGGTCCTGTGTTACTGGTGGCAAGGATTTTGTTACAATATTCTTGGCTTCTGTTGAGGCTCAGGTCAGTATATTTATTTATTTATTTAATACTTTAAACACATAAATAAATAAATAAATAATAAATAAATATTGCTGGACAATCCACACAGCATCATCTAGCCCCAAGTTAAGCAGAGCTTGTGTTATGGGTACTAGATGACTGATATACTTAATACAATACATTACATAGATAGATATTTTTATTATATATAGCAAATACCCAGAACACCCGGAACAAATATTTGTAGATCGTACAAACATTTGTCCCAAGGCGGGAATCGAACCCGCAACCTCTTGCGTCGCAGGCGGACCTTCGCCCGCCGCGCCACATCGGTCGTCGAAATGTACAGAGGCTTACTTAATGCCATAGGCATTTTCTACCAGTCAACCTTTGGGTGATGCAGAGACAAACAGTGGCAGGTGCAATTTCTTAAAAGAAAAGTGAAAAGAAAAGAAATATATATTTATTTATATATAAACATATATTTTATTATAAACTATAAATATAATACCTACATAGAATATATACACAAACACATACATAAACAATAAGAACAGTTAATGAGGAAACATTAGCGCTGTGATGAAACCACTGCCAACTTCTTACGAACATGCTCACGCACTTTAACTTTATTATATTATATTGAAGAAGTGTAAAGAATGCTTCGTTTAGGTTTGGACCGGTGCCTGCTTACCTCAAGCACTCGCAACCGGCGTGTGAGTATGATCTCCTATTTGAACGTAAACGAAGCAAAAGGAGTATGTAACGTTCGTAACAGGTGGTGATCTGTAGTTCTTGTCTACACCCATGGGGAAATAAAACGTTAGTTTATGTATGTATGCATTTAACAAGAGCTTGCTTATAAGGACTAAAATAATATAAGCACGACGAGTCAGAAGTTAACAAAGAAACTACAAACAGTCAAAAGTTAAGATGTGACGCCACATCACAATAAAATATTAGGGACAGTAACAAATTGCCCTCATTCTCGAACGACAGACAGACACACTATCAGATTAGTCGAGATTACCAGTTAATGCATTAACTGAATTTACAGTCGCCCACTGCACATACTTGGGTTAAATCATATAATAAGGGCCGGGTACGACTTATATATTTGTATACCTGGTAGAGTCAGGCAGACGTGTACCTATAGCGTTAGTTACTTTTAAGTTTCATGTAATATTGTGAGCTTATTACCATCATCATCATCAGCCTAGCCTTTTCCCAACTATATTGGGGTCGGCTTCCAGTCTAACCGGATGCAGCTGGAACCAGTATTTTACATGGAGTGACTGCCTATCTGACCTCCACCACCCAGTAACTAGGCAACACGATACCCCTTGGTAAGACTGATTGTCAGACTTTCGGGCTTCTGACTACCCGTAACTACTGTCAAAGATCTACAAATGACAACCGGAATTAACGGCTTAGTGTGCTTTCCGAAGCACGGAGGAGTCTCAATTTGTTACAAACGGTCACCCATCCACAGACTGACCTCGGCGAGCGTAGCTTAACCTTCGATCAACCTGTTCGGCTGTTTTTATTTAGCCACGAGCTGGTCCTGCTGTGAGCATAGGTATTACCATCAACCGGAATTTCGACTGATTAAACCCAGAAGCAAAACCCAATTATACTTTTTCCGACCTAGGAATCGAATCAAGGACCTCACGCTCAACAGTAGTACCAAGAAGCAGGTGCACAATAATGGAAGGGAATCACAGTGAGTTCTGAGTTACAAGGGGTTTATTACAGGTCTATCCATGTATAAAATTCTGAGGAATTATGCATTCTACTCTACCCAGCTTCGAGCCCGCAATCTTGTGAATGAGAGGCGGGCGCCTTTACTTCTGAACCATAATGATGTTGACCAAATATTATGTCGGCTATCAAATATTTTGGATGTTTGACCTGACCTGACATTGACCTTAAACGACTTTCGTCTCTCGAAGCGCTTACGAATCGAGTTCAAGACTGTTCTATTCTTGGTTGAATACTGCTCACTTCACGGCATGCAATGCAAGTGAGTTCTTTTGTGGGATAAACGATGTAATTTGCGCAGATTAGTTGACAAAACGAGCTCGTCAGAGTGTGCCGGAGTCCATACAATGACATTGTGTACCGACTTTGTACTTGACTTGGAAAATAATGACGATTTGAAATATGAAGGTGGTGGGCAGATGGGGCTTTGAATGTGGACCCTGTCCACCCGTAGAGTTACCTCAAGGAAGTAAACTTCAATTGTATAGATTCAAATTCTTCAAACTCATCTGACAGACGTGTTGCTGAGGAGTTCGTTGAGAAACTTCTTCTTCCCAACAAAAATACTAGGGAGTGTGGAAAGGGTGGGCGTTTTGGGGGACTGTCTTATGTAAATGACGTCCAAAACGTGATGATTCTCAGCCTAATTTTAATAAATGCATTTTGATTTTGAAGACGGTGGCACAGTGGTCGCGTGCTGCTGTAAATAATGAAAATTAGAGGAGATCTATCGTCTTCCCAGGGATGTCCTTGAGGAAGCGTTGCACAGAAAGGGCAAGTCTTAGTCAAGTCCTATGGAGGAAACTATCAAATGTTAAGAACCTCCCAAGCTATATCATTAGGATGCTAAAGTATTGGTATAAAAACCAATACAATTATGTTAAATGGGCGGGCGTCCTGTCGGCTGCATACGGGTTGGAGTGCGGTGTAAGGCAGGGGGGAATCAGCTCACCCAAGCTATTCAACCTATATGTAAACGAACTGATCTGTGAGCTCAGCAATACCAATATCGGGTGCTCCATTGACGGGCACTGCGTCAATAACATCAGCTACGCGGATGATATGGTATTGCCAAGTCCATCGATCAGTGCACTTAGGAGGCTTCTTCGCATCTGTGAGGACTATGCAGTGGCTCACGGTCTTAGGTACAATGCGACCAAGAGCGAACTACTGGTTTTCAAAGCGGGAAACAAATGTTACAATACTGTCCCACTAGTGACCTTGGGGGGCGCTCAGCTTTCCAGGGTCACGAAGTTCAAATACCTGGGGCATTGGGTCACTGATAGTTTGTCCGATGATGTGGACGTGGAGAGGGAACGCAGAGCATTGGCAGTTCGATGTAACATGCTGGCTCGTAGGTTTGCACGTTGTACTAGGGAGGTGAAAATTACGCTCTTTAGAGCGTATTGCCAAGCTATGTACACGTGTGCCCTATGGGTCAGCTATACAAAAAGCTCGTACAATGCTCTGCGAGTCCAATACAATAACGCCTTCAGAGTGATGTTGGGGCTGCCACGCTTTTGCAGTGCATCGGGGATGTTTGCGGAGAATGGCGTGCCAGATTTTTACGCACTGATGCGGACACGGATAGCATCCCTGATGCGGCGAGTGCGTGACAGCTCTAACAGCTTGGTGGCTATAGTAGCCGACAGGATGGATAGTCCAATGATGTGGCAATGGATGACCAGTCATCGTGCTTCATTCAAATATTTAAAATAAGATGTTTAGTGTATTGTGTTTTCATATATGTATTGATGTTTTGTGTATAATATTGTAATGTGTGTTTTTCTATGGACTTATGGTCTGAAATAAATGTTATTATTATTATTATTCTCTTTATTCTTTGTATAAACATATAAATTATATTTTTAAATATTTAAATATAAAAAATACAAAAACATTTAAAAATATAAAAAATAGTATTCCACCGATGGCGGAAGCAGGGTCCAAGCTACCGGCGGTTAGGGTTGCAGAGACAGGAACCTCCTCACAATGCGAGCCGTATCGAGGAGTACTGCCTTCTGTATTGAGGCCTTTGATCCAACCGTGTAACGAAAGCCTCGATAGATGGTCGTCGAGGCTTTTAGCCAGTAGGCCATTGGCCGTAACGACGATCGGCACAATGACAGCCGAGTCCACATTCCACATGTCGACAACCTCGTGTGCTAAGTCAAGATATTTAATCTGTTTTTCTTTCTCGGCTTTCACGAGGTTCTCGTCATGTGGGATGGTGACATCCACTATCATCGCGCGGCGCGCTAATCGGTCTATCACTACTATGTCAGGCTTATTGGCAACAATAGTCCTGTCAGTAATGATAGACCGATCCCAGTACAATGTGACATGGTCATCTTCGAGAACTGGGTCGGGCACATACTTGTAGTACGGTACCTCAGATTCCACAAGCTTGTACCTCAAAGCAAGTTGCTGATGGATAATCCTGGCCACTTGGTTATGTCTGTGCAAGTATTCGCCGTTAGCCAGACGAGAACAACCAGAAATAATATGTCTGATGGACTCACCCGGACGGTGGCATGCCCGACACATGTCAACCGTCCCGTCCTTCATAATATGTTTCCGGTAGTTGTTCGTCAAAATAACTTCGTCCATAATCGCACAGACAAAACCTTCAGTTTCCCCAAAGAGGTCACCGAATCGTAGCCAGGATACGGACGCTATGAAATCCACATCGGGCCCATGAAGAGCCCGATAGAAGCGCCCGTGAAGCTCCTTGCTTTGCCATACCTGCTTGCGGTCATCGGTAGTAAGCACTACAGGTTTGCGCCAGTTCTCTTTAGCCATGGACAGCGGGGTGAGTCCCTTGTCAACTGCGACCACATCCCGATGCATACCCACTTCGGTTTTTAAAAAATAATCCCTGAGGTTGCACACCTCGCGGTTGTAGAGTGTCTTAGCATTTAAGAAGCCTCGACCTCCACATTTCCGCGGGATATACAACCTCATTACCGATGATCGTGGGTGATGCATCCGGTTTGCGGTCAGCAGTGTACGGACCCTTCTATCCAGGGCGTCGAGTTCGGTCTGAGTCCATTTGAGTATGCCGAAAGAGTACATTAAAACCGGCATGACCCAACCGTTGAAGGCGCGCACCTTATTTCCGCCCGATAAAAGGCTATTTAAAACCTTTTTCAGGCGGCCAAAGAAGCGCTCCTTCAGCGATTGCTTCATGTCAGTAACATTAATGCCTAATGCTTCCGACATACCCAAATACTTATAGTTATCGGATGAGGAGAGGGATCTAAGCTGTATGGAATCCGGAAGTTGAATACCCTCGGATTCCACAATCTCCCCTCGCTTTACATGCATGACCGCACATTTGTCCACACCAAATTCCATCCTGATGGTACTACTGAAACTTTCAGTTATTTTCAGTAGTTCCATCAGTTGTAAATTGTTGGGGGCAAAGAGTTTTAGGTCATCCATGTAAAGGAGGTGGGATATGACCTGACCACCTCTTCTCAACCTATAGCCTAGACCTGAATCCTCCAGCAATGTGCTTAGCGGATTCAGGGCTAAGCAAAACCAAAGGGGACTCAAACTATCGCCCTGGAATATTCCCCGTTTAATCCATATAGGTTCATCATTCCCTTGAATTTGCCAACATCCTGGATATCGAAGGACCGTCCTCCATTGCCCCATACATGACTCAAGAAAGGTGCGTAGAGTTGCATCTATTTTGTACAACTCCAACACCCTCATAAGCCATGCATGCGGCACAGAGTCGTACGCCTTCTTGTAATCTATCCAACATGTCGACAAATCCTTGTGGGATCGACGAACCTGTTGGCTAATGGCCATGTCTATGAGGAGTAGCTCCTTAGTACCACGGGACCCGTTCCTACATCCATTTTGAGAGGCAGACATGATAGAATTACCAACTATATGTTCGGCAATTTTAGCTCTCAAAATGGATGTAAGAAGTTTATAAACCGTCGACAAACATGTGATCGGTCTATGATTCTTGGGTTCCGTGGTACTACCTGATTTATAGAGCAGGTGAGTAATACCAGTTGTGAGAAACTGGGGTAGCGAACCAGACTCTAAACATGACTGGAATTGTGATGCCAAGCGCGTGTGTGAACTACCAAGCCATTTTAGCCAGAAATTATGCAGTCCGTCCGGTCCCGGTGCTTTCCAGTTCGGTAACGGACGAACTGCTGTGGCCACGTCTAATGGTGTTATAATAATTTTTTCCATTTCTGTTATGGTTTCACACACGCGTTCGACGTCACGAATCCAGTGAGCTTCAGTGTGACAGACGGGCACCGACCAGATGTTACGCCAGAATGTATTCGTGGTTGTATCATCCGGGCGGTGCACGTCCGCCACATCCTGTTCAGGTCGCTCCCAAGCTCTGTATACCCACCTCTCATCGCTCTGGAACATGCGATTCTGTGAGTACCGGTCAACCCGCCGTTTATACCGCCGAATACGGTTCGCCCATGCACAAACTTTCTGCTTCAGGAAGTCGATGCGCTCTACAATGCGGGACATGTATTCGCGAGGACTGATTCCAGTCCCCGCAAAAGCCCGCCTCACAAAGCGCATCACTCGAGGTCTTGTATTGCCCTCCCTGAAGCAGTATAGTTTGCCGATGAGCACCCTGGCCCCATCGATACGGCGCTCAATCCTGCTTTGCCAGGCTGGTACAGCTGGTTTTGGTCGAATAGCTACGTCATTATTTGGAAACTTGACGTTAGCTAAACGACATGCCGCAACAGCCGCGCAATACAAGATTGAATGTGTATCGACGAGGTCTCCGCTGCTCTCGAATAAATCCTTAAGCAGCGAATCCAAGTTACACACCAGCGCTCTATTTTTTTGTGCATAGGCAGCCTTGGTAACCGGGGTCTAAGTTCGGTCGGTATGGACCTATACTCACGAAGCGCATCCTCCAATGCGCTCCTCAGTTTTTCATTGCACTGGCTACTTACTGTGACAACCCTATCATCTGCTTCTTCACTGACATGGTTGGACGGCGACGGTGTTGCGTTAATAATTGGCGCTTGTACCGCGGTCTGTGTCGAATTCAAGACGATGTGGTTGTTCAGCACCTCTGAACGCAGCCTATCAAGTGCGGTATCGTCCAACCTGTGGTTACGTTGAATAACCCGCACCTTTTTTTTTTTTTTTTTTTGGTGCGGGTTGGAAAATCCTCATTTATGTCCTTGGCTCTGGGGGAGCGAAGGGGTCTGTCAGACTCTTACTGACTAAAAACCACCCGTTGTTCCGTCTCACACCTACGCCGGGGGTCGCGGGAACGTACGATCCTTCCGCATCCCCCAGCTAGTGCCGGCCCGCCTATGCAGGCCTCCGCAGGACGAGGGGCGGAGTGAGGTGTTTGACTCCCCCCGCGACGTCTAAGAGGGGCGCTCGTGGAACACGCGCCGCTACCTCGGGTCCTGGTGTTAGGGGGGCGACAGACGTCCCCAAGTCCGTCGCCCCTGGACCCATTTAGGGGGGCTGGAAGAGGGCGTTGTCCGCCCTCCGCCGACGCCCGGTGCGTCTGCTGCGGGCCGGGTTGGAGGAAGATATCTCCCTTTCCCGTTCCGCAGCCTCCTTCCGCGAGATAACCGTCTCGCAGAAGGACACCACCGCGTTCCAGGCCTCCTCGCTGCCAACCATCGATGACACGACGGCCGGCAGCGACAGGTCCCTGCCTACTTCCGCAACGAGGGCACGGCGTGGATCCTCCCAAGCGGGACACTCTGCCAGCGTATGCCACGCCGTGTCCTCCCGGCAGTCGACGCAGTGGTGACACCGGGCGTCCGGCTCCCTGTTTATGCGACACAGGTACTTCCCGAAGCAACCATGCCCCGAGAGCACCTGCGTCACCCGAAACGACAGGGAGCCGTGCCTCCTCCCGAGCCAGTGATCGAGCACCGGCCGGACCGCCTCGATGGTGACGAGCCGGCCTCGTCGGGCGTGAAAGCCTTTCCCGCCATTCCGCCACCAGGACCTCACGAAGCTGGGACCGACGCAGCTCCATGTGTCGCTGCGTCAGTCGCTCGCCTCGCGCCCGCGCTTCCTCGCGCCACCGGTACAGTGACGCGAGTACTTTCGCCTCCAGGTCCCAGGGCGGGGATCCGGCCAGTGCACAAGCCGCCTCGCAGGAGATCGTGCGATATCCCCTGATGACTCTGACGGCCATCGCTCTCTGTGGCTTCCGCAGAACAGAGAGGCTACAGGCCGTCAGGTCAGCCGCCCAGATCGGGGCCCCGTACAGGGCCATCGATCGCACGATCCCCACGTAGAGCCGCCTACAGGCGGCGCTCGGGCCCCCCAGATTGGGAAGCAGCGTTGATAGCGCCCCGGCCGCGCCCAACAACTTGGGCGCCAGCCGCCGGAAGTGGGGTCCAAAATCCCACCGGCGAATAACCCGCACCTGATCCGACAGTCGTTGGGCCGAGACGTTAACGGTTGGAACCAATACCTGAAACAGAGACAGCATCCTAGCACGGTACGCAGTGAGGTTAGTTCCCCCCTCTGTAGACCCGTAATATGCGCGCATGACGTTCTCGTTCATAGACTGAGTCCATCTCATGCGCTGCACACAACCACCGGTAGCGGGGACCTGGCTCGGGGCCGGTTGGCCCCTGGATCCCAAGCTCTTCGGTGGCCGGCCTCTCCCCTGCCGACGTACAGGTGTTGGCGACGTCGGTGGGGAAAAATACTCGTCGCTCGAGCTCGACGCGGCTGCAACCGTCGGTGTCACTGGTGATCCTAGGTCCGGCGGCGGCGAGGCGGAGCTGAGCGGCGAGTCCGGGGATGGTGGGCGTGCGCGTCGCTTTGCTGCTCTTGTTAGCATTTTATTTCATCATCGTCAGTTTTGTAAATTTGTATTGTATTTTGTGTGACATCTGTCACCTGTCGGACTGCTTACATATTTATAGGTTTTCGTATATTAGGTCTTTACCTATGAAATTGCCGTTCTGCAGTACTGGCCATTTCAAATCAAAATATTTTTTGTTTGGCTAAGAATTCTAATTTCAAATTAATTTTATTTTAAAAACATGGATTTTTTTTTCCAAAAGTAGTCATTTGTTTATTGATTAGTGTTACATTTTCATCGCATTTAAATCTTTTTCGTCATCATGGATACGTTAAAAATTCGAGTAATTATGGAATATGAGTACCGTCGTGGCAGCAACGCGGCACAAGCGGCATGCAACATCAACGACGTTTACGGAGCTAACACTACAAACCAACGCACTACCTGTTATTGGTTTGCTCGCTTCCGTTCTGGAAATTTCGACCTGAAAAATGAACCTCGCGGTCGTCCGAAGACTTTGGTCGACAATGACGAATTAAAGGCGATTGTGGAAGCTGATGATACACAATCTACGGCTGAATTAGCAGCAGCTTTCGACGTTAGCGTCAAAACAATATTGGTCCATTTGCGTCAAATTGGCAAGGTAAAAAAGCTTGACAAATGGGTGCCCCACGAACTCAATGATCGCCAGCGCGAAGTACGCGTCGAGACGTGCCTTGCACTGCTCAACAGACACACAAATGAAGGAATTTTGAACCGCATTGTTACCTGCGATGAAAAATGGATTCTGTTTGATAACCGCAAGCGCTCAGCAAGTTGGTTGGATCCTGGTTCAGCACCTAAACAATGCCCTAAACGAAAACTTACCCCAAGAAAAGTGATGGTCACTGTTTGGTGGTCTAGCGCCGGTGTGATTCAACACAGCTTCTTACCAAACGGGGTGAGCATTACTGCAGATGTGTACTGTGAAGAATTGAACACAATGATGGAGAAGCTGGCACATCTCCAACCAGCATTGGTCAATCGCTCGTCTCCGCTGCTCCTGCACGACAACGCGCGACCTCATACTGCACAGCAGACGGTCTCCAAGTTGCAAGAACGGGGGTTGGAAGCTCTCCGTCATCCGCCCTACTCACCAGACCTTGCGCCTACAGACTACTACTTTTTCCAGAATTTGGATAACTTCTTGGCGGGAAAAAAATTCAATACCCGAGAGGCAGTACAAAATGCCTTTGAAGAATTTGTTGCCTCCCGTCCAGCTGATTTCTTTAAGAAGGGCATCAATAAACTGCCACTGCGTTGACAAAGATGCATTGATTGCATGGGTGATTACTTCGATTAATACAAATAAAAAATACATGAAAAAAATTCATTTAAATTTGTTCATACAAAACGGCAATTTCATAGGTAAAGACCTATTATTTTACAGGTATCATTTTTTGTGTTTTCTACTATTTACATTAATTTATTTGGTTTTGTTTGGTTGTGAATGCAATTTGTGGTACTCACACTGGTATAAACAGATAAAATTCAGAAATTAATTGGAGAAAAAATTTACGGACGACATGACATGCTCAGAGTTGCCAGCTTTTTATTATTATTATTAGTGAGGTAAAAATCCCGCACTGGGCGCCTTTTGAAGGTTGAGAACAAAACAAAACACTTCTTCACCTAGTAATGAAATATGTATCAGAGACGTGGTCACTCACAATGCAATGGGCCTCAAAAGAAGTCTCAAGGTCAGCCAAAAGGTAATGAAAGGCTATGCTTGGAGTTTCTCTGTGGGATCGAATTATTAATGAAGATATCCGCAAGAGAACCAATATCACCTGAAGAACTGCCAAATTTAAGTGGCAGAGGGCAGGGCTATATTGCTCGCAGCACCAGTTAGCATTAGGGCAAAAGGAATCTTTTGAGGCGACGCAGCGTGGGATCCCCTCAAAAAACCCCTGAAGACATTTGAATTATATGAAATCCGATCAATGAGTGTCTTACGGCTGAAATGGTGAAGGTTTTGATTCCGAAGGAGAGGATCTTAAGCGGGAGTCCTATCGGCTGTCAGTCTGTTCATCTACATCATTGGTTACCAACTAATAGCTAGCTTAAATCTGGTTCAGGGATTACAAGCGCTGATCTTGTATGTTTCAGAGGGGCTTGTGGCTAAATAATAACAGCCCCACTGGTCTATTGAAGGTAAAGCTCCGCTAGCTAAGGTCAGTCTGCGGATAGGTGAAATATGAAGACTCTTGCCTAACTTTGGAAAACTCGTTCAGTCATTGATCCCGGCTATCATTTGCTGACAGTCGTTACGAGTAGTCAAAGTACGAGAGTCTGACAACCAGTCTAACCAAGGAGTATTGTTTACACAGTAACTGGGTTGGGAGGTCAGATAGGCAGTCGCTCCATGTTATCCACTGGTATCCATCAGCATCCGGTAATACTGGAAGCCAACCCCAACATAGTTGGGAAAAGGCTAGGCATATGGATGGTGACGATGACATGAATATTGTGTCCTTACCAAAGCCGCTCTTAGTACGCCCATTGTCACGAACACACGTGGGCGGTAACACAGCAAACTCAAAATAGATTCGCCATTAATTCCTAAATAGTACTAAATAAGGAAGCCCATACAATTGTCTCAACTGGCAATGGACCACTATTACTCTTGATCCAAAGAGGCGAATTTCCAAAGTGCTGGAGTGGGTGTAAAGACGACTGCGGAACTAAATTAGGATGGATAATGAACACCAACGACCGTGACAACCAACAGTACTGCTCTGTAAAAATACATAACACCACTCCTGTACTATGCGAACGGTTGGGCAGAGGCGGACCTATAGTAACACCCACATTTTGCCAGTTATGTTTAAGTCCCATTTATTTATTGATAGTTAATAAAAACTGTACAAACACCAATTACAATAATTAACATAGAAACATAATAAAACAAAACAAAAGCAAAACATACAGTCGACAGCGTTCAGTGGTTAATTGAACTAACAGCTAACACGGAACAATGGACACTCTTGCATACTTTCTCTCACAGAACACCAGACATATACACATTAATTTAATCCATCATCCGCAAACACATCACATTCAGGGTTGGCAATCAGAAGGGCGTTGAACATCTTATGGGCATCTCTTCCCATGTTATAGTGGTCCAGTCTATTGCCATCATCCGTGCCCAAAGACAGACTCCGGGCTGTTAATGAGAACATTTCTATTGGAATAATTTAATATCACTTTTCCCGACCTGGGAATCGAACCTAGCACCTCAAGCCTAGTAGTCGCGCTTGATATCAATAGATCAGCGAGGTAGTAAACTCTGTAAAAATCTTTCTCCAGGGACACCAAATGCAATCAATTAATTGCAAAAATCTCATTGGAATAGATATAAATTATGAAAAATAAAAGATGATTTTCTCATGTGTTTGTTTTTAAAATTTAAATTAATAAAGAATAGAATAGAATTATCTTTATTTGCTTAGAATGCAGGTACATACAAAATAGGAAGGTTAATAACATAATAAGATCCGTGTACATTCTGCCTTGTTGGCATGCAAATACAATAATTATTATACAAAGTTAGCTATAGGGCAAATAGGTTATTGGAATATATCATCTAGGAAATCCTGTACAGAATAATAACATTTATCTACGAGTAATTCTGTAAAACATTTTTTAAATTTCATCAATGGCAAGTTTTTCATTGGATTAGGAATTTTATTAAAGATAGCAGGAGCCATACAGATCACACTTTTTTTTAATAGGCTAGTTTTAAATGTGCCTGTGCATAGTAAGTTCTGGTATTGTGATCTTAATGCTGTATTTCGTTTCCTGGTTTCTGTTACCGTTGCAAATAAATAAAGATAAAGAAAAAAAAAGAAAAGCGATTCTATGTCCTTAGCTTTCCTGCGCCTTCGTCCGTATGTATGTCGGTTATCGCTGATGCAGACAAAGTCGTGGATTTAAAACTATCCTATGTCCTTCCCAGGGTTTCAAACTATCTCCATACCAAATTTCATAACAATCGGTTTAGCGGATTAACCGTGAAAAGGGAACATACAGACAGAGTTACTTTCACATGTATAATATTACTAGCTTCCACCCGCGTATGTCGTGCACCAATGTCCTTCCCACGGGTGCAATCTATCCCTCTGCGAAATTTTATCGAAATCCGTTCAGTGGTTTAGGCGTGAAAAGGTAACAAACCAACTTACTTTCGCATTTATAATATTTGTAGGTTAGGATAGTATAGATATAATGGGAAATATAGTGCAGATGAAGGATACAAATATAGATTATAAACGCCATCATCAGCTGTGGAGAAAAATGTGTATATATTAATCAGAAGAGGAATTTCAAAAAGTAGACAAGTGCCATTTCCGATCAAACGCCAATTTTGTGTTCTTCAAGTTTACCATATAATTGGCGGCACCACAGACAAGATTCAATAAGTGCAATCTTCTTGCCGCCAAAGACTAAATTGTCGCAATCAAGGAGTATTGAGTGTCGCATCCTCTTTACGTGAATTGGCTGCAGAGAGCGTTGATCGTGGAATTGGGAATGCCTTTGTGTATTGTGTTCAAGCGGTCGGTGGGTTGGTTCAGAGCAGTTCCTGTTTATTACTGACATTTTGACTGATTATTATTTTTGTTTTTCCTATTTAAGCAATTAGATTTCTTGTTATCATTGTAAATATGATCAATGTCGCGATGGTTATGTGGTTAGGGCCTCGCCTATCATGCACGAGTATGTGGGTTTAAATACGGGCAAAGTTTTTTGCTACTAGCTAATTTTATCTTACTGACATCAGTATGGGAAACCATAGTGATGAAACCTGGGCTGATCTTTCTACTTATTTATAATAAATAGAATAAAATCAACTGCCTCATTATCCCTTAAGATCGCCTCGACCAATTTGACTGATTTTCAGGGTTCCGTACCACAAAAGGAAAAACGGATCACTAAGTTGTCCGTCAGTCTGTGAATATCCTTTTTTTCAGGAACACGTGAGGGTATCAAGTTGATGTTAACACCAAAGACAATTTCTTTGAGCTCAAAAAAAAATCAAGCTTCTAAGTTACTGCACCAAAAAACACGGCCAGTTGCGCTATACATTTTGATACTTACCTACAAATAAATCGAATCCTACTCATTGGCACTGAATTTAGTTAAATTAAATATTAAAAAGGTACATTTGCAGTGGATTTACCTTAATATAATAGTGGCTTTAACGTATTGTAACTATTACGTGATTTATTCGGCGTTTTTTGCTCGATATGGTGCGGGATCCTTCGTGTGCGAGTTCAACTCGCATTTGGCCGGTCTTCTTTTTTGTTGTCTTTCTAATTTATTGTTGTTTGTGAGAAATTCCACCGGAAAAGTCGGATATTTTTAGGGTATAAGTATGAAATTCTCAACTTAAAATTTGTTTGTGTACCCGAGAGCAGCCAGGGCTGGTCGCTAGTATTTAATTTGTGTCTGAATTAAAATAATTAATAAGGTGACTATTGAGATGACGGCAAGTAGAGATGTATGGAAGAAGGAAACATGCTGCGTCGACCCCAAATAAATTGGGATAAGGGCAGGAGGATGATGATGAATTGGAATAATGTCAATAAGCAATTTACTAAGTGATCTCATATTGTTTCTACAGAAAGAGAGGGGAATATTGATTATTCATGAGGAATGTGAAAACACCTAATTATTTTATTTCTTTCCAGACTACGATTGGTTTCGGAGACCGGGCGATAGATGAAGAATGTCCGGAGTCAATATTCCTGTTCATCATGCAGGTAAAGTTAGCTGTTCCTTAAACAAGAGGACGCTCCTCGTTATTCTTGCCAAAAACTCGGTCTAAGGCCTCAGTTTCCGAAATACTCAATACTCAAATATTTATTGCATTCCACAATGTAAATGATTAGGTGGTAAGTGAAAATATTGGACACAATCGTGGACCCTGTTGGGCACAGCAAATACAGGACTTATTCTACTTATAAATTAACTTATGCTTCTTAAAAATTAACTTATTCTAAGAACAATTTTATTAAAGATTTATTACATTATACATTGTATATTACATTATAGGTGCACATAACATATGATGGAACATACTCACATCATACTCATTAGGAATTAATATGTCATTGGCTTAACTTGACTTTTTACGTCATCAATTGGAACAGTTGGTCTACCATCATCCGACTTCTTATTGATCTAACTTGATAACATAACGCCAAGCTTGTGTTCCCCGAAAGGTATGCAGAGGTGTACCTTTTACCGTTAGTAACACCCCCATCACGCTAGTTATTTTTTAGTCTCATAATAATGGAGGGCGAGCCCATTGCCATTGACCTCATAATCAACGGCATAAATCCAGAAAAAAATAAATCCTGGCATAAATCGAGAAAAAGTCTAATGGAAACTTTTCCCGAGCAAGGAAATCAAACCCAGCATCTCACCAGTTTAGACAAAGCATTTTTTTTTCAAATTTGGTTTATTCCAATAATCCAATTACTAATAATCTAGATCATAAAATCAAAATTCATTAATTTGCAATGACCTAAGTAAAGTATGTGAATATTTGTGCTTATTGCGGAACATACATTACATAAATATTTATTTACGGCAGTGAAGGTCGCTTCATTGTTAACTGAAATAATAGAAATCGTGTAATTATGTCACTTTGTAACAGATGGTAATAATTTGTAAATAAATTACAGATGTTATTAACTTCGCAGCTAGCAACGCCATCTAGTTTCACTAAGAAGAAGCATGTGGGAGAATAACTGTTGTTTGTCGCTAGATGGCGCTGCTTGTTTCAAATAAAGATGTTTGCAGATGTGTGAAGTGAAACGGAATCTACGTTGACATATTCAAGGCTAGTTTTAAAATTCAGGGCTTAGCCAATTTTTTTCAGGACTTGTGACCAATGTGTTGTCACAAAACTGATACAACACAAAACTCAACAGAATACCACGGCTGCATTTCCCGAAAGGTTGGGCAAAGTTGCATTTATAGTAACACCCACATTTCGCCAGTTAGGTTTTTAAGTTTCATGTAATAGGGGGTGAGCCTATTGCCATCCACCAAACAAAAATCCAGATTCCGCGCTGATATGAAACTAATAAAATTGTTGTAACTGCATTTCAGTTAATCCTGGGCACTGGTCTCTCCGGCGTGCTGACTTGTGTCGTCTACGCTAAGTTGACGAGACCAGAAAAACTCTCCAGAGATGGCGTTGGGTTCAGCAAGAAAGCTGTGGTAAGAGAAACAAAATGGTATACACGCTGAAATTTTAATAGCTATTTTCCCACAGCGGAATCATTTTGTCTTGGTAGCACAATCTATTTATTTATTTATTACGTTTTTAGGAAAACTTACAGACAGTGATTAAAAGTTTGGACAAAATATGGCCAATTACAAGTTTCAATCTGTTTTAATAGCTTTACTTTTTTATTAAAACCATAAATGGCAATTAAAGCACGCTAAGCCGTTTGTCCAGGCTGTTATTTGTACATCTCTGACAGTCGTTACGGGTAGTCAGAATCCTGGAAGGCTTACAGCCAGTCTTACTAAGGGGTATAGTGTTATCCAGTAACTGGGTTGTGAAGGTCAGATAGTAGCCCCAAGTAAAATACTGGTATTCAGCTGCATACGGTTAGACTGGAAGCCGACCCCAACATAGTTGGAAAAAGACTAGGCATATGAATGATGCTGACCACAAAACTCGTCATCGACTTCAAACCAATAGGAATAACGCACGAAAATAGGAATAGATAGGAAATATATATAGTATAGGATATATATATAGTCTAGATCCTGTGAGACTAGTAGAAGTCATGGTAAAGGAACCTGAAGTTACTGTCGAACCTGAATGTGGACCTTTAGACCGATGAGGCAGTATTAATTGCATAGCATCCTATTCATGGTGCTGGTAGGGCTCCCACGTTACTGTAGTGCGTCTGCGATGATTGCACACGTGGACACAGATGGCTTTCACACTGTGTTGTGGCGCCGTATCGCTTCGCTGATGCTCACCACCTGATGATGAACACCATCCTGAACGTGCTCAGCCACAAGCTGGCTAGCCCCCTTCTGGGGCACTGGGTTCAAGCACAAGTGGGTGTGCCCGGGTCCCAGAGGGCGGCAAATACGTAAATTAATATTTCAAATGTACCTAACATACTTTTTAAGTTTTACTACCAACAATATTATGAGCCAAATAAGCCAGAGCTCGTGGCTAAATAAAAACAGCCGCACGGTTTGATCAAAGGTGAAGCTACGCTTGCCTAGGTCTGTCTTTGGATGGGTGACCGTTTGTAACATATCGAGACTGCTCCGTGCCTCGGAAAGCACGTTAAGCCGTTGGTCCCGGCTGTCATTTGTAGATATTTGACAGTCGTTACGGGTAGTCAGAAGCCCGAAAGTCTGACAACCAGTCTTACCAAGGGGTATCGTGTTGCCCAGTAACTGGGTTGTGGAGGTCAGATAGGCAGTCGCTTCATGTAAAATACTGGTATTCAGCTGCATCCGGTTAGACTGGAAGCCGACCCCAACATAGTTGGGAAAAGGCCAGGCAGAGTAAATAAGCCTGAAATAAAAATATTTTTTGTTTTTTTTTTTATTAATCTATTACATATCCTTGGAGGTCGGAAGGCTCCTACACTGCACAACATTTGCCTTCAGCCAGTTCTACCTGACCTAACGTGGCCTATTGACTACTCTCATCTTCCAGATCAGCATGCGTGACGGTCGTCTCTGCCTGATGCTGAGGGCTTGGGATCTCAACTACGACCACATCATCAGCTCAGAGTTCACGGCACACTTTGTAAATACTTACAGGTAATGTGGTAATATCTTTGAGATTTAGTTTAGTCCTTTGTGGAGTGACGAGAATGGATAGGGTGAAATTAATAAAGGGTAGAGCAATGATGTAGTTTATTTAAATGTATCATGTTCATTGCTTCTCCAGCACGTAAATTATCCGCTACTACGCCCGTACTCTCACTTTCCAACATCTACAGGCCCTTTCTTGGCACCATACTCAATACTGAATTATTCATTGCATTCCATATGTTTGAAAAAGAAGGTATCACAAAGTAAAATATAAATATGGATCCTGTCCGGCACAGCAACGTTAGGAGAGAGGAAGAGGGCTAAGTAGCCATTCTATTAATTCAATATGATTGTTATAAATTATGACGTGTTTAATTGGGTGTATAACCATAAAGAAAATATTGGTTAAAATATCCCGTATCCATTGCTTCTCCAAAACCAAAGAAGGCGCAGTGATCTTCTACGACGTCCGAAATCTGATCTACCTACAGCAACAGTTCCTCTTCATTCTTATCGTATAAACGTAATTTATTCGAATGCCTCTGTTCATTGCTTCACTAGAACCAAGGAAGGCGAAGTTATCCGCTACTACGCGCGCAGTCTATCTCTCCAACAGCGTCAGTTCCTGCTTTGGCCGGTGACGTTGGTACACGTCATAGATGCCACCAGCCCGCTGTTCGGATATACGCCAGATTTGATCGCTCATAACAGGTAAACTTATACTTATTTAAACATCTCAGAACATCATACAAAATTTTGCCTGTTATATTTAAGTCCTATGTAAAACCGCCCTATGTGCTCTAAGTGGCCCAAGGTGTGTGAGTGTCCTGTGTGGTCTAGCCTATTGACTCAAGTCAGTTCCTGAGAAATTCCAGATGAAAAAACCTAGTAATTCCTTGCCCGACCCCGAAATCAGAGCCCAAGGCCTCGTGGTTTTGATACCAGTCTCAGGAAAAGTTTTACCGGGTTTTAGGGAACAGCGTATTGATAACCAATGCCCTAAAAACATTAATCAATAACCTTTTCCCTTATTACATACGAAAAACCCTTTTATTTAACAAGTATAGTGTCTAGGAGCACATCCTGCATTCTAGCAATGCTTAGACATCGCCTACTTGTAATTAATAGGCAAACGTCTAACTAATGGAAGGCATTTATTTATCTACTACTAGTGACCAGAGCGCATGTTTTTGGCCAAAGCAGCATTGCCATTCAAAGTGGCAATGCTGCCAGCCTTCTAGGCACTTTTCCCGTTGACAGTGATGCGAATTTTTTGATGCCCTATGATTATTTATTTTATTTTATTTTTTCATGTATTAATAATTCTACTAGTTTGTTCAGTATTAAATTGAAATGTGTCTAAAGCTTCATGTAAAATATAATTATGTATATACGAGTATATGCATGTGCAGATAATGAAAGACAACTCCAACATACGCTTCTTTTTTTAACATTGCCCCACGCTAGGAATTTCTCCTGTATCGTGGGTGCGCTTACAAACATTCAAACTCACATACATAAACTGCCAGATCTAAAAAAACTACCTTTAGGCCATACAAATATTTGTTCCGTCGGAAATCGAAGCCACGACACGCGTCAATCGCTCAGCCACTGCGCCAACCAGTGGTTAGGCAAATGATGATAATGATGAAAATAGATCTAAAGCATACACACATACATACATATATCTTCTACCTCTCTATCAGGTCCACGCAAAGGTTGTCTGTAAGAGATCGCAATAAGCGGCCCGCTAAAAGGCCGCCTATTGTAACACCCTATGTAGTAATAGGGTCAAAAAATCTGATAGGCCTGAAAAAATCTGATTGGTCCGAAAGTTGGATTACTCAAAAATACTGGACACGTATTTTGATTTTGTCACGTAAACCAAAAATGACGACGGTATAGTGCGTTGAAATTACGCGTGACGTCACGCCGTGCTACACTTTTCGTTAAAAGCGTAGCACGGCGTGACGTCACATGCCCCTTCTCCTGAACTTTGATGTGCTATATCAATGTCACTTTTAATTGAATTAAGTAATCAAAAAATACGTGTCCAATATTTTTTGGTAATCTTACTGACTGACTAAATAGACTTAATATATTTTTACCTAGGACACATCCCTATTATTTGTGAGTTTGAATGGTGTCCAATAAAGAGTATTTTGTTCTATCCTTGTTTTCCACAGCTACGAGATAACAGTAAGCCTGAAAGGTGCCTCAGCATCCATGGGCACGTTCACTCAGAGCCAGACCTCGTACCTGCCCAAGGAAGTAGCGTGGGGGTACCGGTTCCCACCTGTCGTCAAGTGAGTGAGGTTTAAATCTAATAAAGAATAGTTTTAGAGGTTTGAACGATTGAACTGAATTGATTGACAACACGGTTGGCGCAGTGGCTGAGCGATTGACTGCTGCGCTTCGTGTCGTGGGTTCGATTCCCGCACGGTACAAATATTTGTATGAACTACAGATAGTTGTTCCGGGTCTGGCTGTTTGTGTATATGAGTTTGAATGTTTGTAAACGCACCCTCGATACAGGATAAATTCCTAGTGTGGGGCAACGTTTTATTTAAAGAAAGAAGAAAAACTGATGACGGATAAATGAAAAACATAGTTTCCATTCATCTTAGCAATGGGCTAGCACGAATGCTTGACGTAAACATAACGTCTATTCGAACGATTTTAAAATCGTAAAAAATCGTTTTGAATATAAAATTAATCTATTTTCATGTCTCTATTCATATGTTTTGGCGATATTTATTGTGCTTATCTTATAAATTTACGTTATGAGGCACACAATTATCATTATATATAGCATAATCTACATACTAATCGCTGTGCAGTGACTTCGTCTGCGTGGAAAATCGTTTTCTAAAATAAAATTAAGCCTAAGTTACTCCTTATAACAATCTGTCAGTGATGACAGACGTAACAAACAGGTAGACAAACGAAAATGTTCGTAAATTATTTTGTGGTACAGCTACCGTATATACTTTCATATGCATTTACTAAAAAGTTAGGAGAAGCTTAACAACACCTTAACTGCCAAACAAAGAGACACAATAGAAAATGTATTGTTTGCGGGTCATTTGGCGTTCAACGTGTTAAATGACATTACAAGGAGACACTTCAATTTTATCTATTTGTATAATGTACTACATGCGCCCCGCGGTCTTATCCGTTTCTCTTCATATGTCTGAAATTTTCTATTTTTCCGACGAACTTTCTTAGTTTTTTCTTTCATAAGAACCTTTTCCTTACAATAAGAAACACAACAAAAAAAGAATGAGTGTAATTGGTCCAGCCGTTCACGCGTGATGCCGTGACCAAGGGAAATAGGGATTCATTTATATATATATATATATACTAGCTGTTCCGGCGAACTTCGTACCGCCTCAAAAGTTAAGTTACAATGCCATCTGTTAGAAATGTATGGAACTTATTACAGGAAAACATTTAATTTGCAATAAAAAAAAAATTAAGGTAGTAATCGAAATAGAAACTCTCCTATCTTTTAAGTTTGACCAAAACACACACAGTAAGCCAAATTTTATTAAAATCCGTTCTGTAGTTTAGGAGTCCATAGCGGACAAACAACGACACGTAATTTATATATATTAAAGAAGATAGATGTACCTACGTAAATGTAATTTGTACATATAATTAGATTGTGTGCCTGAGCCTGTGCTAAATAAATGCATTATCTTTCTTTATTCAGATTCCCCAAAGATTGTAGTACCACTTACTTAAAGCACTTACTTTGTATTAAATAAAATACAAAATTGATTTATTTGATTAAATACAAAATTATTTATGGATAAAAAATTTTGATGCTTGATAAAAAATTTTGCTTGTTGTTGCTTGTGTATAAAATTTTGCATGCTATGTTCTATACTAGCTAAACATGCTTGTACCTCAATTTATATTCAACACCCTTATACCATGTTTTACGCAAAGAAATATATCTTTATCTTTTAAACTATAATAACCATGCTGCTTGCTCCGGCAATCGCTAGGGACACTAATCACTATGTAACTCCGAACTTGTATATATTTTTTTTTTTTTTCAAAAAAACGTTGCCCCACACTAGGAATTTCTCCTGTATCGTGGGTGCGTTAACAAACATTTAAATTCACATACACAAACAGCCAGACCCGGAACAACTACCTGTAGGCCATACAAATATTTGTTCCGTGTGGGGATCGAACCCACAACACGCGGCGCAGCAGCCGATTGCTCAACCACCGCGCCAACCGTGTCGTCAAAAAATTATCTGGTAAATGTTTATATAGAGAGAGCCCTGTCACCCATAACACAAGTTTAATCTTAGCTTGGGTGCCAGAGGTCTAAACTCAGTGGTATTTTTACAATTGTTTAGGTTTTAAACTCTGTTCTACATAGTGCTATTCTGCTAAATTGTAAACCTGGAAACAAAGCATTATTATTATTATTTAAAGTCTGTCCATGGAAAATATATGCAATTATTTATTTATTAATATACAGTTATGTCGCACAAGCGATTATCGCACATGATCCATGTGTCTAGCTCACAAAGTACACTCGAATTTGTGAACAATACGCAAAAAGAGCTTTCAGGTATGACTCACACAAGCAGAAGTACGTCATCGACCACAAGAAGCTGGACCAGCTGGAACCTGTCGATACGCCGTACTGCTGCGCCAGAGATGTTTATAGAAGGTGAGTAATCTTATGCATCGGTTGGCTCACGAGGAGCTCGTGGCTGAATAGAAACAGCCGCAGGGCTGATCGAAGGTTAAGCTAAGCTTGCCGAGATCAGTACATAATACATCGAGACTTCTCCGTGCCTCGGAAAGCACGCTAAGCCGTTGGTCCCGGCTCATTGTAGATCTTTGACAGTCGTTACGGGTAGTCAGAAGCCCGAAAGTCTTACACCCAGTCTTACTTAGGGGTATCGTGTTGCCCAGTAACTAGGTTGTGGAGGACAGATAGCAGTCGCTCCTTGTAAAATGCTGGTAAGTATTCAGCTGAACCTGGTTAGACTGGAAGACGACCCCAACATAGTTGGGAAAAGGCAGGCAGATAATCGGACATCGGATGACTGGTACGTGGTTTGAACCTCAAACTACTCGTCTCTGAACTAAGATTTTCTGAATATCAAAAGCCTTGCAGTTAGTCTATTCCAAGAAGTCTAGTGATTGTCAAATGAACACTAATAGATTGGTTTTGAACCTTTTGTTTTTCTGTTTTGTACTTAATGGTAATTATTTTGCAGTACATTATATAAAATCAAGTTCTCCTTTAGTTCGTAGACTGATGACTTGCTGGAGAGTTTCTCACAACACTTCTTCCCATCATAAGCACTAAAAAGTGTAGAAGGGCAGGCGTTTTGTGGACGTTCTATTAGTACTTATTCTTAGCCTCATTTCGATAAACAACTTTTAATTTTGATAATGATAAAAATAGCTTATACAAAACCTGGTCACAAAACCTGGGGAACATCTTTGTATAGACTATGGCTACTGGATCAGTAATTCCGCGTTGTTCTTCACCATAATCACTGATAATACGCTGGGCAAGAAGTACAGGACCAGTCAACATGGCGATGGTTATGGAAGACCAGCATTTGTCAGTAATCTTCTTTTAACATAACACTTTGTCATTTCTATTTTTTCCAGTCGTACCCCTGAGATGATGGAGCCACCCCCTACTCCTGGTACTCCAAGCAACTTCAGTGACACAGTCTCAGGCTTCCATCTGGAAAGATCTTCGTCTTTTAGGAAAAAAACTAATATTAATAAGACATAAAAATTGTGTAATGATTCCTACAAAAGAAGATATGTTATAAAAGTATCAGAAATTATTTAAAGAGATTATTAGTTTAAGGAAATCAATATTAAAAGTTAATGAGATAGGACATGATGACCTATTGGTTTAGGCCTTGCCTTTTGTACACGAGGTTGTGGGTTCAAGCCCGGGCGAGTATCAATGTGACATTTTCAATTCATATGTATTTTCAAAATTTATCTTGGACATCACTGACATCGGTAAAGGAAACATCGTGAGGAAACCTGGACTTATAAATTAATACATATGTATAAGTCTAAAATCGCTAACCCAATCGGTGATTAATGCTCGTGCCTTCTCCGTATGAGAAGAGGCATTTGCCTTGCAGTGGGAGAGTAACAAATTATTATAATGAGATAGGTACCTACCAAATTAAGGTAGGGATAAAATACTACCAATATTATAAATGTAAAAAATTGTGGGGATGTTTGTAACTCATTCACGCAAAAACTACTCAACGAATTATGATGAAACTTTACAGTAATATAGCTTATACCTCAGATAATATTTTTTAACGATACATATGCAGACAAAATCGCGGGTGGCTGCTTGTCAGTCATAAATGAAATGTCTTGTGTAATGTGAATGACGCGTTCAGAAATCGTTACGTCTAGAACTTGTCTATATTCTCAATGTATACAATCTATGTATATGCACATTAGGTTATCGACTCAATATTGTAATGGAATATTAGTGTTAATTGTCAGTATTATTTGGTAAATCATAGTATTAGCAACCGGAATTGTGGAAACATAGTATTATATTTTTTGTAAACAAAATGTGGATTTTCATTTTACTCCGCTATCCTCATACACAGCTTCCCTTTATGTTAATATAGAAAATATACTAGCAGCAAAAATGAAGATCGTGGTGGCTGTTCTCTGAAGATTGTATTCAAATGGAGACTACTCTATATACTATCGACTAGAAATATTGCCTTATATTTCAGCAGTCACCCCACACTGTAACTCCTGAAAGTCAGAATTAAAAGTGACGACCACCAGGAAACTGTTGAAGTAGTGAATTTCTGAAGAAGCGATGCAGCTATCTTTAATCGCGAACTGAAATCAATCAGAATATAAATGCGGCCAAGTGCGATTCGTACTCGCGTCGATTGGTTCCGTACCATATACGAGGTGGAGACGACAATACAACAATAAATTAAACTTCGTATACTTAATGCCGTTCCCAGTCTGCATACAAAAATTCAATCAAATATATCCAATAGTTTAGTCACAGGACATTATTTTACATTTTTAAGATTTTCTACATGATGTATCGAACAATAAGCCAGCGCCGACAGGTTAACGACATCAGCAATAATCTGCAACGGTGATATCGGTATAAACAAAACATGTTGCCAGCTCGCTACTTCAATAACCTTCGCCAAAATTGTTCTTAAATTTTACTTCCCAATGAGAATTAATGCATATTATACCTTATCTCTGAGGCATAAGAGTCATTAAGCGTCTGAAGAAACTTAGATATGAAAATAATGCATGCGGAAGTTATTACTACTTGTTTCGCACTCATGTCAATCGTAAATTAAGTATGTGCGAAAGGGATACATTAGATAGTTTGTTTATTTCTACTTCGCTTTCTTGCCGAAACCTGCAAAAATTGGTGTAGGTCAGTGTGTCGCCGTGATCCTATGACGTCGTACACGTCATTGTTTCGTATCGCAAGCGCAGGTGTTCCGGTTTCGCTGCCTTTGAGGCGCCCGCCGCCGTTCGTTTGTTTATGAAATTGTGATTACCTTAAGACGCTTTAGTGTGAATTATTGTGAGAAATTGACGCTTTATTTAATTAGTGACAGGACACAACGTAGTAATAGGTACCTAGTTAAACAAATGGCCGCTAATGGCGACCTCTTATCAAGAGTAAGAAACAATATTTTAAGACGGTGTAATTTGTGTGTTCGGGTTCATGGCGGACATATTGAAAATTTAAAAATTTAATCTTACTAAGTCTGAATATGTACGATAAGTGATTGTAATTAATAATTACTCGTGGGTGACTGTGACTATTCAGTTAATAATTTGTGATTCTGTGTAATTGTTTTTGCATTCATAAAAATAAATATGGCGCAAAAAATCACGTCGTCGTCGGCGCGGGTCGCACGACCCGACGCACCACCGATACATTACCCCGCGCTGTTGCCGCTCTTCTCACAGGTTAGTGAACCAATATTTAAAAATGGTGTTCTGTTTTGTTTACATTTTTATGCTATTTAGTTTGTTTGAAAAGATTGTTTTTTTTTAATTTTGGTACTAGGATTTATTTGATAGTTTCAAAATATTCCTATGAACTAGTATTACCAGTGTTTTCATTTATTGTTGTATCATCCTCTCCACGTAGTATATAAAAACGGGGAAAAAATCATGCTTGTTGTACGGGGCTCCCATACAACAAGCTTGCTTTCTTCACGTTTTTTTTTTTTCATTTGTTGTTATAGCGGCAACAGAAATACATAATCTGTGATTTCAACTGTCTAACTATTCCGGTTCATGAGATACAGCCTGGTGACAGACGGACGGTATGATTTTCTCCTGTATCGTGGGTGCGTATACAAATTCACATATACAATCAGCCAGACCCGGAACTACTACCTGTAGGCCATACAAACGTTTGTTCCATGCGGGAATCGAACCGATTCGGCAGCCGATCTGTCAGTGACTGCGCCAACCTTGCAGTGTCGTTGGCTTTTTTTACTCATGTTTATTACTTATTTGACTGCCTTGTTGATCTGATACGTTGGTCTAGAAATCGCAAGAACTACGGCTGAGCATGAGGGCCTGTATTCAATTCCCTGCCCAGGTAAAGTTTAACTGGGGTTTTCCATCTGGAAATTCTGAGGAGTTTGAAGTTAGGATTTGTACCGGTTAGTGGCAAAAGACTCGCCCCCTGAGACTTAAGAATAACTGGCCAAATGTGGCTATTCAAAAAATACACCGCTGCCCAACCCTTTGGGTAATGCTGGCGAGATGTTACTAATATTAACGTGTTCTATACCACACTCTTATTTATCTCAATCCAATGAAACTTGTAAACTTTTGATAACCAAATACTGCCTCATCATAATTATGCTCTATTTGATCATGTTTAATTCATCTCTGAATTCATAAATTCCAGTCAACGCCCCATAAAGGTTTCTAGGCCATAATTAGATCAAAACAACTAGCACAAATATATTTGTTTCTTATCTCAACTAAAGGTGTGTTTCTTATCTCAAAAGATAACTATTGTACCGTACAGTACCATATCCACAGCTTAGTACAGTACAAGTGTAAGACATACGAAATCAAGTCAATATTTTGGTGTAATAAAAGTATAAAATTTAGCGTGTTCAAGAAAATTGCAGTGAAAGGAATACTGTGTGTAAAAATTGATGTTGGAAGATGTGAAGAGGAACAGTACCAAAGGATTTCAAAGGAAAATAATAGTGATATTGAAACAGAAATAATACGTGATAAGATCAAATATTACCTACTTATTATTCTTTATCTGACAGAAAAATCTTTAGTGATACTTTTTATAGGAACAGAAAATATTGCGACGTAAATTTTTGCATATAATTGTTATCTATAGTGTCTCAATGGAGGATTACTTGATCAATAATATTAAAATCTGCAAACAAGTCTGCTGAATAAAATTATCAAGATTCCAATTTCTAATCACCATTAAAATGCAGAACCTCGAAGTGACCAAAATGAACTTCAATGAAAGTGAATCGAGGCGAGGCAGTCGGAGCAGAGTCTTAGAAAGTGAGTCAAGACGAGGCAGTAGAAGCAGAGCATTAGAAAGATCTCTCAGCTATTCCGAGGCCATAGGCAACGGCTCAGGTAGATCCTCAATAGAAATCCCGAACATTGTTAATACAGACGTTTACGCCAACGAAGAACTGAAGAAACACTATAGAATTTCTCAAACATACGTCGAAGGGAAAGAAATTACTTTTCCATCAGGTGTAACAAACGTAGATACAAAGAATTATCTCAGAATCCCTATAGATGAGGCTTCACAAGACTCTTCGATATACTCCAGTGAGGATGAGCATACCGATCGAGGTCTAGTCATGACTATAGATGTTGGGGACATAAACTCCAGTCCTAAAGCTTCTGATGTGACGAAGCCATTGTCGGAGCGTTCAACTTTACCGATAGCTAGTTCAAGTGTTGATACTAATACGAATCATATTTATGATACGATTGAGACTATTGAGAGTATGGAGAGTCCTGACAGCATTTTTGATGGAAGGGATACCACGTTTGGACCGTCAGCTCATGGGTATTCTACTCCTTATAGTAGAAGGAAGAAGAGGATGACTCATAGGTAAGATATTATAACAACACAATATAGATTAAGGCTCGATTGAGGCAACTCTCCATTGCAATTAAATAAATAAACAAATTATGCTGGACAATCCACACAGCATCATTTAGCCCCAAGCTAAGCAGAGCTTGTGTTATGGGTACTAGATGACTGATATACTTAATACAATACATTACATATATAGATATTTTTATTATACATAGCAAATACCCAGAACACCCGGAACAAATATTTGTAGATCGTACAAACATTTGTCCCAAGGCGGGAATCGAACCCGCAACCTCCTGCGTCGCAGGCGGACCTTCGCCCGCCGCGCCACACCGGTCGTCAAATTTAATTGTATGAGTGTCTGCCTCGCCTTTTCCCAACTTTGTTGAGGTCGGCTTCTAGTCCAACGTAGCAGCTGAGTACAAGTATTTTACTTAGAACAACTGCCTATTTGACTGAATACCAGTATTTTACATGGAGCGACTACCTATCTAACCTCCACAGCCCAGTTACTGGGCAACACAATACCCCTTGGTAAGACTGGTTATCAGACTTTTGGGCTTCTGAATATCAACGATCTACGAACGACAATGATCTGCTTAATATTCTTTCCGGGACACGGTGGGGTCTTTGTGTACAATATACCTCGGAAAGAATAGCTTCGATCAACCTGCAAGGTTTTTATTATTTAGCTATGAGCCCTTCATAGCCCTGGTGACCTGTATTACAGGTGTTACTACCTACCACAGGCACCAGCGATCCACAACCAAAAATAGTTGCCTACTGCTTGTGTGTAAATATTGTTTGTAGTTTTTGGCTTGTGGTGAGAAATGAACACTTTTTCTTATATTATTATTATAAAGGTAAGATGGTGTGACAATATTTTTTTTATTTTTTTTTTTACACTTTGCCCCACATTAGGAATTTCTCCTGTATCGTGAGTGCGTTTACAAACATTTAAGCTCACATACACAAACAACCAGTCCCGGAACAACTACCTGTAGGTCATACAAATATTTGATCCGTGCGGGGATCGAACCCACAACACGCGGCGCAGCAGCCGATGGCTCAACCACTACGCCAACCGTGTCGTTAAAATAGCTTTGGGCTCAATTGGGACCTAATAAAACAAATCTCATCATCTGCCTAACCATTTCCTTACCAACTTGCAGTCAGCTTCCAGTCTAACCAAATGCAGCTGTACAGTACCTACTTTACATGGAGTGGCTGCTTATTTGACCTCTACATCCCAGTAACTGAGTAACACAATACCACTTGGCAAGGAATGCGCAACAATTACATACGCATACGTTACTTACACAAACTCATGCCTTTTCCAGAGAGGGTAGGCAGAAACTTAAGAACGCCACCTGGCACGATCCTAACATATATACTCCTTTTCCTTTGATTGTGTATATTAATTACGTGTTACTACCTTGATGGTTCAGTGGTCACAAGCGCTACTGAGCATGACGTCGTGGGTTCAATTCCGGGTTCGGGAAAATTGCACTCCGGAGTGTGGATTTGCACCCGGTTGTTAGCATAAGCGCGACTGCCTCACTGGTCTAGTGGTTGCAAACGTGACTCCTAAGCTTGAGGTCCTAGGTTTAATCCCGGGTCTAGCAATATGTTACTCGGATGTTTCTTTAAGCAATTCTCAGTAGTAGCCCGGAGTCTGAAGATATGCCCGGGTGATGACTATAGGCTCACCCTCTATTACATGGAACTTAAACATAACTGGCGAAGTGTGAGTGTACTGTGAGTAGGTACACCTCTACCCAAGCCTTCGAGGGATACAAGCGTGATGTTATGTTAGCATAAGATCGGCACCGCGACCCTCACAGGCTCGTGCTGGATGTCATGCCAAGGCTAGCTAAATATAATAAAAGCTGTTTGTATACGTGTGTGGTAATATTTAATAGGATACCGAGTCATCTAAAAATTCTCAATACCAGATTATTTAAAAGTAAATTTGTATGACTGGCTGTCCACTAATAGTTTTTATAGTCTTAAAGAGTTTTTTGACTAAAAACATTGATGAATTGCATGCACAAGAATTTGCTTATATTGCTAAGCAAAAACATGTATGCTCTGTATTCAATCTTTGTACCATCTCTTATTCCGTGTTTTTATGCAAATAAATTCTATTACATGGAACTTGCAGGCTAGGCAGATGATGAGGCGTCACTGGGAGGCCCACGTTCAACATTGCACGACTATCAGCCGATAATAATATACTACAAACAAATGATTCAATGGTTACCAATATTTTTTCCAATACTTTTTCTTAATCTTAGAAATACGGGTATCTTATCTCAATTCGTGTTTCACCTTAACCGACGGATTACGATATGATTCAGGGCTGACATTTTTGACATAAATAAAGCCACGCCTGTATTCCTCGAGGTTGTGGGTTCAAACCTGGGCAAGTACCAATGTGAGTTTTTCAATTCATATGTACTTTCTAAGTTTATCTTGGACATCACTGACATCGGTGAAGGAAAACATCGTGAGGAAACTTGGACTTATATAATTAATATAAGTCTGAAATCGGCAACCCGTCTTGAGCAAGCGTGGTGATTAATGCTCGTGCCTTCTCTGTGTGAGAAGAGGCCTTTGCCCTGCAGTGGGACAGTAATAGGCTGGTACTACTACTGTATTCCTCAAAGATTGAGGCACAAGAACAGAAGAAGAGACGGCAGAGGTGATCTGTCCATCAACACATTTCTTACGATATGTTTAAGTTCCACATGTATTGGGGGGCAAATCTTTTCCCACTAACCGGTTGTAAATCCAGACTCCAGACTGCTACTAATAAAATCCAGATGAAAAAACACAATAACACTTAACTCGACCAGGGAATCGATCCCAGGACCTCAAGCTCAGTAACAAAGCAGCAGCATCACCTTTTAATAACCAAATATGTACATATTTATTCCAGACAAAGACACGGACGACCAAATCGTTCCAGAAGAGTGGTCCTCAAGTCTGGCGAAGAGAATGTACCAGTCAGGAGCAACATATCAGCCAAGTCTATCAAGTACATGAGGGATATTGTTACTACTGTTGTAAGTTTATACATTTTAGATAACACACTGAACTACCAAAGCTATTTGCCAAGACATCCAATTGAGGATACATACACGAGTTCCTCTTCATAATCATGATTAAAAGGTGACACGGCATGGTTGGCGCAGTGGCGGAGCGATCGACTACTGCGCCGCGTGTCGTGGGTTCGATTCCCGCACCTAACAAATTTTTGTATGGCCTTTAGGTAGTTGATCCGGGTCTGGCTGTTCGTGTATGTGACTTTAGATGTTTGTGAACGCACCCACGACACAGGAGAAATTCCTAGTTTGCGGCAACGACTTTTAAAAAAAAGGTAAGGTCGGGGGGTCCTATCTGACTACTATGAGATGGAATACCGAAACTATCTCAGAGGTTACAGTCTCTTGAGGATATAGGTATAACTAATTATTTACAATTAAAACTAATATGCATATATACAAAAAGAAAATAAAATATAATAAGGGGAGGAATATTATATAAAAACCCAATCTATCGTTTCTTTGGTCTTCCTTCCGAAGATACACATAATTATTTTATGCTATACATAAAAAATGCTCTCTATAATTCCATCTACCTTAAGGACCAACTAACTCCGTATCCTCGTTTCACCCTGGAACTGTGATGACTTTAAAATTTCCCTGGATTTAGCCCCGAGTTTGTTCCGCCACTTCTTCTTCCCAGCAAAAACACTAGGAAGTAGTGAAGGGTGGGCGTTTTGGGGGACTGTCCTAAGTAAACGTTTTGACTTTTGAAAAGTTCTGATTCTCAGCTTAATTTGAATAAATGAATTTTGATTTCGATTTTGATGAAATTTTGTCTTCTCACTCTCCCAACTGCACTTCTCAGATCAACAGTAAGTGGCGTTTCATTCTGCTGATGATGGTGGCTGCCCACTTCATCTTCTGGTTCGTCTTCGCAGCCATTTGGTACGCCGTCTCGTCCTCCTACGCGGAAGATGCTGGTGATGGAAAGGAGCACTGTGTCACTGGTACTACGTCTTTTGCTGGTCTGCTGATGATGTCAGTCGAAACTCAGGTATGTTTTGTCTCTTGATAACTAAAGCGATGGATAGAGATAGAATAACTATGATAAAACACAGACTATTCTCAAATAAGCGGCCATAGAAGTACATACTCAGCGAAAATTTCAACCATCTACCTATCTATATCTGTCTATTTCATGAGCCATATTCATGAGATACAGCCCGCTAACAGACAGACGGACGGATGGATGGATGGACAGCGGTGGCTTAGTAATAGGGTACCTACCATTGGCATCCTTTGAGTACGGAACAATAAAAATGATTGATGAGAAATTTGAGTATGAAAAATTGGATAGCCTTAAGAAAAGTTCCATCAATGTCAAATTTATTGCAAATATGAACAAAAGTAATTGTTGGTGTTCTCTTACAGATGACTATTGGGTACGGTACCAGATTCCCAAACGAAGAATGTCCTGAAGCTATCATTATCATGGTGTTAGAGGTAAGCTATGATAACAACCAGCGTCAGACACTACTTGTCTGGCATTTTTGCTGATCCTCGACCTCACCGACCACATTCTTAATAATATTTTGTTTCTTTATTGTTTTTACTGTTTTATTGTTTATTTTACTTCTGTTTCATTTATTTTTTCTATTTTGTAACTTTTTATGTTATCCATGTTAAGTATTGTGTCGTTCTGTGCCTGAGCCTGTGCTGAATAATTGTTTTTTTCTTTCTTTCAAAATCAAAAATCAAAATCAAAATCAAAATTCATTTATTCAAATTAGGCTGAGAATTAGCACTTTTTGAACGTCAAAAACGTTTACATAAGACAGTCCCCCAAAACGCCCACCCTTCACCACTTCCTAGTGTTTTTGCTGGGAAGAAGAAGTGGAGGAACAAACTCCCCAGCAACACGTCTGTCTGATAGGTTTGAATAACTTGAAGCTATACAACATATTATGTCAAAAATAATAATTATGTCAATCATCTTTATACGTCATTCAATTAAATAATTTGCTACATGTTAGCTAGCACACACCAATATGCCAAAATAAATAAATAAAAAGTTATATATACCAAAATCGACAATTAACAAAGCCTGCTAAACTGAATATATAAAAAGCCTCCAAGGCAGTCCAAGGGCGTTTCGGATTTGGAAGAAAATAATTTGACATTTTTTCAGATAGTGGCTGGCACTGCTCTCTCGGGCGGTCTGTCAAGCTTGCTGTTCACGAAGTTAATCAGACCAAACCGACATGTCAAAGCCGTGGGATTCAGTAGGAAGGCTGCAGTAAGTATAACTAATATTATTTGAACACTGCGTTTGTTCTAAATCGGTATTACGTCTGGTATTTAGCTGTTCATCAAATGAAAACAAAAGCAGTATATAAGGATTTTGTTAAGTCGTTTCTGGTCGGTTTAACCACTGCTGTCCCTTTTCAGGTCTGTCGTCGTGATGGTGAGCTTTGTCTTCAGTTCAGAGTATGGGATTTGATGAACGTGCATCTTATTGGTAGCACGATCACTGCTTACATGCTCAAGCCAATCAGGTATGATTATTCAAATGTAATACTTTTACTAATTTCGAATGAAATAGGATACAATGATATCTACAAGGTACTGAAGATTCTATCAGCAAAACTAACATTCAAGTTCTGCCACTGGGCAGCATACTTGGTACTGTGCTATTCTCATTTTCTTTTGTTTGTTATATTGATAATAAGAAAACAAGAAAACCAGCATCTGACTAATGGTGGCCGGAGATCGTTATGCCTGAAAGCCGATTGCTCCTTTGCTGAAGTTTAAGTGAGAGGCACGTTTGCAACTCCTCTTTTCTTCTACTTTGCAAGCATCACTTCCTCACAGCATTCCACGCATTCCCTCTTCTCCCTAAAATAACAAGTCAATAAATTCTACTGTCACCTGCTGTACTGTTACGCTTCCATCTTCCAGGACCCTGGAAGGTGAGCTGGTCCACAACTACATGCACCAGCTGGAGCTGAAGGAATCCCGTGCGTTACTCCTGTGGCCTATCACAGTGGTCCACGTTATAAACGCTGAGAGTCCGCTTTATGACTTCTCTGCCCAAGACATGATGGATTACAGGTACTGTTGTTTTTATTTCCCCATTTATTAAGAACATTTCAAGAGTATCTGCATGTTTAGCATTTTACCATCAAAACCATCTGTTTAGAATAGAATAGAATACTCATTATGGTACACTATACCAGTACCAGCCTATTACTGTCCCACTGCAGGGTAAAGGCCTCTTCTCATACAGAGAAGGCACGAGCGTTAATCACCACGCTTGCTCAAGACGGGTTGGCGATTTCAGACTTATATTAATAATTATAAGTCCAGGTTTCCTCACGATGTTTTCCTTCACCGATGTCAGTGATGTCCAAGATAAACTTAGAAAGTACATATAAATTGAAAAACTCACATTGCTTGCCCAGGTTTGAACCCACAACCTCGACTTCAACTTTGTGGTACACCATGAACACTTATAAATAATGAGTTTAAGAGCCGTATTATCCACCCGATGCCTTACTGAATTAACACAATTCTAAAGAATGTGGGACTTCCCCATGAAAAGTCTGTTACTTGATTTTTATACGCATTTCCCCGCCCCTCGTACGACTACCCGTGATATCATAAGTTTATTTATGACATAATCTGAACTCGATGACATAATTAAACTTATGATATCACGGGAATGATCGACGGACATGGATTTATGTGAATCGAGGTTATGTTCTCTTCTCTATTATTGTATTAAGCTTCTTCTACATATATGGGCATATTAACAGTAAATGATATTTCTTTCTGAAAAAAGTTAAAAAAAAACATTAAAATAAATAACACCTACAATAATAAAATAACACCTACCTACTAGATAAGGTCGGTTTTTTCTTACCTAACTACTCTGAAAAAACTCCGAAAAAAATTCAGAGGTCCCAGTATTTTAATGTCCAGTCATCTTGTTGCTTGGGGATCAAATCAAATCAAATCAAATCGTTTATTGCAATCCATAATGTACACTTACAGGTGGTAAAAATTAAAATGTATAGAAACAATTATGGACCCTGTCGGGCACAGCAAATTTTAAATAATCGGAGAGAGGAAGAGCGCTTTATTAATTTTCCTTGTTATTAGTTACATTCATTTTATATTTCCATTCATCTACTAATTATTTATTAAATTATATTAATTATTGAATATTTATTCGTTAATTATTTATTTAATTATATTTAATTTTGAATATTTATTCATTAACTATCTATTTAATTATATTTAATATTGCTTAATTTTTATGTAGTATAATTATTTAGTATTATAATATAATTAATGTTTTTATTTTTGTTTTTACTTGTTGAATATCTGTTTTTCATAGTTATGTATTTTTATTGAATTTATCCGTTAAATATTCTTGTAATGTGTAATAGCTTTTTTTAATTAAGTATTGCTTTAGTTTAGTTAAAAATATACTGGTTTTATTTTGTTGTTTTATGTCTTCTGGTAATTTATTGTATATTTTATAATTTGGATACATTGAAGCAGCTTAATCCCAACCTTTTTGTTTATCCAAGTAACTTTTCCTATGTTCCAGATTCGAGATAGTGGTCTGCCTGACTGGCGCGTCCAAGAACATGGGCACCACCACACAGAGCCGCACCTCGTACTTGTCCAAGGAGATCATCTGGGGGTACCGGTTCAAGAATGTTGTTCAGTAAGTTGTACTTATTTCTATTAAGTTGAAGCAACCCATTGCCTCTTATATTCCTTACAATGTCGACGGCGCAGTTGGCTGAGTGATGGTCTGCTAAATCATGTTTATTACACGCATTATATTAGCTTCACTTGTATGTTTGTATGTTTGTTTGTAACCGACTCCTTTTGACGCGATTTTGATTTGATTCAAATTTTGAACACCTGAAGATTGAAGAATACACGCTGATACATTTAGCCCATTGTGAATGACAGTTACCATGGAAAAATAGAAAATGTTTATAACTATTGACACTATGCATCCCACGCTTTTTCCATTAATATACATTTGTTTCTTATTTACATTTTTCTTAATCCAAATTTATTAATTTTAAGTTTCTATTTTTTAGTTGGATTTTCTATGAAAGCGTGTTTTTTTAGCTTAGTTTTAATAATTACATTAAAAATTCAATCGTGCATATTACCTATTCAGGAAACGTTTGAAAATAGAGGAAGTTTATACTTACTCGGAAATTATGAACTATTTTGAATCGTCAGTACTTAGTCTTAAGGAAAAACGGAAAAAAATATAAATGGACTAAACTTATGTACTGAACTCATGTTCAGGTTGTGAGTCGCCGCTTCCAACCTGTAAAGCATTTGTACAGAAGCCAGCATCAGCACATCAAGCTACCCCAATCTCTCAAATTTCTTTGATCGTGTTTCAACTTTAATGCAAAGGATTAAGGTTTATGTTCAATGGGAAAAAAATGACAGTTTGGAAGAAGGATAGCTTGATGTGCTGGCCGTCTGTTCAATAACCGTTTATTAATACTAAAAAATCTGACGACACCATTTTTTTTTAAACATTGCCCCACACTAGGAATTTCTCCTATATCGTGGGTGCGTTTACAAACATTTAAACTCACATACACAAATGGCCAGACCCGGAACAACTACCTGTGGGTCACACAAATATTTGTTCCGTGTGGGGATCGAACCCACAACACGCGGCGCAGCAGCCGATGGCTCAACCACTGCGCCAATTGTGTCGTCATTAATGAATTAAGTCGTTTTTGGCTTATCATGTTGTAACATGAATGAATAATTTATTTGAATGTAACATTTCCTTTATTTGTTGCCAAGCAATTAAAAATTCAACCATTTGAGTATGAGTAATACTATTGGTAGGTATATGAATGCAAGATATTGCTTGTCGCAGCAACTTTATTGGTGAAGTAAGGTGACATTGAATCATTATAGTTTCATTTTACGTTATATTTTGTAAAGATTCGCAAGAGAACCAAAGTAACCGACATCGCCCGAAGAATAGGGTAATGTCCTTAAAAAATCTGATTGGTCCGAAACTTGGATTACTCAAAAATACTGGACACGTATTTTTTCTTTTGAAACGTAAACCAAAAAATGACGACGGTATAGTGCGTTGAAATAGCGCGTGACGTCACGCCGTGCTACACTTTTCGTTAAAAGTAGCACGGCGTGACGTCACAAGCCCCTTCTCCTGAACTTTGATGTGCTATATCATTGTCACTTTTTATTGAATTAAGTAAGCAAAAAATACGTGTCCAATATTTTTTGGTAATCTTACTGACGGACTAAATAGACTTAAAATATTTTTACCTAGGATACCTCCCTATTGCTAAACTCAAGTGGGTGTAGGTGGAGCACATTCTTCGTAGAACCGATGGCCATTAGAACGAACGGGTTCTCTTGTGACGTTCGCGTCTCCCACAAGGAGGACCAATGATTTGGTGGAGATCGCAGGAAGCCGATGGATGAGACCAACGTTCAATGTAGAAATCTTTGGGGGAGTTTTTTTGGCAGTGGACGTCTTTTGTCTGTTATGAGGATAACGATCTGGAACGGACGAAGGTTTTTCAGAAAAACGCCATTTTTTTTAAGGGGGTGGGGGGATTAACACATAATAAATAATAAAAAAATAAAAAGTGTTCATTTCTCACCACAAGCCAAAAAATACAAACAATATTTACACACAAGCAGAAGGCAACTGTTTTTGGTTGTGGATCGCTGGTGCCTGTGGTAGGTAGTAACACCTGTAATACCATACCAGGTCCCCACCTGTTTAAAGTTACACATTTGATAGCAAGTTTATCTGGTATCACAGCAAATAACAAAAGTTTCAAAAAAAAATACATATTTAAATTAAATTAAATTAAAATTAATTAGAGAAAGTATGTAGAGTAAGTAGTAGAGTAAAAAGAATAAATAAATTTGTGGCCTTGTAAACAAAAGGCTTTAAAAATATTGCAGCTGCACGACGCTGAAAATGCTGAAATAGACGTAAAGCGCAAAAGTTTGGGTTCCAACGCCTCTTATGTCATTTTTATCACCTTAGCCTTTCCCTAAATTATGTTGTCGGAGCAAGTCTTCTTCTTCCATACATATCTATTTTCAGTTATCGCAACTGTCATTTTCCTTTCCTCAAAACGCCCACCCTTCACCACTTCGTAGTAAAGTACCAGCCTATTACTGTCCCACTGCAGGGCAAAGGCCTCTTCTCATACAGAGAAGGCACGAGCATTAATCACCACGCTTGCTCAAGACGGGTTGGCGATTTCAGACTTATATTAATTATTTAAGTCCAGGCTTCCTCTGGCAGGCTGAAATAAAGAATTGGCGCAACAAACGCCCCAGCAAACTCTCGTGCCTTACTATAGGTACTCCTGACTCCCTTAATACAGGCGTGATGTTATGTTAAGAGTAGCCACTCCCACAATGTTATCTACACGCTCGCAAACTGTGAAGTTGAGTCAAACAGTTTTAAAATATTGCCTAATCACTATGGAAGGATGTAGGCATATGTCGACATACCGTAACCCAAGCCGTTACTGTCATAATATCCCTGAAATAGCGAGATAACTAAATTACACATATGTACCTATCGTCGCATTGTGGCATGAGCATATTTCGGCATGGGTATATTACGGCTTGAGCAAATTACTGCATGAGCCGAGTAAGTCATGGGTATACTACAGCATGGTTATATTACAGCATGGGTATATTACGGCATGGGTATATTAGAGCATGGGTATATTACGGCATGAGCAAATTACTGTATAAGCCGAGTAAGTCATGGGTATATTACAGCATGTGTATATTACAGCATGGTTATATTACAGCATGGGTATATTACAGCATGGGTATATTACAGCATGGGTATATTACGGCATGGGTATATTAGAGCATGGGTATATTACGGCATGAGCAAATTACTGTATAAGCCGAGTAAGTCATGGGTATATTACAGCATGTGTATATTACAGCATGGTTATATTACAGCATGGGTATATTACAGCATGGGTATATTACAGCATGGGTATATTACAGCATGTGTATATTACAGCATGGTTATATTACAGCATGGGTATATTACAGCATGGGTATATTACAGCATGGGTATATTACAGCATGGGTATATTACAGCATGGGTATATTACAGCATGGGTATATTACAGCATGGGTATATTACAGCATGGTTATATTACAGCATGGGTATATTACAGCATGGGTATATTACAGCATGGGTATATTACAGCATGGGTATATTACAACATGGTTATATTACAGCATGGGTATATTACAGCATGGTTATATTACAGCATGGGTATATTACAACATGGTTATATTACAGCATGGGTATATTACAGCATGGGTATATTACAGCATGGGTATATTACAGCATGGGTATATTACAGCATGGTTATATTACAGCATGGGTATATTACAGCATGGTTATATTACAGCATGGGTATATTACAGCATGGGTATATTACAGCATGGGTATATTACAGCATGGGTATATTACAACATGGTTATATTACAGCATGGGTATATTACAACATGGTTATATTACAGCATGGGTATATTACAGCATGGGTATATTACAGCATGGGTATATTACAACATGGTTATATTACAGCATGGGTATATTACAACATGGTTATATTACAGCATGGGTATATTACAGCATGGTTATATTACGACTGGAGAAAATTTCAGCTTGGGAGAATAACGGTATGGGTATGATACGGCATGGACATGGGTAACTAACAGCATCAGTAAATTATTGCATGGGTATATTACAGCTTGGGCATATTATTATTACGGCATGGGTATATTACAGCTTGGGCATATTATTATTACGGCATGGGAATATTACGAATTGGGTATGCCCAATACAATACCCATACCGTAATATGTTACGGCATGGGCATATAACGTCATGGGCAAATTACGCCATGGGCAAATTACGCCATGGGCAACTAACAGTATCGGTAAATGATTGCATGGGTATATTACGGAATAGGCTCATTGCGTCATGGTCAAATTACGTCAATGGCTAATAACGATGACGTTATTAGACCCTGGCGTAATTAACCCATGAGGGTTAACTACGCCAGGGTCTAATTACGGCATTGGATAATTAAACCACGGGTTTAACTGTGCTATGATTGTGTGAAATAACATACGCTTGTTTACATTTTGGAAACTAAACTGCAAACGGAGGATACCTATGATGATGAATGAGATATTAATTAGTTTTAATGTAACAAAATGTAAGCTTGATTATTTTCCCCTTGAAAGCAATTATAATTTGTCATTCAACAAATATGCGTGGAACCTTGTGTACGGTACTGATTGTGTTTCATCATCCTGCAATACTGAGGTGGTTGGTGCAGTATTTTTACACGCTTTATATTAGTTTCACCTATATGTATGTATGTTTGTAACCAGTCGGTTACAAACATACATACATACAGGTGTGGGTCAAAATAGCGTCAAAAGGAGTCCCTTTTGACGCTATTTTGACCCACTTTAAACGGTCAGATTTCATTCAAATTTTGCACACCTGTCAAAGACTAAGGCGTAATAGAAGGCCACCCATCCGCAGACCGACCGTGGAAAGTGTAGCTTAATCATCGGGCAGCGGGCACTAGTTAGCCACAAGCCCCTCTGTATCTTCCACACATCTCCATCTGTTCTCTACTGATATAACCAGAAAAATAACTATATTGCAATTATGACACAAGCACTATTGCTAAGCATGTGTTCGTAGGTTCGATTCCCGGTCAGGCAAAGTGTTATTGGGTTTTTCCATCAGGGATTTCTCAGTAGTTGCTCGGTGCCTAGATTTGTGCCCGGTTGATTGCAATACCTGTGCCCATCTTTAAGGGGAATATAGGTGTGATGTTATCTTTGTGTAACAAAACTAATATTCTTCTTTCACAGCTACAGCAAGAAAGAAGAATCCTACAAGATCGACGCGGACAATCTGAACACGGTAGAACAAGTGGAAACTCCCCTCTGCAGCGCGAGCTACCTCAAAGACTTCGAAGAAGACCTGAAGGCTTCCACCAACCTCCTCTCCTCTCCTTACATGTCTGTGTCTCCTACAGACCTGTCTATACCAGAAGACTCTTCTACTCTGTCTAGGCCAGAAGATTCTCTGCCTTCGTCTCCGTCTTTGAATAGAACTGCGGGAACGCAAAGGAGTTTTGGATGGAATTTTAAGAGGTTCAGGCCAGAGAAGTATGTGGGGACTTTTGAGCAGAAGGAGTAGAGAAGATGAAGGGTATTGGTTTGACGTCATACACCCTAAGACAGCAATGGCCTCTTAAAAATCACTGGTGTATTCTTAATCACACACTGGATTTTCTGAAAAAATGAAAATAATTTCAGATAATATTTTTAGACACCTATGACTTAACAATATGGGTGTACTATACCTCTCCCTAACCCCATGAAGAATAGGATAGTGTCCTTGAAAATTCTGATTGGTCCGAAAGTTGGATTACTCAAAAATACTGGACACGTACTTTTTCTTTTGTCACGTAAACCAAAAATGACGACGGTATAGTGCGTAGAAATTTCGCGTGACGTCACGCCGTGCTACACTTTTCACTTAAAAGTGACGTCACTAGCCCCTTCTCCTACTTTGATGTACTATTTATTGATTTGAGAAAGCATAAAAATACGTGTCCAATATTTTTTGGTAATCTAACTGACGGACCAAATAGTCTTATTATAATATATATTAGGTCTTTACCTATGAAATTGCCGTTCTGCAGTACTGGCCATTTCAAATCAAAATATTTTTTGTTTGGCTAAGAATTCTAATTTCAAATTAATTTTATTTTAAAAACATGGTTTTTTTTTCCAAAAGTAGTCATTTGTTTATTGATTAGTGTTACATTTTCATCGCATTTAAATCTTTTTCGTCATCATGGATACGTTAAAAATTCGAGTAATTATGGAATATGAGTACCGTCGTGGCAGCAACGCGGCACAAGCGGCACGCAACATCAACGACGTTTACGGAGCTAACACTACAAACCAACGCACTACCTGTTATTGGTTTGCTCGCTTCCGTTCTGGAAATTTCGACCTGAAAAATGAACCTCGCGGTCGTCCGAAGACTTTGGTCGACAATGACGAATTAAAGGCGATTGTGGAAGCTGCTGATACACAATCTACGGCTGAATTTGCAGCAGCTTTCGACGTTAGCGTCAAAACAATATTGGTCCATTTGCGTCAAATTGGCAAGGTAAAAAAGCTTGACAAATGGGTGCCCCACGAACTCAATGATCGCCAGCGCGAAGTACGCGTCGAGACGTGCCTTGCACTGCTCAACAGACACACAAATGAAGGAATTTTGAACCGCATTGTTACCTGCGATGAAAAATGGATTCTGTTTGATAACCGCAAGCGCTCAGCAAGTTGGTTGGATCCTGGTTCAGCACCTAAACAATGCCCTAAACGAAAACTTACCCCAAGAAAAGTGATGGTCACTGTTTGGTGGTCTAGCGCCGGTGTGATTCAACACAGCTTCTTACCAAACGGGGTGAGCATTACTGCAGATGTGTACTGTGAAGAATTGAACACAATGATGGAGAAGCTGGCACATCTCCAACCAGCATTGGTCAATCGCTCGTCTCCGCTGCTCCTGCACGACAACGCGCGACCTCATACTGCACAGCAGACGGTCTCCAAGTTGCAAGAACTGGGGTTGGAAGCTCTCCGTCATCCGCCCTACTCACCAGACCTTGCGCCTACAGACTACTACTTTTTCCAGAATTTGGATAACTTCTTGGCGGGAAAAAAATTCAATACCCGAGAGGCAGTACAAAATACCTTTGAAGAATTTGTTGCCTCCCGTCCAGCTGATTTCTTTAAGAAGGGCATCAATAAACTGCCACTGCGTTGGCAAAGATGCATTGATTGCATGGGTGATTACTTCGATTAATACAAATAAAAAATACATGAAAAAAATTCATTTAAATTTTTTCATACAAAACGGCAATTTCATAGGTAAAGACCTATTATTTACCTAGGATACATCCCTATACGGGCGTGATATATAATTTTAATTTAATCAACGTATTTTGGTGATTTTAACTGTGATTACAGATAACAAATCAAACAGCTATCAAAATTTCACTCTGTATTTTGTACTTACGAATTTTTTATTTTATGCATTGTAATCAGTTATTTTGCTCTTCTAGACACATTCTGTAATAATAATATTGCTTAGTTATGTACTAAAGTATTAAGTAGTGGGTAAATACAATACTATTGTTATTGGTAAACAATCTGTAACATATTATGTAAGTACTGTCCTATTTGTAACTAAATAAGCATTTTATAATTAGTTATTGCACCAATGAATTGCGTAATTTTGAAAGCACGGTTGGCGCAGTGGCTGAGCGATCGACTGCTGCGCCGCGTGTCGTGGGTTCGATTCCTGCACGAAACAAATATTTGTATGGCCTACAGGTAGGTTCTTGTTCCGGGTCTGTTTGTAAAGCGCACCCACGATACAGAAGAAATACATAGGGTGCGGCAACGTTTTTTAAAAAAAGAAAAGGAAGAATTGTATATGATGGTAATTAATGTATTGTTAAAGATATAGTTTAGCGGAATACTTAAAACATATAGTGTTATGCTTACTCTTTGGTAGTGGTAAAATTGTATAGACGCCAACACATAAAGCTATCACAAACTATCAATTTTTCCCAATTAAACGTGAACTTTATTCTTTAGTGATAAAGTTGAAAAAATATCAACGAAATTTGACAGATTGGGGTAGGTTGATGTGCTGCCTTCTGCACATAAATTATGAAAACTTATCATTTTTTACTATTACGTGTATTTATAAACAATCACATTTTTACAGGCAGCCTGCGCAATTCTTTGCAGCTCAAAGCATGACAATTGAGCACAATTCTAATTTAGACAGTTGTAGTGGAGATTTTAATGATAATATTTCAAGAAATGTATGATTATTTCGGTCGCGAATAGCTTTTTTAAAAACATATTATTATATTACTGAGCTGAAAATTGCAAAAATAAACCTACAAAAAATTGAATTTCGCTCGTCAAGACAAATCTAGCGTTGTAGTAATTACTTGGATAGTGCACTGCGCTAAATTCCAATAGCGATTTTTAGACATATTCAGTTCATTCAACATTTAAGATGCCTATATATCATGACATGGTAAAGTAGGCTGCATACTGTAACACCTTAAGCTGCATACTATGGAGTTTCAGCAGATTAAAATCTGCCAGCCAGATGATACTAGTTTTTACCACTACTACCTTTTGTACAAGCATAGCATAGATCTAGATGAAACCCGAAGGAAGGACGAAGAAATATTGCTCAATTTGTAAAATACACACACACACAAGTTAATTGTAATCTAGTCTTAAAGTACGATAACTTATTTACTCTCTAATATAAAACACCATTTAAACCAACATCATTTTACCATCGTCCTCTAGCACTTGTCCCAATTTATTTGGGGTTGGCGCAGCATGTCTTCTTCTTCCCTATGTATCTATTTGCCATCATCTCAAAAGTCACCTCCTTCTTAGCCATATCATCTTTCACACAATCCATCCATATTTTCTTTTAGCCTTGTAACCCTGTACATTCATACTCAATACGTTCTTCACAACATTGTCCTGATTCCAACATTCCTCATTCAAATTAATATCATCGAAATAAAAAAAACTAATACCAGCCAGTTACTGCCCACTGCAGGGCAAAGGCCTCTTCTCATACAGAGAAGGCACGAGCATTAATCACCACGATTGCTCAAGACCAGTTTATTTATTTATTTATTGATGTGATGTCTCCCTTCATCAGAGTCAGTAAAGTCTTAAGATAAACTGAGTAAGTACAGAGGCCAGCACATCAAGCTACCCCAATCTGTAAAAAAACTTTGATAGATTTTCAACTTTATAACAAAGTGATAAGGGTCGTGTTCACTTGTGAGAATTTGACGGTTTGGGATATCTTGATGTGCTGGCGTCTGTACATATGAATTGATAGAGACACATTGGTACTTGCCCGGACTTGATTGTAACCTCCGGCATAAGAGGTGCGCCCTAACCACTGAGGTACCACGACATTTACTGGGTTTAAAACTTAAAAGATTTTTTTTTTGTAAATAAGTAATTAAGTATTTTTTTATAGTACATTATTTTAACAATTTGTTTATATCGTTTTATTAAATAAATACAAGCTAAGAAAAGGTATTTATATGGTAGATGTAAGTAGAAACGCCGGGAGGGCCCTAGAAGCTTCATCCTCTCTCCTATCACCAGCTAACTGAACTTTGCTGTGCCCGACGGGGTCCATAATTGATTCTATCCTTACCATACCAACTGTTTTATACATATAACATTGTGGAATGCAATAAAGTATTGAGTATTGAGTAAGGACATACACTGACCTTATTGGTGATGTTCTTGCAAAAGGTCAGGTGCGTAGTACTCGCAACCGGCGTGCGTGTGTGACCAGATGTATGAACGTAAACGAAGCAAAAGCAGTAAGGCTTGTAGCAGGTGGCGTTCTGTATTTTCTGTCTATCCTCAGGGGGAAAAGGCGTGAGTCTGTGTATGTATGTACTTATAAATAAAATATTAAATATATTTACGTGTTCTTTTATCTTTAAAGCAAGCACGTTAGAGCAATATTCATCATCTACCTAGCCCTTTTTTTCCAACTTAGTTAGGGTCGGCTTCCAGTCTAATAGGATGCAGCTGAATACCAGTATTTCACATGGAGTGACTGCCAATCTGGCCTCCACAACCCAGTTCCAGGGCAACAAGATACCCCTTCGTAAGACTGATTGTCAGACTTTCGGGCATATGACGACTGTCAAAGATCTAAAAATGACAACTAGGACCAACGGCTTAGCGTGTTTTCCGAGCCACGGAGGAGTCTCGATATGTTACGGACGGTCACCTATCCACAGACTGACCTCGGCGTAGCTTAACCTTCGACCAACCAGTGCAGCTATTTGCTCACCACACAAACATTTGCCGCTACGGGATTCGAACCCGCGATACCTGGCTTCGTAGTTCAGAGTGCGAACCACTCGACCAACGACGCTGCCTCAAACAAAGAAAGTGGATTTTCATTTAAGACAAAGGAAGTCCGATTTGCCTTACAATTCCTTTCTCTTTGAATAAATAACACCCTGTACATAAACAAATGAACCAAAACACACCGTTACAAACGTGTTTTTAATAATATTTATATAAAAGTAAACACCATCTGTATCACGTGAGGTCACTGACCGGGCCTGCGTTAATTTCCATAGGATTTGTTTTTTTATGTCAAATTATTTATGCGTACATTGTAATATTATATCCATATGGAGATTTGATGGAACGAAAGTGCGTGGGGGACCTCGATCCTTTTGCTATTCTTACCCGACTACGGCACAGATAAAAGGAGGTTATGTGTTTCATGCGTAATATCTGTTAATTTTGACGGCACGGTTGGCGCAGTGGCTGGGTGATCGACTACTGTGCTGAGTGTCGATTCCCGCACGGAACAAATATTTGTATGGCCTACAGGTAGTTGTTACGGGTCTGGCTGTTTGTGTAACTATTGGGTTTTTCCATCTGGAATTTCCCAGTAGCAACCCAGAATCTACTCACTCCCTATTACATGGGACTGCAACAAAACTGAACGAAATGTGGGTTTACTATATATATATATATATATAAATAGGTACCTCTGCCTAACGCTTGGCGAATAAAAGCGTGATGTTATACAACGTATGTAATGTAATGTTTCCCTCACATGTCCAATCGTTTCATAATAGCTGTATCGTAATTGATAAAGCACTTTATAATTGTTACACTTAAACTGTACTAAATGTGCCACTGTCGTTGTCACAGAATAAATGATTACAGTAAGTCAACTAAGTACCCAATACTCCACTTGCCCTCCTGGAGAATTTGTTCCGCCACTTCTTCTTCCCAGCAAAAACACTAGGAAGTGGTGAGTGGGTGGGCGTTTCGGGGGACTGTCTTTTGTAAACGGTTTGACGTTCAAAAAGTGCTGATTCTCAGCCTAATTTGAATAAATGAATTTTGATTTTGATTTTAATCTAATTAATTTTTAAATGTCTGTTTTCTTCTTCCACACATCTCTATTTTCAGTTATTTCAATAGTCACCTCCTTCTTAGCCTATCCATTATCTTGATTTCTATATGAACCATTGGAATTTTCAATAAATGAAGTATTATTATTAGTGTTAATAGCCTTTAGTTTTTTTTTAGAGAGTAAAATAGAAATCAAGATATTTTACAGGTAATAGAAATAAAAACATCAGGATTTCGTAAAATATCGACCCCCATTTTTTTTTTTTTTTTTTTCTTTTCTTTTTTTTTTTTTTTTTAACCGTTGCCCCACACTAGGAATTTCTCCTGTATCGTGGGTGCGTTTACAAACATTTAAACTCACATACACAAACAGCCAGACCCGAAACAACTACCTGTAGGCCATACAAATATTTGTTCCGTGTGGGGATCGAACCCACAACACGCGGCGCAGCAGCCGATGGCTCAACCACCGCGCCAACCGTGTCGCCAAATTTCAACACTGGGGGGTCCAGAATAATGTGCTGAACTTGTCGTATCATGTGCGTCAGTGTGCCTTCTGCACAAAATTATTGCAATAATTTCCGTATTGAGTATTTAGTATTGTAAGAAAATTACCTATTATTTTATGTTAACACAAATCACTCTTATGTCAAATAAATTTCGCCTTTTCGATTTTTTATTATCTTGCCCCACACTAAGATTTCTCCTATATCGTGGGCGCGTTCACAAACATTTTAAATTGCTTACACAAACACCCAGACACGGAACAACTACCTGTAGACCATACAAATATTTGTTTCTTGCGGGAATCGAGCCCGCGACACACAGCACCGCAACCAATCGCTCAGCCACTGCGCCAGTCGTGCCGTCAATGTTTAGACTACGATACGAATTTCTATCGAATACAATTTACGAATATCTTCAAGGTAAACTGAAAACCAATATTATTTCATTAACGAATAATTCCCAATATGTGATTCGTAAAAATATTTACACAATATATCAGTCAGCTTCGATCGGTTAAGAAAACAAACCTCCAATAAATATTTGCGCAACCTTGACATACTGCATACGTTCCAACTGTGGCTAATGATTCAATTATATATAATAAAAACAACGAATTGAAACCACCAACTAACATTTACCATCAAAACAATCCTTATTCTGTGACCAACAAAGTCAAAAATCCCCTAACAAAACACGCAGATAACGTTGTAAAACTTATCAAACGTTTGGTAGATGAACCGAACCAGTCCGAAGCGACCCTTCAAATTAGTTTAATGTACGGAAATGATGATAAGAACATCGTTAATGTACCGAATTGCAGGTATCAAGTTATGTAGGTCGTTGGGTAACACCGCCGCATGTTATCAAAAAGGGTAATTAGGAAAATTTTATGCTTCCTTCATGTAGTATGGGAGCTTGTAATTAGATATTTTATTTTACTTATTTCCGAGACCCTTCAAGGGAAGTTTTGAGCCGTTTGGGGTCGAAACGCTCGGGTCATGGGGCCCGAGGATATCTCTGGACGAACACCCACTAAAAAACAACCAAAGATTTATCTTCTCGCCTGTATTCTCCAAAGGGAAAATTGGGATAAGGGCAGGAGAATGATGGTGTCTAATCTACTCGTAATATATTTTCTATACAAATGAATAAAATTGAAGTGTCTGTTTGTAATATCAAAAGAACAGCTTTTTACTAAATGAATATGAGATTTTTCACGGTAGTTACCAAAAAAATAATTTAAAAATGTTTGTCTGTCTGTTTGTTTGAGGTAATCTCCGAAACGGCTGGACCGATTTTGACGGTAATTTTACAAGCAGATATCTAATTTTATAAGGAGTAACTAAAGCTACTCACTTTTATTTTAGAAATATAATTAGGATGCCGCGCAAATAAAATGGGAATCATACATGTTTTGTTAAATCTGAAAGTTGTGTGGAAATCGGTTGTCATGGTATGGGCATGTTATGCGATGGAATGAGGACCACGTTGTGAGGAAAGTTTTAAGAATGAATGTAGAGGGTTACAGGAGTAGAGTGAGACCAAAGAAAAGGTGGATGGATTGCGTGAAAGATGATATGGCTAGCAAAGAGGTGACTATTGAGATGACGGCAAGTAGAGATGTCTGACACTGTCTCCCGCCCCGCCCAAGAGCGGGGGATGTCATAAGATGATTTTACCACTGGAAAAAAAAAAGTAGAGATGTATGGAAGAAGAAAACGTGCTATGCCGACCCCAAATAAATTGGGATAAGGGCAGGAGGATGATGACATGTATTGTTAAAATTTCAGAAGCGGGTACAGATACTTTTTGAAATAAAGAGGATTGTTTGTAGGTATGCTTATTTGTAATGGATAAACTCTAAAACTACTGAACCGATTCAAACAAATATTTCACTTGGAAAACGTAGTGTGACCAGGTGGGATGACGATCTGCGAAAGACTGCAGGCAGATGCTGGATGCGGCAAGCTGAAGACAGGGCGCTATGGCACTCATTAGGAGAGGGCTATGTCCAGCAGTGGACTAGTATAGCCTGATGATGATGATGATGATGATTTCACTTTTTGAAAAGTACACTACCACCTAGTAACGTGGGCTGTATTTTATTTTTAATACTACGTTTCAAATAGGGTGAAGGGGGGCTTTATTTTTCAAGGGAATAGTAATAAATCCACGCAGGTGAATTCGCGGGCGATGTGCTAGTTTAAAAAATCTTTCAACAAGATTATTGCTGGGTTCCCCCCTTCTGAGGCCACGTAATTAATGGATGCCCTGAACGCATGCTTGCATCACATACGTGATAATGTCGTAAACAAACAGTTAAGTGCTTATGTAAACAACAAACTTATTGCGCGTCATATTTACGAGTAATAGCCAGGTATATAATAAGCATATTATGTGTTCGTATGTGACTAACCGATGTTTTGAAGATCGATGAGACCTTTCAACAGTAACATTAATATATCACGATTGTGCAGCTCGTGGCTAAATAAAAACAGCCGCACGGGTTGATCAAAAGGTTAAGTAACCCTTGCCGAGGTCTGTCTGTGGATGGGTGACCGTTCTTAAGATATCGAGACTCCTCCGTGCCTCGGAAAGCATGTTAAGCCGTTGGTCCCGGCTGTCGTTTGTAGATGCTTGACAGTCGTTACGGATAGTCAGAGGCCCGATAATCTGACAACCAGTCTTACCAAGGGGTATCGTGTTGCCTAGTGACTGGGTTGTGGAGGTCAGATAGGCAGTCGCTCCACGTAAAATACTGGTATTCAGCTGCATCCAGTTAGACTGGAAGCCGACCCAAAGAAAGTTAGGAAAAGGCTTGGCAGGTAATGTAATAGGGGGCGAGTCTATTGCCATCTACCGATCAAAAATCCAGACACCGGGCTGCTAATGGGAAAATTCAAAAACACTATGCCTGACCTGGGAATAGAAGCCAGAACCTCTATCAGCAGTCGTCCTTGGTAACACTATACCAACGAGGTAGTCTATTCTAGTCTATTAATATAATAAACCAAAAATCTCATTCACTTCTAAGCCCTTGGAGGGATGTGCGACGTAGCAACTGAGTCGATCGATTGAGTAGAATGACTCACGGAATGTGTAATCGATGAGTGCACCTCTAGATAGACTCAGCTAGACTGACTTCCGGAATCATTGCTGACTATAGCAATTAATTCAGCCTTGTTATAGTCTGGGAGACAGAGATATTTTTGTCTGTGGCCATGTGTGACATAGTAAAACGTGGTTATATGTTTTATAATTTTTTGCATAGGTGTTATTATATGTATTATCGTTTTTATTGAACTGCTATATAACTAGAGGTTGGACTTCGTCCGCGTGGATTTCAAGGGTTTTATTTTAAGAGAAACTAAAATTATGGTGTAGATTGTGACTATATGGCGAAGGTCCGCCTGCGACGCAAGAGGTTGCAGGTTCGATTCCCGCCTTAGGACAATTGTTTGTACGATCTACAAACATTCGTTCCGGGTGTTCTGGGTATTTGCTACGTATAATAAAAAACATCTATCTATGTAATGTATTGTATTAAGTATATAACACAAGCTATGCTTAGCTTGGAGTTAGATGATGCTGTGTGGAGCATTTTTTATTTTTTTTAAATTACTGGAATTGGTTTCATATCATCATCATCCTACCCTTATCCCACTTTATTTAATGTCGGCGCAGCATCTCTTCTTCTTCCATAAATAGAAAATAAAAATAAATAAAGAAAAGATGGATGGATTGTGTGAAAGATGATATCATCTTTCACACATTCATCCATCCATCTTTTCTTTGGTCTCCCTCTACTCTTGAAATCCTCCACAGAGGGTTTCAGAGGCTTCATATACCTACTCAATATCAACACAATATCTTCATTTCTGTTTGTGAGAACAATCAAGATTTACTTACCAATTAACATACTTAGTTTCTTTTAGTTCACTGGGAGAACGGTGTTTAGAAGTAATATCTATGCAAACTTTTAATGCTATTGTTTTAAATAGAAAACAGGTTGTATATGTATGAAGTCCTTCATTCTTTCCATAAGAAACAGTAATGTTATTTAAATTTTGTTGACATACGAATGGTACGAAGACTAAAGATTCACTTACAGACCTTAGAAGGACATACACTGACCTTATTGGTGATGTTCTTCAGAAAGGTCAGGTACGTAGTACTCGCAGCCGACACGCGTGTATGGCTAGATGTATGAACGTAAACTAAGCAAAAGGAGTATGTAAGGATCGTAGCAGGTGGTGTTCTGTAGTTTCTACCTACCCTCATGGGATAAGGCGTGAGTTTATGTATGTTTGTATAAATGAAATATTAAAAACATTTCTGTGTTATTTTATTCCCCAATATTGTTATGTGTCACCCATCCTGTATGGCTTCCATTTTATAGCAATTTTCATCATCTGCCTAGCTTTTTTCCCAACCATGTTGGCGTCAGCTTCCAGAACAGCTGGATGCAGGTACGGCAGGAACGATTGCCTATCTGACATCCACAACCAACTCCAAGTTATATGAACGTAAACGAAGCAGCGTTCTGTAACTGTAGTATCTGCCATGGAAACCTAGAATTGTCAATTTTGGTTAAAAGCAAAGTCTTACAGCACAAGTAAAGGGAAAATACCGAAAAAAAATAACTGAAAAATTTTGGTACTTGGAAGTTTTTGCGTAAATCTAAATTTGCCCATATCTTTTTATTTTGTTGAGTCAGGACTTTGATTCTTTTAGATCTAATAGGGACTGAAAACATCAGTAACTGGTACAAATTTCAACATGCTAGGTCCAACAGTTCCTGAGAAAATCGATGGTGAAACACGGACAGACGGACAAGAGGTTGATTTATAAGGGTTCCATTTTTCGCCTTTTGAGTTACGGAACCCCTAAAATGTCCTTAGTTTATGTACCTTCAGGAATTCCCTTGTATGCTGACGTGCCAAATACTTCGATACTGCGTCATTTATTCCCGTTGATTCCTCGAACTGAGCTAGCCACAACATACTACCCTGCGCTTCCTGGGAGCACACTGATTACTCAGGCGCTGAGCAAGCGATAAGGTTGCAATAGAAACCACTGTGACGTAGGAGCTGATGCCAACAAAACTGTTGCATTGTAAATATTGAAACGTACCACAAAGAACTGTGTTGATAATATCATGCTTGCATTGTTTAAAGGGTCCGGTAGAATAGGGTAGTGTTCTTGATAAATCGGTTTGGTCCGAAAGTTTGATTACTAAAAATACTGGACGCGTATTTTTTCTTTTGTCACGTAAACCAAAAATGACGACGATATAGTGCGTTGAAATTTCGCGTGACGTCACGCCGTGCTACACTTATAGCGTAATTTAGTCTGTAATGCCATGCACAGTCATATTAAAAAAAATTGTAAAAAATAAATATCTTTGAAAATACACCATTTTTTTTAAATCCACTTCTATTAATTGAACTCATTGTTTCTTTAGCATATGTTCAGTGACGAGAATTTTATAGTTTGTGCGTTCTTCCATCCTGTATAGCAATTACGCCGACAGAACCCGTGCTGAACTCAGCCCAATTAAAAGATGATCAAAGATGAAATTGCTCTAATCAGTGCGCTTTGTTGGCGGATTAATTATAATCATATTGCAGTCTGTTATTAATTTGCAAAAGATATTGCTCACAGCATAATATTTTAGACAGAGGAAGATGGATTCATGAGTCCTCTATTCAAAACCTTTCATATAAAAATGTAAGTAATTCGTAACTGACTCTTTGGTATATTGATCGTAAGCGCTACCGCTGAGCATGTTGTCCTAGGTTCGATTCCCGGGTCGAGCAAAGTAAGGGTTTGTTCATCTGGAATTTCTCAGTAGTAGCCTATAGTCTGCATTTGTTTCCGGTTGACGACAACATAATATGGGACATACACGTTACTGGTGAAATATGGTAGTTTTATAAGTATACCTCTACCTAACTCTTCAAAGAATACAGGATATTACCATGTTAAGTAAAAAAAGCCCTCACGATAGTAGTACAGTCAAACGCACTTCAATGTTGACTTTGATCTGCAAAAAACACCCTTACTGGTACGGTATAAAGGCGTTGACATTCTCAAAATCTACGGCGTCTGAATGAATGATGTCTGTACGGCGGGCTCGTTCCTCATTGTATTATTTTGTAGAACCAAACGTGATCAGAATATGTGTTGACAAGAAATTCTTAGGAAGACGATGACAATAAAAACTGCCGTATAGACTGGAGTATGCAATCAAAAAGTTTTGTGTCGCTTTCCCCACAGGATATGGTACATTTTGATGTGTTTGTTGTCTTATATGTAGGATTTGGGTCATGTTTTTTTACACAGAGTAGGTAGAAAACCGGTCAAGAGCTACTCGGATTTACACACGAAGGATTCTGTACCATGTCGAGCACAAAACGGTACAAGAAAACACATTTCTTGTATGTACGTATTCCCCCTGAATTTTTATTTTATTTTTCACTAGCTTTTGCCCGCGGCTACGCTTGCGTTAGGAAGGGGGGTTAGAGGGGTGAAAGAGACAAAAAGTAGCCTATGGCACTCTCTATCCCTTCAACTATCTCCACTTAAAAAATCACGTCAATTAGTATGGAAGTATGGATTGTTTGTTGTCAATGCGGTAATAGAACAACACACTGTCAGTCTGTGAATATTTCAACGCTCTACGAGGCTTAGTAAATCGGTCCCATTAGAACCCTGTGGCTATAGGACCATAGAAAAGTAACAAAGTCATACATAAAATGTCGCAAATAAAGCGAAGGCTAAGTTGACCGACGCAAAGCTTGGTAGCCTGGTTAAGTTGGACTCAAATACGTCAAACAAAGAACATACTTTAAATACGTCAAATCTATTCTGTATTCAAATCCTTATTTTCAGATTGGTGTTTTTTCTACTTATTGTAAGAGAAACTCGTGGCTTAATAAAAACAGCCGCACGGGTTGATCGAAGGTTAAGCTACGCTTGCCGAGGTCAGTCTGTGGATGGGTGACCGTTCGTAACATATCGAGACTCCTCCGTGCGTCGGAAAGCACGTTAATCCGTTGGTCCCGGCTGTCATTTGTAGATCTTTGACAGTCGTTACGGGTAGTCAGAAGCCCGAAAGTCTGACAACCAGTCTTACCAAGGGGTATCGTGTTGCCCAATAACTTGGTTGTGGAGGTCAGATAGGCAGTCGATCAATGTAAAATACTGGTATTCAGCTGCATCCGGTTAGACTGGAAGCCGACCCCAACATAGTTGTGAAAAAAGCTAGGCAGGTGATGATGTTATTTCTACTTAGCCCTCAGATACTCGCACGAAGGAAACCACGTAACTAGGAACTTGCATGGCGCCTGTAGAGACCCCAATTTGTTGGGATAAATTGTAATGTTAATTTAATACTATGTATTCAAATTCTTATTTTCAGATTAGTGTTATTTCTACTCAACCCTGAGTTATTCGATCAAAGGAAACCACGTAACTAGGGACTTGGATGACGCCTGTAGGGACCCCAATTTGTTGGGACAAATTGTAATATTCATTAAATACTGTCTTTAATAAAAAAGCTATATTTAAACTATTACATTTATAAAATTGTAATCCTACTTAAATATTTGAAGACAGCAACAACAAAAACTTCTAACTGACGGGATTTGGTTGAAGTTGAAGTTTTTTAGAGGTAATTGGACTTTATGTGTTATAAACGACACTTTACAACTTCTTAAGTAATCGGGTTGTTACGGTAAGTGAGCAGCCGGTCCGTTCAACTATTGTCTCAAAGCTGTATAACAATAGTTTGTAACTGGTCAGACCAGAACCTGACCTTAACTTAGTTAGGGAAAGGCGAGACTGATAATGGTTGAAGTTAGAGTTTCGTATCATAAGATATGTCTTTCTAGACTATTTCTCCTTTGTCTGCACGCCTATGTGCGAACAAAGAATAATTATCCGCGAAATGAGTGTTGTCAATTTTAAATTACTGTTTTTCTTTAGTATTATTTAACACTAATAATAATTAACAATTTAAAAGCAAGTAAACAAATAATCACTATTAAATATAACTAACTAAATAAAAATATAGACTTGCATATAAAATATTTATAGAATAAGTAAATGAATGGTAATTTAAAATACTGAATAGGATATACAATAATTCAAACTTAATAACATGGACCATTAAGAAAGCGCTCTTCCTCTCTCTAATTATTTTTAAAAAAATGCTGTGCCCGACTGGATCCATTAATTGTTCCTATTTTTTTATTATTTCACACCTGTAAGTGTACATTTTGGATTACAATAAACAATAAACAATTTGAAATTGTTCGAAATGACGTTACGTTTACGCCAAGCTTTTGTGCTTCCCGCCAATTTTGCTTTGGTACACCAAATTGTCCTTTAGCCTGGGAACATTTCATTATAATATTATTCGCTCGGAATCCCCAACAGTTTTATCTATGAACATGTGTTACCTATAATAAACTATTTATCTCTGTATCCATTAAAAATAGTCATTCAAAATATTGTCGCCATATGTTTGTACAGAGACCAGCACATGAAGCTACCCCAATATGTTAAATTTCTTTGAAAGGTTTTCAACTTTATTTCAAAGCAGTAAGGTTAATTTTCAATTGGCAAAATTTGACACTTTGAGGTAGGTTAATCGTCTGTACAAAATTCTTAATTAAGTTTTAAATAACGGCCATGTTTTCGTGAGGAAATTCCTTTAAATAATATTTTTATGACAACAGTTATTATGTCTTTGGGAATAATTATAGTTTTATCAAGAAATGTCTTATCGTCACGTTGCAATTGTATTGAGTTTTAGTAATAACAATGAAAACAAGATTGGGATTATTTTGAACGGTTCCGCGAAATATTTGAATTTGCGATTTCCTTTTTGATTAATAGAATATAGTTGAATACATTTATTTAAATTGAATTTAGGTATTTACTTAAATGAATTTAGGTAAATACTTTTTCGTTCCAGGGATAGGAATTCTACAATTGGCATGATAAAATTAGTACTTATAGATAGGTGAAATCCAATTGAACCTCACAGCTTGTGGTATAATGTTGAAATTCCTTTTACTAATAAAATTATAAAAATTAGACCTAAATTGGAATGGGCAGGACAAATAAAAACATCAAATCAAATAACTTTACTTATTTGTGTACACAGATAATTGATCGGAGGGTCAGCTACGCTTGCCGAGGTCAGTCTGTTCATTACTTGTCGGGACTAGTCCGTGCTTCGGAAAGCACGTTAAGCTGGTGGTCCAGGACGTCATAATTATGTAGATTTTTGACAGTTGTTAAGAGTAGTCAGACGCTCGAAAGTCTGACAACCGGTCTTACCAAGGGGTATCGTGGTGCCCAGTAAATGTGTCCTAAAGGTCAGATAGGCAGTCGCTCCATGTAATATACCTACTGGTACTCATTCAGATGTATCCTGTTAGACTGGAAGCCGACCCGAACATAGTTGGGAAAGGCAGGCAGATGATGATTTATGTACACAGGTAGAACAAAAAGATTTCAAAGTGTTGGGTACAGTGTAGGACATTAAAATGTCAACCGCATGTAGAACGTGTTGTGGGGCCGTAACACACAGGATTGGCGCCCTTTCTTTCAAGAATGGAAAATCATCCAATGACTTTTGGGTGGAACGGGAGGGTATGTCGGACTTTTACTGACTAAACCCATCCGTGTTTCGTCCTTGCTCTTTACGTTCCGGGGTCACGGTAACTCTTTCGAACATCCCGCAACCCTGGCTGGCTTCAGTTCCCTATTGGGCCCCGCCAGGATTGGTGCCCTGGAACAGCGACACGTGGCCGCGGCAGACCACGAAGAAGATGACGGGACGACCATAATGTATTCCTTGAGAATTGGAAAGAAGTAGAGCAGAATCGCGAACGATGGAAAGAATGGAGAGAGGCCTTTGTCCAGCAGTGGAACAAATCGAGATAGTAAAAGTAATAAAATTACTGTGTTCAATACCAGGAATAAAACGTACCATTTTGTTAAGAAAAACAAAATCCAAATTTAAAAAAGAAAGTTAGAACTGTAAAATGATTTCTCAAAAAAGCTATCAGTGTATTCATAATACACAACTATTCCCAAAGAAAATAAATAAATAACTAATTATATAATAAGTATTTATTTATGTTGTTATCAGTTAGATTTTTCTACCATCCATTCTGTTCCAATGACCTATTTATCTGAAAAAAAAAAACCGATTAGTTATAAACGTACACTACAGAAACACAGTAGTTACTGGAATATTATTATATTGTGTGTATAAGATAAAATGCGCGAGTCACTCCGGGCTCTTGCACTACGACCGACAATCGACCACTATAGTATTTAATATTGTCATAATCGACTCACACGTGGAGTCGAGAGCGCGCCTCAGGCGGCCATCACTACTCACGTCAAAAATTGGCGCGAAACGTATTTTATTTTTAATTCTTAACTTTTTTTTTTGACGAAGTTTAAATTCAGAACTGTTTTTTGCTTTTAACGTTTGACAAGTATTGTGTGAACGATTAGTTTTGTTTTTATTTTTATATGGAAAATAATTTGAGGAGTTTCTAGTGAGCAGTGTGTGATAATGAAAACTTTTTTGTTTATACTTTTGGCGGGGTATGCTGTCAGGTGCGATGATTCCAAGTAAGTGGATTTTATATTTTAAATTAAATAAGCGTTTTAGAGGATATTTTAAAATATGTTTACCTAAGTTTACTAAGAAAATTTTTTAATAAAAGAAAACATCAAAATATAAACGGAAAACATATAAAGAAATCTTACAACAAATAATAAGGAACTTTAATGTGACCTTTCATTTATTTAATCTCATATCTAAACTTATAATTTAATCCCAATGCCTTCAAAACACAAACAAAGGAAGCAACATTCCTTTTTTGGCCACTAAACTTCCTTTGTTTATTTTTTGGCAACGATGCAGGTTTTCAGCCCATCAAGACAAAAAAAATCAGTGAAGCTTTTGGTTACATTCATTGATAAAATATCTAAGTACTCATAGGACAACTTTTACTTAGCTGCAGTAACTTGACACGATCTTAAACCCTAAACCATGAAAAAAAACTGATGTGACATAAATAATTAAAATGCCTTGTGGTTATTTTATTTCTGCAGCACCATGGTAGTGCATTTTTCTGTGTGTTTATGTGACATTCGTTCTGTCAACTCACTGAATCGAATTAAAAGTCGTACTGTAATTACCTACCTTCTTACATCTGCTTATCCAATTTATTTTATTTTTCTACTTTATTCAGCACCGAAATTACATATAGTCAACCAAAATGATTACAAATTGGTTAGTTGAATGAAATACCCACAGCCAATCGCTACACTTGACTTACATTTAACTATTGAGACTTGTCGATCGATAAGTCCATTCCAGTAATCGGCTAAAGGCCTCTGATCAAAAATACGTCGTTAAATTAAAAAGAAAATGTTTGAATACAGAAGGGTACATATTTAAATTTTGTTTTTTATTGTGCTTATTCCGATTTCAAAAAATCAAAACTGTAATCGAATCGAGACGTAGCGTGACGGATTTGTCCGGTTTTTAGCCCCCCACTCGGACTTTCCATTTACCCTACTACTTTCGATTCAAAGGGCTTGTTTTTAGAAAATAATATAGTACCTATTCATTTTGAATACTGAAAACGAAAGATTTAAAATTAAACCGGACCGTCCAATCAAATCCGGACGTTTCAAATTTCGAAATATTAATTCTAACTGAGATTCTCCTGAGATTCAACGACATATTATAATATGACTGGCAACCCTGCAGTTTTACCTCAGTACCGCTTCTGACGTATTAAAGAAGGACATTTAATATTGACGTCAAGTGCGGTTTTCATTTCGAAACGTACACAGAACGCGGTTTGAGACGTGATGTAAATAAGGTTTAACGTCACGTACAGACACTCGCTTGTTTATTTGCAGACCATACGCTAACTAATCAAAAGTTTTGATTCAAGATATTCCTTAAAATAATCAAATCAAGTACTCGTTAATTTCAGTAAAACAGCCATATGCATTTCCAGAAATATATTGACGGCACGATTGGCGCGGTGGTTGAGTGATTGGCTGCTGCGCTGAGTGTGGCGGGCTTGATTCCCGCACGGAGCAAATATTATGACTTACAGATAGTTGTTCCGGGTCTGGATGTTTGTGTATGTGAGTTTAAATGTTTGTGAACGCACCCAAGATACAAGAAAAAATCTTAGTGAGCAAGGGTTTACAAAAAAAGACACAATGTAAAAATAAAAAAATATATGGTCATGGTAACTGGAATATTAATTTACTAGTTGTGCCCTGCGCTTTCACTAGCTCCTAAGGGTTGTAGTGTGATGTTAAAAAGCCTTTAAACTTTCTCTCGGATTGGGCTATTTATAAAATGTTACAGAATTTCAAAATCCGACTAGTAATTAGATCCGCAGATTAGCGCGTTAAAAAAAACCGGCGAAAGGGTTCCGTATCACCTTACAAGATTTTATAAATCACGTTTCTCGTATGGGGGCCCTTTCACTTTTAGTTTAATTTAATTTTTATTATTAGCTTTTTGTAGAAACATTTTTTCCGTGCCTCGGAAAGCACGTTAAGCCGTTGGTCCCGGCTGTCATTTGTAGATCTTTGACAGTCGTTACTGGTAGTCATAAGCCCAAAAGTCTAACATCCAGTCTTACCAAGGGGTATCGTGTTGCCCAGTAACTGGGTTGAGGAGGTCAGATAGGCAGTCGCTCCATGTAAAATACTGGTACTCAGCTGCATCCGGTTAGTCTGGAAGCCGAGCCCAACATAGTTGGAAAAGGCTGGGCACATGATGAGTTTTTAGAAGAAAATTTCAACTGTATATGTATCTCGGTTTATGAGATACAGCCCGCTGATAGACAGACATACGGACGGTCAGTGGAGGCTTATAAATAGGGTCCCGTTCACACCCTTTGAGTACGGAACCTGAGAAATAAACATACAGCTTTACTATATTAGTACCGTTGCCCGCATATATCTTGAGCGCAGATCCTTAATTACTTTAAGCGATTTTCGACCTTACTCCTGAGACAATACCACCACTCCGCCGAGGGGTCAAGTTAAATACCGGCAACTATAAAGACTGACATAAAATCTCCTTTGTTTGTAACTCTTGGCAGAAAAGCAACATTTATTTTTACTGTCAAAGTCAATGGCACATAATGTAAAGACACATCAAAACAACAGCACATCAAGCTATCCCAAACTGACCAATTTTCCGGGTTAAACGTAAACCTTATTCTTTTGTAATAAAGTTAAAAAACGATCAAAGAAATGTGACACCATCTGTCACATTTCTTTGATCGTTTTTCAACTTTGGGTTTGTACATTCAGTATGAAGTGGTCAAGTGCGAGGTTCGCTTTTTAAAAAAAACGTTCCCCCACAATAGGAATTTCTCCTGTATCGTGGATGCGTTTACAAACATTCAAACTCACATACACAAACAGCCAGAACTGGAAGAACTACCTACACGTAGGTCATACAAATATTTGTTCCGTTCAAACCCATTACATGGAGCCTTTGTCTATCTGACCTCCAGAACCCAGTTACTAGGCAATACTCTACCCCCTGGTAAGACTAGAAGTCAGATTATCGGGATTCTGACTACCCGTAACGACTATCAAAGACATACAAATAACAGCCGGGACCAACGGCTTAACATGTTTTTCTAGGCACGGAAGAGTCTCAAAATGTTACGAACAGTCACCCATCCATAGATCGGCATCGGCAAGCGTAGCTTACCTTCGATCAACCCCTTTGATGAGACTGGTTGTCAGACTTTCGGACTTCTGACTACCCGTAACGACTGTCAAAGATCATACGTACATACACGAATAAAATAAAATAATCGGTACCTTACCAAAGTTATTTTTAACCAAGAGTTATCTTCATGAAGTTCTACATAAACAAATTACTAATATTCTAATTAAATCTGTGACGTTATTATTTAAGGATAACAACAAATAAGTCACTAATTAATGTAATTGTTTTGAAATTAGTTCTAGATGCTCATGTATTGTCATTTGTTCAAATTATTCAATCATTTAAAATAGAATATCTTAAATAATTACTTGCCGAGGTCGGTCTGTGCATGGGTTCCCCAAACCGTTGTCAGAATCCCAAAAGTCATCCAGTCTTACCAAGGGGTGCCTAGTACCTGGCTTGTGGAGGTCAGATAGGCAATCGCTACATGTAAAATACTGTTCAGCTGCATCCGGTTAGACTGGAAGTCCACCCCAACATGGTTAGGAAAAGGCAGGCAGACGACGATGATCTTAAATGATTGATCTTAAAAATCCCGAGCCCGAACTGCTACTGTGAGGTTCGAGATGGAAATACCCAGTAACACATTTTCCGATCTGAGAATTGACCAATAATCTTATTGTTACTCCTAAGTACCCCGGGACCCGTTCCTGCACCCATTCTGGGAGACAGTCATGATAGAGCTCTACGTTTACTGACAGACGCACTGACTGGAAAGGTCCACTTATATCTGTGTGGTTCTTTCACCAAAAGACCTTCACACACACTAATCTGCATGGTCCTCACATGATCTGACCAAGATAATGTCTGGACTTTAAAAGACACTGTGAGCTCTGAGTTAGCTTCATTGTCTCAGAGTAGTCAGGTAGGGAAACACTTTTTTTTTTTATCCGAGGTAGATAATCCTCATGGATGGTCTGTCAGACTCTTACTGACTAAAAACCACCCCGGTGTTCCATCTCACAACTACGCCGGGGGTCCTTACGATCCTTCCGCAACCCCCGGCTTGGTAGGGAAACACTGACTTAACCTAATCTAATTCCATATTTGACTCAATTTCATGAAGTGTAAAAGTATTTTTTTTTAAACCTATTTACAGAAATAAATACCTTGTCGTTTCAATTTATTTTGTCATAGAATTGCTGTCAATATATAAATATAAATAAATATTGCTGGACAATCCACACAGCATCATTTAGCCCCAAGCTAAGCAGAGCTTGTGTTATGGGTACTAGATGACTGATATACTTAATACAATACATTACATAGATACATATTTTTTATTATACATAACAAATACCTAGAACACCTGGGACAAATCTTTGTAGATCCGACCAACATTTGTCCCAAGGCGGGAATCGAACCCGCAACCTCCTGCGTCGCAGACGGACCTGACAGCTGTGCCACATAGGTCGTCATAAGTAATAAGTTTGTTAATTTTTGATCGCTGGCTGGGTTTAAATATTCCAGTGGCTTATTTTTCCTCACAAGGATTAAAATAAATAACAATTACCACGCAAACAAGTAACGCGTCATTTAGTAAGTAAGAATCATTCAAGGAAAATACAATTATTTTAGTCCCTACTTCGGTGAGTAAACCTATTATCTAATACCGTTAAACGAGCAATTCTTGTATATGCACATATAATCTGAATCTCGAAAACGGCTCCAACTATTTTCATGAAATTTAGTATGCTGGGGCTTTTTGGTGGCGATAAATCGATCTAGCCAGGTTTCATTTTTTTGACAAAGGCCTCTCCTCAAGCAGTGAATGGACGAGCATTAATCACCACGCTTGCTCAAGGCGGGTTGGCGATTTGAAACCTATGTTAATAACTAGCTGTGCGTGCGACTTCGTCCACGTTTAACAACTGGATACTGATCTGTACTATGTGTGAGTGTTAAAGTTATTTTTCCATAAAGACATTAATCGTTTACATTTTTGGAAACTAAACTATAAAAAGTGGCCAAAGTAGAAGCAAAAAGCCAAGGAGGTTGTGGCTATAAGAATGCAACCAAAACGCTAGCCGAGATCAGTCTGTGGGTGGGTGACTGTTCATTACATATCAAGACACCTCCGTGGCTCGGCATGCATGCAATATCCCGGTTACAATTTCTGGGTCTTTGACAGTCGTTACGGGAAGCCAGAGTCCCGAAAATCAGACAACCAGTCTTAACAAGGGATATTCAGTAACTAGGTTGTGGAGGTCAGATAGGCAGTTGCTCCATGTAAAACACTGGTATTCAGCTGCATCTGATAACACTGGAAGCCGACCCAAAAATAGTTAAGAAGGCAGGCAGATGATGGTTAGAATGACGGCACGGTTGCTGCAGTGGCTGAGCGATTGACTGCACCGCGTGTTGTGGGTTCGATTCCCGCACGGAACAAATATTTGTATGGCCTACAGGTAGTTGTTACAGGTCTGGCTGTTTGTGTATGTGAGTTTGAATGTTTGTAAACGCTCCCACGACATAGGAGAACTTCCTAAAGTGGGGCAAAGTTTAAAAAATAAATGATAGACTTATTGTCATTGGTACTAGATTCAGTAGTACGTACTTAATTATTTCAAGGTTTTGTTGAACCTGACATTACTTCAAGCAACCTATTAGTTACAATCGATGCTCCCTACATATGTAAGCTAATCGATGCAGCCCACTAACTGTTGTAAACCTAATTACTCGTAGAGGTTAAGGGCACTCGGAATAATAATAATAATCTACGCTCACGCATGTCTGGGTTTTACCCAATCATCATCATCTATACTACCAAATAAAGTTGAAGAGTCTATTTGTAAAGTCCAAATAACAGTTTTTTTTATAAAGACACTAGCTTCCACCCGATGCTTCGCCCGCGTGGTTTGTTGATACCTAAAAAGTAGCCTATGTCCTTCCCTTCCCTTAGTAGGGGATGAAAGCTAAATTCGCCTTTAATTCTCCCACATTTTCTCGAGGTCAGGGTAGAATTCATAAAAAATCGTATTGGTCCGAAAGTTGGATTACTCAAAAATACTGGACACGTATTTTTTCTTTTGACACGTAAACCAAAATGACGACGATATAGTGCGTTGAAATTGCGCGTGACGATTTTAACGTAAAAGTGACGTCACAAGCCCCTTCTCCTGAACTTTGATGTGCTATATCATTGTCAGTTTTTATTGATTTGAGTAAGCAAAAAATACGTGTCCAATATTTTTTGGTAATCTTACTGATAGACTTAAGTAATATATTTTTACCTAGGACACATCCCTATTTTACGGAGTGCCAGTGCTGGTGTGATGTTGTGCTATGTCTACTTACCCCACAGAACCTGGGTATATAGGTACATCATTATCATAATGGCCTTCGGAGTGGGAACCCGTCAAACGCTCACTAATGCATTCACTGAACTGAACTATGCTGCACTCATTATTATATATATTTTTTAGGTTTATCATATAATGTTTTTATATTGTAAATAAGTAAATTTAATTTTGAGACCGAGCTGTCGCATTAGGAACATTCCTGTAATGATAGTTGTAAGGGAGATTTTAATAAATAAATAAATAAATAAATTATAAATCGCTCGATCATTATACTATATTCTATATTCCCTTGGGACATTTTATAGGGATTTTATTAGTGCTCTTTTTTGGTAAACAAATTCTTTGGAAGATTTATACAATAATGATAAGACCTGCTGTCATGTATTAATCAGAATATCTCGCCACAGACGACCGATGTGACGCGGCGGGCGAAGGTCCGCCTGCGACGCGGAGGAGGTTGCGGGTTCGATTCCCGCCTTGGGACAAATGTTTGTACGATCTACAAAGATTTGTTCCGGGTGTTCTGGGTACTTGCTATGTATGATAAAAATATCTATCTATGTAATGAATTGTATTAAGTATACCAGTCATCTAGTACCCATAACACAAGCACTACTTAGCTTATGGCTAGATGATGCTGGTGAGATAAGTATTTTTAGGGGGATGTGTGGTGTTACGCGAATGGATAGAATAAGAAATGAGTATGTAAAAGGAAGTCTGAAGTGGCGCCTGTGACTGAGAAGTTGTGTGAAGGAATGAGGATAATATTGTGAGTTTTTTTTTTAGCATTAATGTGGATGGTTACAAGAGAAGACGGAGACCAAAGATGAAAAATTCAAAATCAGTCCAGCCATTTCGGAGATTACCTTAAACAAACAGACACGATAGACAGACAATCCAATTTTTTTAATGTTTTTTTTGTTTAACCACCGTATAAACTTTCATATGCATTTAGCAAAAAGCTGTTATTTTGACAAAACAGTAAACTCTTTTATGTGTCGAAAAGTAAGATAGGCAGTCGCTCAATGTCAAATTCTGGTATTCAACTGAATCCGTTTAGACTGAAAGCTGACTCGAACATAGTTGGGAAAAGGCTAGTAGATAAATTAACTGTACGACGGGCCTAAAACAAAAGAATGAAGAAAGGCAAGAATCGGCACAAACACTCTTTCTTATTTAAAATTCACAAATAGACACAGGTATATCATATCAAACTGTTTACCATTTGTCACTCTAGAGAAAACAAAGGAAAACGGGAAACTGATTTGAATAATAGTACATTTGAAATTTAAACAAGATAACAAAGAAAACACTCGAGTTGTTTGTTTACACGTTGCTAGGCAACGAGAGACCCGATGATTCAGTTAGTGAAACTAGAACAACGGTACACCATTTAAAAATCAACTTTCACTCACGAAAATTAAGTCGTTTTTCCGCTGAACGTGTGCTTGATTATTTTACAGTGACGCTTTTATTGGTAATTCTACTTTATTTCATAAAGTTTAAAGTTCAAATCCTATTGTGTACTTTGTTGATAATTTCAGAACAGGCAAATACATCTCATTGAAAATTCAGCTTTATTGTGTTGAAAATAACAATACATTTGCATTATTTTAAAACTGCTTGATATACTTAGAAATATGAATGTATATTTGGTAGTCGCCACTGATTTATGGGTATTATGTTTTTTACGTATTATCATAGTTTTAAATTGTAAAGGAAGCAAGATATCGGAGTATGTCAATGGGTTAAGTGAGTGAGTGAGACAGAGACAGAGTATGTAAATACAAGACAAAAAATATTTTATATCAGCATACATTACATTATCTTTTTGGAGTATCTCTGAGTCATTAACTACAATACACATAACATACCATCAAGCCGGTATTTAGACGGGTTAGGCAGTGGATTACCTATAGGTACTCTCACTCACTAGTTATGTTTAAGTCCCATGTAATAGGGGGAGAGCCTTTTGCCATCAACTGGACACAAATCTAGACTCTTGGCTCCTACTCAGAAACCAAATAAAAAAACTCAATAACCTATTGCACGACCCGGGAATCGAGCCTAGGACCTTATACTCAGCAGTAGCGCTTGCGACCACTACACCAACTAGGCCGTCAATTCTTATTTCATTAAAATTTTACAATTATTAATATATGAAGAAATAAAATAAAATAAATAATCATAGGGCATCAAAAAATTCATCCGCAACGTTGTCAACGGGAAAAGTGCCCAGAAGGCTGGCAGCATTGCCACGTTGAATGGCAATGCTGATTCTTTGGCCAAAAAAAAGGCCAGCCCTCTGGTCACGTCAAGAGTCGACCAAACGTTTCGCGATTTCTCGAAAAACTAAATGGGCACACGGACCCCATGGCCCTAGTGTTTCAACCCCAAACGGCTCAAACATAAACATTCTTATTTGGCTGATTCATATTCCTGAAATTGAAACTTTAACTCTAACCACATTGATATGTTTGTCGTCTATTCAATTTAAAAGAAATATCGTATAAACTCTCAGCAAATAATCCGTAATGTTGCTTATTTCTTTTGTAAATTGTTGTTGTTATTTTGTTTTATTTATATGTACCTATTTTTGTTTTTCTTTACTACTTTTTAGTGGGTATTTTTTTTTTTAATACGTTTCCCCACACTAGGAATTTCTCCTGTGCCGTGGATGCGTTTACAAACATTTAAAGTCACATACACAAACAGCCAGACCCGGAACAATTACCTGTAGGCCATACAAATATTTGTTCGTTTGCGGGAATCGAACCCACGACACGCGGCGCAGCAGTCGCTCGCTCAGCCACTGCGCTAGCCGTATCGTCCAATTCACTGCATGACGTTTTTAAAAATATATTTTTTATCTATATTCTGTGGAAATTGCCGTTGGTTACATATTTAACCATCTTCTGTAATTATTCAAATACTATGTAATGTGTAACTGTTTGTTTTCCCAAATAAATATATTTATTTTATTTTGACGACCGTTGTGGCGCGGCGGGCGAAGGTCCGCCTGCGACGCAAGAGGTTGCGGGTTCGATTCCCGCCTTGGGACAAATGTTTTTACGATCTACCAATATTTGTTCCGGGTGTTCTGGGTATTTCCTATGTATAATAAAAATATCTATGTATGTAATGTATTGTATTAAGTATATCAGTCATCTAGTACCCATAACACAAGCTCTGCTTAGCTTGGGGCTAGATGATGCTGTGTGGATTGTGCAGCATTATTTAATTTATTTTATTTTATTTTATTTAATTTTAATTAAAAAAATATATATATATTTTTAGTAGGAGTATAACTTGTGGGTTCGCATCACCGACATGCCACGAGTAATATGACGTGTTGCCCCAGACTGACAGTTATTCCAAAGTTTCAAATTTTCACTTCTGTCGACCGTCCCCTTGACTGCCTATTTTTTCAATAGTACAGAGGCCAGCACATCAAGCTACCCCAAACTGTCAAATTTCTTTGATAGTTTTTCAACTTTATTACAAAACACTAAGATTCACGTTCAATTGGGAAAATTTGACAGTTAGGGATAGCTTGATGTGCTGGCGTCTCTTTGCTCTGCGTTTTGCAACAGTTACTTATGGTAACCCCATACGTTGACCCCCAAGTGTATAGTATTGAAACAGAATAAGTTCTGTTTCAATACTATTCATATTATAAAGAGGAAAGATTTGTAAGTTTGTAATGGATAAACTCAAAAAGTACCTACTTATCCAAGTTTAAAAGTTCTTTCACCCATATAAAGCATCATTATCAGCTAGTAACATATGCTATATTTAATTTCCAAAACTACGAGGGTGCATCCTAAAAGTTGGCAACGTCGTAAATAGCTGTCAAATATTTACCTGTTTCGATTAATTTTTAAATAATACTGTATGGAAATAAGAAATTTGACTAACCAATTGACTAGAATATTAATAATGAATTGCAATTATAACATTGAATTTGATGTTGTACCCGTTATAGGTGAAAAAAAGGCATTTGGAAAGTTACCAAATACTTTTTTTACATCTAAAACTAACTATTCGGTGTTACCATATTAATTATTGCAATTCATAATCAATATTCTAGTTCGCTAGTTAGCCACATTTTTTATTTCCATACAGAAATATTATCAAATTAATCAAAACAGCGAAATATTTGACATCTATTTGCGACGTTGCCAACTTTCAGAATAAACCCTCTTAACAGGGAATGTTAAAGTTCAAAGAGGACAGTACGAAATCTACGCGGACGAAAATCGCGGGCGCATATCTGTGACGACCGATGTGGCGCGGCGGGCGAAGGTCCGCCTGCGACGCAAGAGGTTGCGTGTTCGATTCCCGCCTTGGGTCAAATGTTTGTACGATCTACAAATATTTGTTCCAGGTGTTCTGGGTATTTGCTATATATAATAAAAATATCTATCTATGTAATGTATTGTATTAAGTATATCAGTCATCTAGTACCCATAACACAAGCTCTGCCTAGCTTGGGGCTAGATGATGCTGTGTGGATTGTCCACCATTATATATTTATTTATTTTATTTTATTTATATCTGAGTTGTTCTGTTTACAAACTACAAGATAGAATGTATTTTTATAACTCTTTCGCACTTGACCCATCCATCATCGTAAAATAGATATTAGAAAAAAACATACCTGATGCCTAATGCACTCTTTATACAGAAACAGATGTAGATACTGATGAATAAGATAAATATTATTCTTCAATGAGATCTCTTTGAGAAAAACAAACAAATATTTATACGACTGAGCAGGTTGCTGTGTTGGGAGCAATGACCTGTCTTGTTTTTGTAGATAACCTTATCAGTATGTGGATGTAGGTTTATCAGTATTTATCTTAGTTATTTGGTAACGTGTCTCGTTGGTCTAGTGGTTGCAAGTGCGATTTCTGAGTGTAAGGTCCTGTGTTCGATTTCCGGGTTGGGCAAAGTGATATGGTTATCTCCATCCAGAATTGCTCAGTAGCTTTGTGCCCGGTTGATGGCAATAGGCTCGTCTACGTGGGACTAAACTTAACTAGCTAAATTTAGTCATACAATAGATACATCTCTGCTTTACTCTTTAGAGATTACAGGCGTGATCATATGCGTGTATATCAAGAACACTGAATTGTTATCTGTTTCTATGATTTGTTGATCAACATTGCAACGAGTCAATCATAATAATCACGATCGGCGCGCGATCAGAATGCTCAAGTACGGGCCGAAAATTTCATCCGCATCGCTGTCAAAAATGAAAACAGTCCAAATGGCTTGCAGTATTGCCCTTGATTCGACCTATGCTGCGAATTACTTACGACGACCTATGTGGCGCAGAGGGTGAAGGTCCGCCTGCGACGCAGGAGGTTGCGGGTTCGATTCCCGCTTTGGGACAAATGTTTGTACGATCTACAAATATTTGTTTCGGGTGTTCTGGGTATTTGCTATGTATAATAAAAAGTATCTATCTATATAATTATGTATTAAGTATATCAGTCATGTAGTACCCATAACACAAGCTCTGCTTAGCTTGGGGCTAGATGATGCTGTGTGGATTGTCCAGCATTATTTATTTATTATTTATTCTTTGGATAAAATAAGGCCCCCTGGTCACGTGTAGAGTCGACCAACCGCTTGGTGATGTCCTGTAAAACTGGATATGTATAAGGACCCCACGGCCCTACTGAACTAGACCACCTTTAACTAGAAAGCTGTTAGCCCTCAAATGGTATTTTTTTACTTTTTAATAGAAAGTGATAGAGTTCAAAATTCTCTATCTTTCTGTCTATTATACATTTTTACAGCATAAATATGTAGTTCCAAAGACAAGAAAATTTTGTAGGCCGTTAAGTACCATAACTTAAGTGGCAGTGGGCAGGGCACATAGCTCGTAGAACAGATGGCCGTTGGGGAAAGAATGTTCTCGAGTGGCGACCGCGCCGGAAGACGCAGTGTAGGCAGGCCTCCCACACGGTGGACCGACGACCTGGTGAAAGTCGCGGAAAGGGCATGGATGCGGAAGGCGCAGGACCGGTCATTGTGGAAATCCTTGGGGGAGGCCTTTGTCCAGCAGTGGACGTCTTTCGGCTGAAATGATGATGAAGTACCATAATGTATGATGATTCCATCACTTGAAAGCGTCTAAAACACACTTCTTCGCTTAATATACGTTAAAATACCTTAACTAAAAAGAAAGAAATATCAATTGATGTGTTCAACAATCATTAACCAAAGTACGGTAGTTTTTAAGAAATAACGATTCCTGTATTTTTTGCCTATTCCTCGGAAACAAGTTTTTGGGTTTAACGGCCTTTTAGTCAATTTTATTTATTTATTTCAATCTACTTTTGCAAAATGTCACGATGGCCCAGTGGTTTAGGCCTCGCCTCTTGTGCACGAGGTTGTGGGTTCAAACCTGGGCAAGTACCAATGTGATTTTTGCTATTCATATGTACTTTCTAAGTTTATCTTGGACGTCACTGACATCGGCGAAGGAAAACATCGTGAGGAAACCTGGACTTACATAATTAATATAAGTCTGAAATCACCATCACGTCTTGAGCAAGCGTGGTGATTAATGCTCATGCCTTCTCTGTATGAGAAGAGGCCTGTGCCCTGCAGTGGGACAGTAATAGGCTGGTACTTTAATCTACTTTGGATCATATCTACAATTAAAGTGATTAAAAAATAAATTATAAAATAAATAAAAAACAACATCACAAAATAAAAATCAACATCACAATTAAAATTAAAATCACAAATAAATTATTTAACAAGATCAAATTAAAATAACACTTTAGAGGAGCTCGTGGCTAAATGAAAACAACCGCACGGGTTGATCGAAAGTTAAGCTACGCTAGCCGAGGTCAGTCTGTGGATGGGTGACAGTTCGTAACATATCGAGACTCTTCCGTGCCTCGGAAAGCCTCGTTAAGCCGTTGGTCCCGGCTGTCATTTGTAGATCTTTGGCAGTCGTGACGGGTAGTCAAGAGAAGAAGCCTGCAGTGTGCCAGTCTGACAACCAGTCTTACCAAGGGGTATCGTGTTGCCCAGTAAACTGGGTTGTGGAGGTCAGACAGGCAATCGCTCCATGTAAAATACTGGTATTCAGCTGCATCCGTTTAGACTGGAAGCCAACCCCGACATAGTTGCGAAAAGGCTATGATGAAATTAAAATATCACTTAAAATTAAAATTATTATCAAACTAAAACATTATCTTAACATTAGTCAGTACGTGAACCAGGCAGCAGTGGTTCAAGTACTGACAGTCGAAACGCTTAGAAAAAGCCTTCAGTATACTCTTTTTAAAGAACGGCAGCCTAGTGTTTCAACCCCGAACGGCTCAAATATAACACGCTATCAGAATCTTTTAGAAATTAAAAAGTCAGTGACTACAAAAAGAATATTTAATACGTGTTATTCTCGCGTCGCCGTGTCGTCGGTAACTATGAAGTGATATGAGGCAATTCGTCAAATTGTAGTCATTACGTTCAACCTAAAAATAAAACAAAATGAAGTCAGGTTATATACAGAGTGTTTGGTTTTATCAAAATAAAGAATACGTTTGAGACTTATTTTGATTGAAAGAGTTTAAAAGATCAGTGTTCAACTTATTCATCTGCCTAGCCTTTTCCCAACTATGTTGGGATCGGCTTCCAGTCTAGCTAGATGCAGGTAAGCTGGTCCAGGTGGTGGGTCCTGGAACATTATTAACTAACTAACTAACTAGTAACTTATTCCATAGGTATTCAAATTATTGTTTGCAATTCAATAATAATAAGTATGTGAGTGTATTTACTTTTAATTAAAGTTTGTTTTTACTTAAAGTAAATGCTAACTAACAAAACCTATCACGAAATTATAACAAGGCATCGAAAAATTGGGTCGAATCAAATCAAATCAAATCGTTTATTGCAATCCATAATGTACACTTACAGGTGGTAAAAATTAAAATGTATAGAAACAATTATGGACCCTGTCGGGCACAGCAAATTTCAAAATTGGGCTTTTGGGTTCATGACGGAGGTCCCGAATTCCACGAATAAATACAAATTATCAGTAGATATTTTTAAGCCTATAATTTAACATTTTTTTTTTAATTTTACTTTGTACTGTACGGTAGCTGAGATAATTGTGACCAATAGACATACAGACGTATTGTCATTAAAACTCGCACTAAGGCCACGGTCGTACCCATTCAAACACATCCTGTATACGTCCATAGTGAACATGAAACGAACAAATAAGTCATCAATTGTTACCTCGCGTGTCTCGGACTCGGTAAAAAAAAAACAGATAAATCTCTACAACATAGAACAGTCTTTTTATGCGTCTGACTTGTTAGGGCTGTCAGGCAGGACATTTTGTATTCACGATTTTGTTACACTCGCCTGTCAACTGTGTTTCTATTGTTAGGGTATGAGAAACAGGGTGTAAAGTTCTTTATCCACCATGGAAAAGGGAGATTCTTCCGACCAGAAGGGTGTTTTATTTTTTTGGAATGGGCATCTCATAGTTTATCCTTTAGGGATATCTACTGCTTAACCGAACTTTCCACGGTTGTTTTTTTTTTTTTTTTTTTTTTTTTTGGAATGGGCATCTCGCAGTTTATCCTTTAGGGATATTTACTGCTCAACCGAACTTTCCTGTGGGGGGCTTAATTAAAATTAAGGCCTCCAGCCAGGCATAAAAACTTATAAGCTAAGCGACTATCGCTAAGGGCACCCCCTGCGGGGTACGAACCTCGGCTTAGGACGTCGCTGAAGAGGACAGCAAGGGACAGGCTGGATCTGATTGTTCATTATTTAGGGACATTTTAAACATTAATCGGCTCAGCTTCGCGGGCTGGCTCTAGCAAAGGGTCGGGAGGGGGGCATTGACGGGGTCGTCGCGACGGGCCTCGGCGGCGAGGACGGAATGTCCGTTTTTGTTTGCGAACAGTGCTGGTGGCCTTATCGCTCTCCTGGAGGAGAGTGATAGGATCATCTGGCTCTGTGAGTGTGTGTTTCGGTCTTCGAACTGTGCTTATTCGCGAGGGAGTGTATCGGACGGCCGATGACACTAAGGGGTTAGGATGAGCGGTAGAACAGTCCATGAAGCGCTGGGTGAGTCGCTTCATGAACTGTTTCACCGTAGGTATTTTGAGATCTACATGGAGAGTCTCATTTCGGACGTAGAAGGGGGCTCCCGTGACTCTGCGCAGGAATCGGTTCTGGACGGTCTGAAGCCTATGAATATGATACGGCTTGGCGTGAGCGAACACTGCGCAAGCGTATGTCATGATTGGTCGGATGACCGAGACGAAGAGCCGCAATTTGCACCTGAGTGACAACTTGCTTTTCTCGTTGGTCATACAGTAAAGCCTGCCGGACGCGAAGACGGCGCGCGAACGCGCCGCCTTTATGTGTTCGGCGAACGAAAGTCTGTGATCGAGTATCACACCTAAGTATTTGGCTCGCTTATCCCAAGGGATAGGCTTGCCGTACATGGCTAACGGACTAGGCGTGGGGACATTGCGGCGTCCGGGTTTCCTAAAGAGAACCGCTTGACTTTTGTCGGGATTGATTTCCACGGTTGTAGTCCGGTTCTTGAATATATATGTTCAATCGATCGGATAACTTTAATATCGCGATGTAGGAAACGTCAGATTTAGTTCGTATGTGGCGAGATAGATGTCGCTACATTATTATAAATAAATAAACAGAATTACACTAGGACTGGACTATAATAGGTAGACTGGTAGAAAATGCCTTAGGCATTAAGTCTGCATTTGTACAGTTTTTTTTTGTGCACAAAGATTTAATAAATAAGTAAATAAATAATAAAACAAAAAATACCGACCCTCGTTGCAAGTGCTACTGCTGAGCATGAGAACCTGGGTTTGATTCCCTTGTCAGAATAAGTGTTATTGGGTTTTTCCATCAGGAAAATTCTCAGTAGCTTGGTTTTGGGAACGGTTGATGGCAATAGGCTCGCCCCCTATTACATGGGACTTAAGACATAACTGGCGAAACGTGGATGTTCTATAAATCACACATCTGCCGTATCTAATATGTGCGTTTCATTTCGTTTTTTGTTATGTTTTCTACTCATAAACAAGATTATTACCTAAGCACGTTTACACAAAACACTATAGGTATGTACAGTCGCAGCCCTAGAAAGTGATGCATATTTTCAGTCTATCCTAATTCACCATAACCGACTTTATGCAATCTTGCTCTAAAATAGAAGTCAAGAAACTTCAGACGATTTGCATACGATCTAAATAGGTAATACTCGAGTCGAATGATTTCAAAGACGTCACTCTAACATTTTGAATATCATATGTAAACAAAGATGGCGGCGTTTGACATTCAAAATTATCGGTGTTGCCATAACAATAACTTTTCTACCAAAAGTATAGATTGCAGCCTTAGAAACAACTTGACTAATTTTTAACAGAGAATTTGCAATTGACAGCCCTAGCAATCTGTCCCATACAATTCCAAGGTGAACATACAAAGCTCGTCCACTCCCATATATGTATTACTGATCACTGCTTTATTTACACTTTTATGTACATTATGTAAGTATATATGGATAGTGTACATCATGTGAGGGGCTCATGGCTATCTAATGACCTCGCACGGATCGATCGTAGGTTAAGCTACGATTGCATAGGTCGATCTGTTGATGGACAACCGTCCTTTACATACCAATAATCCTCTGTGCTTCAGAAAACACGTTAAGCCAAAACGGATTCATCATCATCATCATCAGGCTATACTAGTCCACTGCTGGACATAGCCCTCTCCTAATGAGCGCCATAATGCCCTGTCTTTAGCTTGCCGCATCCAACATCTGCCTGCAGTTTCAAAAACGGATTAAGCATCCGTAAATCTTTGACAGTCCTTACGGGTACTCGTAGTCAGAAGCCTCTAAAGTCTGACGACCAGTCTTTAGACCAAAGGGTATCGTGTTGTCTAGTAACTGGGTTGTGGACTGTGGTGGTCAGATAGGCAGTCGCTCCATGTAAGATACAGGTAAATGATAAATGGTATTTATTTCTATAATTGGGTTTTTGCAAACACTTTAAGAAATTCAATGGTCTTGGGACAAATGTTTGTTCCGGGTATTCTGGGTATTTGCTATTGTATAATAAAAATATCTATGTATGTAATGTATTGTATTAAGTATATCAGTCATCTAGCACCGATAACACAAGCTCTGCTTAGCTTGGGGCTAGATGATGCTGTGTGGATTGTCCAGCATGTAATTTATTTATTTATTTCTCACTTTGTTTTAAAATGTAAGTTCGTGTAAATGTTTGGTAAAATATGGCTGAACTTTGATATATCATAACAACTAATGTGTATTTAGTTAGTTTATTGTGCATGCACTCATTAGGAGAGGGCTATGTCCAGCAGTGGACTAGTATAGCCTGATGATGATAATGTGTATTACCCATATCAGCAAAATAAAATTCTATAGTGTTACTAGCTGACCCAGCAAACGTTGTTTTGCCATATAAAATGTTTGGGGTGGACCACCCTTAACATTTAGGGGGATGAAAAATGGGTGTTGTCCGATTTGCAGACCTAACCGATATGCACACAAAATTTCTCGAATATCGTTCGAGCCATTTTTGAGGAGTTTAATAACAAACACCGTGACACGAGAATTTTACATATAAAATCAAAATCAAAATCAAAATTCATTTATTCAAATTAGGCTGAGAATCAGCACTTTTTGAACGTCAAAGACTTTTACATAAGACAGTCCCCCAAAACGCCCACCCTTCACCACTTCCTAGTGTTTTTGCTGGGAAGAAGAAGTGGAGGAACAAACTCCCCAGCAACACGTCTGTCTGATAGGTTTGAAGAACCTGAAGCTATACAACACATTATGTCAAAAATAATAATTATGTCAATCATCTTTATTACGTCATTCAATTAAATAATTTGCTACATGTTAGCTAGCACACACCAATATGCCAAAATAAATAAATACTAGCTGACCCGGCAAACGTTGTTTTGCGATTTTAAGCCAAAAAAAATAAAAACAATATTTAGGGGTGGTCACCCTTATCATTTAGGGGGATGAACAATAGATGTTGGCTGATTCTCAGACCTACCCGATATGCACACAAAATTTCATAAGAATCGGTCAAGCCGTTTCGGAGGAGTATGGTAACTAACATTGTGACACGAGAATTTTATATATTCGATATTCAGAATGAAGGAAACGTATTCCAAGTTTGATTTAGTTATAGTGTGTAGCTGGGAAAAGGCAAGGCAGTTGATGACCACATTAGTTCCCCACGCCCTGATTTGACCCCCCTACAATTAATTAGCTAAACCTATGTCTACCTAGGCCATTCCGTCCATGGTCGAGGTCTCTAGATAAAGCCCACACCTCTGTTACACACACAATGTACACACATACATCATATCAGACAGCTCTACGTACCTATAAATCTGTTTGTATTTCTATGTGTCATGCAACCTCAGGAATCTAGGCCATAATGTCAGGACACGACAAAAGGTTTTTAGTTTAGAAGTTATTTGACTGTAGAGCGTGAGGTCCGAGGTTAGTTTCCCGGTTCGGGCAAAGTGTTACTGTAGTAGTAGTAGTTTGACGGCACGGTTGACGCAGTGGCTGAGCGATCAACTGCGGCGCCGCGTGTCGTGGGTTCGATTCCCCACGGAACAAATATTTGTACGGCCTGCAGGTTTCGGGTCTGGCTGTTTGTGTATGTGAGTTTGTATGTTTGTAAACGCACCCACGACACAGGAGAAATTCCTAGTGGCAACGTTATTTAAAAACAAAAAAAAAAACAAAAAAAAAAGTAGTACCAGCCTATTACTGTCCCACTGCAGGGCAAAGGCCTCTTCTCATACAGAGAAGGCACGAGCATTAATCACCACGCTGATGGCATTAGGCTCGCCCCCTGTTCCGTGGGACTTAAACACCAAAATTGGGGGGGGTGATTGTTTTTTTTGTTTTGTGTATAAAAGTAAAGACAGCTTGACTGACATAGACCATACAACATGTTTTTTTTGTTTCCCATAACTTTAGTGTGAGTCGGAGTCAAACACGAAGGGTTCTGTACTATTTCGAGAAAAAAATCCGAAAATGTCACGTAATTTACAGTAGAACTCCAATTATCCGAACTCCGACTATCCGAATCGCCGATTATCCGAATCACTTTCAGAAAAAAAATTGTCCAAAAAAAGTCTAAGTGCGCTATTATTCTTCCCCCCGCGAAGCCAGTGTTTGCGCGTTCGCTCACTATTGTCCTTCCCTCCGATTATCCGAATATTTGACTATCCGAATGGGTCCCGGTCCCCATTAATTCGGATAATTGGAGTTCTACTGTATATACCTATCTTAACATAAATCAAAAATTAAATGTGGTTTCGTTTTAAAGCGCCAATAGAAATACACACTGTGAAAATTTCAACTGTTGACCTATAACATACGACGACCGATGTGGCGCGGCGGGCGAAGGTCCGCCTGCGACGCAAGAGGTTGCGGGTTCGATTCCCGCCTTGGGACAAATGTTTGTACGATCTACAAATATTTGTTCCGGGTGTTTTGGGTATTTGCTACATGCATAATAAAAATATCTATCTATGTAATGTATTGTATTAAGTATATCAGTCATCTAGTACCCATAACACAAGCTCTGCTTAGCTTGGGGCTAGATGATGCTGTGTGGATTGTCCAGCAATATTTATTTTATTTAACATAATGTATTATGTTTTTTTTTTAACTTCTGATAGATTTCGGGCTTCATTGCCTCGGCACTTTTCTGGTTGTTGCCACTGTTGATTCTGGTTTTCAAGAGTTGCAGTGGTTTGGGAATAGTGAGGCGGACTTGTCGATCTATTACGGTTCATGAGACTGACAGACAGACGGATGGATAGACAGCGCAGGCTTATTGATACGGTTTAGTATCACATCACATCATCATGCTAGATATATTAGTCCACTGCTGGGTCCAGCTTCTCGTAATGAGCGCCATAGCGCTCTGTCTTTAGCTAGCCGCATCCAGCATCTGCCTGAAGTCTTTCGAAGATCGTTATCTCTGGTCAGAGGGCGTCCTACACTACGTTTGCCGAGTCGCGGTCTCCGCTCAAGAACACGTTTACCCCAGCGGTTGTCGGTTCTTCGCGAGATATGGCCAGCCCACTGCCACTTCAACTTGCTAATTCTTTAAGCTATGACGGTAACTTTGGTTCTTTGTCGGATGTATCCGTTACGAATCCTATCCTTCAGACAAAAACTTTTAATAAATGTATGTATAAAAGGTATAACTTAGTAGTATAACTAACATGGCAGTCACTCCTGACTCCCACTAAGACAACGAATGACTCATACATATTGGCATCTTCATTTTATCTTTACCACACACCCCACTTACTTTAATATCGGGCACTAAGCAAGCTGACCCACCCTTCAGTAAAAGAAAACACTTCGATAATAAGTTAATCAGTTAATCTAAAGCTAATATTTGCTGCTGTGGCAGCCACTAAGTGATTTTTATCATAAATAGGCCAATACCTTATCTATAAGAAGTCTAGTTTACACTATGATACTTTTTTACGTTTGAATCATGACTTTTTGTTTAATGCACTAGTTCAAAATCAAAATGAAAATCAAAATTCATTTATTCAAATTAAGCTGAGAATCAGCACTTTTTGAACGTCAAAACGTTTACAAAAGGCAGTCCCCCAAAACGCCCACCCTTCACCACTTCCTAGTGTTTTCCTGGGAAGAAGAAGTGGTGGAACAAACTCCCCAACAACACGTCTGTCTGATAGTTTTGAAGAACTTGAAGATATACAACATATATCAAAAAAATAATAACTATGTCAATCATCTTTATAAATAATTAAATTAAATAATTTGCTACATGTTATGCATATTGGTTTGTGCTAGCACAAACCAATATGCCAAAATAAATAAATAAGAACTAATATTCCAAAATCGACAATTAACTCAAGCAAAGCCTGCTAAACTGAATACATAAAAAGCCTCCAAGACAGTCCAAGGGCGTGCCCGCTGACATGTGCAATGCTGGATTATATAATTATATAGTTCATGTAGCCCTAGGCCGAATTTAAACGGGATTCAAAAGATTTAAACAGCCCCTCTACATTACGTACGAGAAACTAATTTCGTTTCACTATTAACTAGGTAATTTGACGTTTTCGTTTGGTAAAGTTCTCGCAAGAAATTTGTGCTTCAGCCATGGGATATTTTTGGTTACAACCTTTAAAAATCTTTCCTGTCCATAGTTTCTTTAAGAAATACAATGAAATATAAATTTTATATTCCATAACTTAAAATCAACGTGTAAACATTCATGCCGACTACGGAACCCTGCAAGCAAGTTCCGACACGCACTTGCCCGGTTTCATATTTTATCTAAATTAAACAATCAGTTTCGCGGAAAACGGTCATTTTAGTTCGTTGTTGATTGCTTTAAAGATTGCTTTGAACACTTACCCATGTGGGTTGTAATTACCTACCTACTAGTATTTCATACCTATATATATACATAAACTCACGACTTTTTCCTGTAGGGGTAGACAGAAACTACAGAACGCCACCTTCTACAATCCTTACATACTCCATTTGTTTCGTTACGTTCATACGTCTGATCACATACACTCCAGTTGCAATTACTAAGCACCTGACCTTTTTGAACAACGTCACCAATAAGGTCAGTGTACGTCTTTTTAGGGCATCCTCTCCCGTCTTCCTGTCCTTATAAATACCTTTTGTTAGTCGTCTTTCATTCATCCTCTCTACGTGACAAAACCATCTGAGCAACTTTTCGTGTTTAGTAGGCCTACCAAACTCCCAAAACCATATATTTTCCGTAAACTTATCGAGCAGTACAGAATCAAACCTATCGCCCACAATTCTCAGATGACAAATGACAAAACCAATCATACACACATATGCATACATAAAAACACGCCCTTTTCCCATAGAGGCAGGTAGGAACTACAGAACACCACCTGCTACGATCCTTACACACTCCCTTTGCTTCGTTTACTTCATACATCTGGTCATACACGCACGCCGTTGCTAGTACTAACCAGCACCTGACCTTTTTGGAGAACATCACTAATAAGGTCAGTGTTTTTATTTCTTGGTTTAAAAAAAAACGTTTCCCCACACTAGGAATTTCACCTGTATCGTGGGTGCGTTTACAAACATTTAAACTCACATACATAAAAAGCCAGACCAGTGTATGTCCTTCTAGAGCATTGGTTCCTAACCATTTGTCCACAAAAACTCGAATGTATAAAATTACAAACTTCTCATGTCAAAAACCACATGAATGAAAACTGAGTTAAAATTTCTTTAACAATTTTTGTGTTTCCTATAGTACCTACTGTTAATAAATGGTACTTTTGAGTTTCACGGATATGCTTAGTTTTTTTTTAAGATTTACACAGAATGTTTTGCTTGTCCCTTCTGTTCCTTGCCAAAAACCAAGGAATCAAAGTGGTCCCGGGTCAAAAAAGATTGGGAATCACTGTTCTAGAGCACCTTCCCGGCGATTCCGCCTACATCTGCATTATAGATCCTTTTGTTATTCGCCTTTCATTAATCCTCCCAACATGACCAAACAATCTGAGCATATTCTTCTTCATCCATCTACCAACTAACCAGCCAACCAATTATTCAAAAGCTAATAAGGAAATCAAAGCAGTGACGTCATAATTATCGGTCGCTCAAAGTTCCGACCCAGTTGCTGCTATTGATAACGACTGCGTATAACTAAGTTAACATTTACTGAGCGGTCAAGTTACATAAACATTTGCTTAACTAACAGGTCGGCGGCACTTTTTGATGTTAGGTGTAGGTATGTTTAACTGTGTCAAGTACCGTCAAGGCATGGGGGAGGCTTTTGCCTAGCTGTGGGACAGTTCCGGCTAGTATTAAAATAATTTAGACGACACGGTTGGCGCAGTGGCTGAGCGATCGGCTGCCGCGCCGCGTGTCGTGGGTTCGATTCCCAAACGGAACAAATATTTGTATGGCCTACAGGTAGTTGTTCCGGGTCTGGCTGTTTGTGTAAGTGACTTTAAATGTTTGTAAACGCACCCACGACACAGGAGAAATTCCTAGTGTGGGGCAACGTTTTAAAAAAAATATATATATATATATATAAATAATATCAAGCTGGGGGAAGAACAACTGCTCCACAAAGACACCGTAAACTATCTGCGCTTGCGGAAACTTATTGCAAGAAGAAATAAAACAAAAATCTCTAACTACTTGAATGTAATCTCTAGTTCCTCAGTGTCGCTGTGTTCTTACGTAATATTAGTAGATCATACCACCTTCAACCAAAAACATAACATCACGCAGGTTATCCCCGAGGGGGTAGGCAGAGACGTACCTATTAATAATATTATGACCTCAGTTGATAAAAAGAATCCAATTTGTACTATATTTACTGATATAAAGTTATATGCGTAGACATATAACTTTTGTAGCGTTGTGAAGGTGTTAGGGGAAGTATCCTAAAATTGATAGAATCATATCTAACTGATAGATTTCAATAGGTTAATAATTAAATTGAATATTATAATTTTATTATGGAGAATTCTCAAATATTAACATATTTTTTTTTAAACTTTTATTTCTAATCTTGAGCCTTGACGCCTCCTGGCATAACATAGCGCTCTCTTCATCAAATATAAGATCTGTATTTCTGTATCTGTGTTAACAAATAAAAGTAATTTGATTTGATTTGATATAGGAGCCAGTTATAAATAAATAAATAAATATTGCTGGACAATCCACACAGCATCATCTAGCCCCAAGCTAAGCAGAGCTTGTGTTATGTGTACTAGATGACTGATATACTTAATACAACACATTACATAGATAGATGTTTTTTATTATACATAGCAAATACCCAGAACACCCGGAACAAATATTTGTAGATCGTACAAACATTTGTCCCAAGGCGGGAATCGAACCCGCAACCTCTTGCGTTGCAGGCGGACCTTCGCCCACCGCGCCACATCGGTCGTCAAGTTATAGTTAGTTATAGTTATGTTTTGAGTCCCATAATAGGAGGTGAGCCTATTGCCATCACCCGGGTACTGACCCAGGCTTCGGGCTGCTACTGGGAAATTCTTGCTGGAAAATCCCAATAACACTTTGCCTGACCCAGAAATCGATACAAGGAGCACATCAGTAGCGCTTCCGACCACTAGACCACCTTGAACCATAATATTACAAAATAATAATAAACATTTTGAATTGAAATCCTTAAAACAGCCTTTCGTATGTCGACTGCTTTTAAAAGCTATTTACGGAAAACGTTATCATATCTTCAGGACGAGCTAAGTGTAATTGGGTTTTTCTGTTAGCAAATTCTCAGTAAAATGCCGCCTAGTCGCGGTTAAATTTCATGCAATGGACTTGCCATCTATTGGTCCATTATTTATGACATAAACTAGCTTCCGCCCGCGGCTCCGCCACGCGTCGTTTGTTGATAAAAAGTATGCCTGTGTACTTTCCGGGGGTACAATCTACCTCTTTGCCAATTTTTATTGAAATGCGTTCAGTGGTTTAGGCGTGAAAAGGTAACAAACAAACTTACTTTCGCATTTATAAAATTACTAGCTGTCCCAGCGAACTTCGTACCGCCTCAAAAGTTAAGTTACACTGCCATCTGTTAGAAATGTATGGAACTTAGTACAGGGTACATTTTATTTGCAATAAAAAAATTTGAAGTCAATAATCGAAATAAAAAGTATTCTATCTTCTAAGTTTGACCAAAACACACACTGTGTGCTAAATTTGATTAAAATCGGTTCAGTAGTTTAGGAGTCTATAGCGGACAAACAACGTGACACGTAATTCATATATATTAAGAAGATAGTTAGGATTGGGATGTATCTATGTGTTTCAGAGTTTCCCTTTTCTGATCAGATCTGACTAACCGTGACTACAGTCAAAGATCTATAAATGACAACCGGGATTTTGATCCCGGTTGTAATTTATACATGCTTTTCTTCGTTACTAGGCAACACGATACCCCTTGGTAAGACTGGTTGTCAGATTTTCGGGATTCTGACTACCCGTAACGACTGTGAAAGATCTACAAATAACAGCCGGGACCAATGGCTTTACGTGCTTTCCGGGACACGGAGGACTCTCGATAAGTTACGAACGGTCACTCATCTGCAGACTGACCTCGGCAAGCGTAGCTTTACCTTCAATCAACCAGTGCGGCTGTTTTTATTAAGCCACGACTTCTTAAAAGACACCTCACACACCTAAAAATTACACAGTATAATTTACAAATATTTGTTTCAAGACCGTCTTGACATGACAATAAGGTCACTTCCGAAATAATATTCAATATTTCTAGTTCGAAATAATATTCTATTTGATTTATTTTATTGTAATTAATCTTATTTGGTCTTTGATGTGTCTTATTGTTATTATTTTGTTTGGTGGGTGTTATTTACCTGAAATAAATGATATTATTTATTTATTAGGTATTATTATTTATTCAAATTCAAATTCTTTACTTGCAGAAAACTTAACAAGATGTTCTTAAATGAAATTATAAATCGCCATAGTCAGGGTCACACCATACAAATTTAAATTCAAATTAGGTACAGACGAATTAAACACAGTATCATGCAAACATATCGGGAAAAAAGTCCACACAACTACGAAAAATGTCAATCTTACAATAAAAACATTACATTCAGTTATTAATCTTAATACTAATGGAAAAAATACAAAACAATACATAATGTCAAAGAGCAGAAATATTCACTAGAGAATTTTAAATATTAATAATAGGTCAAACGGGGTGAGCATTACTGCAGATGTGTACTGTGAAGAATTGAACACAATGATGGAGAAGCTGGCACATCTCCAACCAGCATTGGTCAATCGCTCGTCTCCGCTGCTCCTGCACGACAACGCGCGACCTCATACTGCACAGCAGACGGTCTCCAAGTTGCAAGAACTGGGGTTGGAAGCTCTCCGTCATCCGCCCTACTCACCAGACCTTGCGCCTGCAGACTACTACTTTTTCCAGAATTTGGATAACTTCTTGGCGGGAAAAAAATTCAATACCCGAGAGGCAGTACAAAATGCCTTTGAAGAATTTGTTGCCTCCCGTCCAGCTGATTTCTTTAAGAAGGGCATCAATAAACTGCCACTGCGTTGGCAAAGATGCATTGATTGCATGGGTGATTACTTCGATTAATACAAATAAAAAATACATGAAAAAAATTCATTTAAATTTTTTCATACAAAACGGCAATTTCATAGGTAAAGACCTAATATATTATACTATATATCGTTCGTATTAGTTCATAAGCAATAAATAAATAATAAATAAATAATGCTGGACCATCCACACAGCATCATCTAGCCCCAAGGTAAGCAGAGCTTGTGTTATGGGTACTAGATGACTGATATACTTAATACAATACATTACATAGATATATATTTTTATTATAAATAGGAAATACCCAGAACACCCGGAACAAATATTTGTAGATCGTACAAACATTTGTCCCAAGGCGGGAATCGAACCCGCAACCTCTTGCGTCGCAGGTGGACCTTCGCCCGCCGCGCCACAACGGTCGTCAAAGCAATGTTAAAATAAATAAATTTAAATTCAGATTAACATTTTTTTATAACTTATCATCAAGAAATTAATTTTTAAATTATTCGAAATTAGCCATTTAACAATATTATTTAAAGTATTATTTATCTATATTTCCTTTTGGCCTTTATCTCTACCAGTAAATATAATTACATTTGAACATGTAAATATTTACATCGTGTGTGTAAATGTTTAGTCTGATTGGGTTGCAGTGCGTGTCATGTTTCTTTGTCTTACCTTTTGTTTATTTAAACAATAAACATACGTAAATTTAAATGTGGGTGAATCTGAGATGTTTATGTGTCCGCTTCTTGATATCTAGGTTGCAGGTTCAAATCCTACCTGGAATCTAGAATATTTTTAGGGCTATTTCTAAGCCTCAACTGTCCTTCTGTCTGTCTTTTAAAAGGCTGTGTATTTCATGAACTGTAATAGGTACTCGTAGTTAGATATTTCAAAGGATATGTATTTCTATTGCGCTGTGAGAAACAACCGTCAAAATTCCACATCAGCTCAAGGCGGGAGTTAGTGATTTCATACCCATATATCATTATGAGTCCAGGATGTGTTAGATGAACTTTTGTCTAAAATAAAATTACATTTATGAATTGAAAAGCCTCGTTGGTCTAGTGGTCACAAACGCGGCTGCAAAGCATGAGGTTCTGGGTTAGATTCCCGGTTCATGAAATGTTTTGTTGGGATTTTTTATTAAGAATTTCTCACTAGTAGACCGGAGTATGGGGATGTGTGCCCGGTTGGTGGCAATAGGCTCACCCCTTATTACATGGCACTTGAAAACATAACTGGTGAAATATAGGCACACCTCTGCCCATCCCTTCGAAGATTACAGGCGTTATGTTATGGTTATGTTTACATTGGTACTTGCCCGGATGCGAAGGAATGAGGATCATGTTGTAAAGTTTTGAGTTTGTAGAGGGAATGTAGAGGGTTACAAGAATAGAGGGAGACCTAGGAAACGATGGATGGATTGTGTGAAAGATGATATGGCTAGAAAGGAGGTGACGGCAAATATAAATGTATGGAAGAAGAAGACATGCTGCCCGACCCCAAATAAATTGGGATAAGGGCAAGAGGATGATGATGGTACCTACCCATATTTGAACTCACAACCTCGTGAATTCTCATTCACGAGGTTGTGAGTTCAAATGTGGGTAGGTTCTTCTCTCGAAGAAGCCTTAATATTTGGGCACTGAGGACATATAGCACTTATATTAATTTATATATGTACATACATATTGTGTGCTTATCAAATCAAACACGCAGTTCGGAACTCCGCGATTGATATCAAGTTAGTTCCGTATCAACAAAACACATATATACTCGTTATGTATTGACCTTGTATGCATAGGAATGCATACATACATTTATACCTATAGTATTAATTACGTAAGATTGTTTGCAAAGAGTATTGCAAGTACACGATAATTGAACTGGATTCACTGTGCAGGTATATGGCAGAAAATCAACAATATATATTCTGTGTTTGCAGTTTGGCTTCCAAAAATTTAAACGGATACGTGTTTAAGGAAAAATAATTTTAACACCCACACTTAAGGTTAAGTTTGCAAACATATTTATTACTTTTACTATTTAGGTAGTCACTGTGAAAACGGAAAATCTTAATTTCGAGAAACAAAAACATAATCATCTTTCGTTGCCCATATTTTCTTTCGGGTAGACTGGAAGTCTATCCCAAACAAATATGTTGATGATGATGATGATGACAAGTATGATTATGATGATTATGATGATGATGATGACGATGATGATGACGACAATAACCATGATGATGGAAATAATGATGATGATTATGATAACCGTGATGATGGAATAATGGTGATGGTGATGATGATGATGACGAGTATGATTATGATGGCGACAATAACCATGATGATGGAAATAATGATTATGATGATGATGGCGATAATGACGAATATGATTATGATGATGATGATGACCATGATGATGGAAATTATGACAATTATGATGGTGATGATTATGATGATGACAATAACCATGGTGATGATGATTATGATGAGTATGATTATGATGACCATGATGATGATGATGATGATGACGACAATAACCATGATAATGGAAATAATGATGATGACCATGATGATGATTATGATGATGACAATGACCATGGTGATGGTGATTATGACGAGTATGATTATGATAATGATGATGATCATGATGATGGAAATTATGATGATGATGATGATGATGATGGAAATAATGATGATGATTATGTGGATTTGTGCTGAAGTCAATAGGCTTGCCCCCTATAACATGGGACTTACACGTTACTGGCAAAATGTGTGTGGTGTCTACAAATATTGTGTAAAAGCTTATTTAATAGAGTAAGTGTGGAGTTTCTTGCCCATACTTCTCTATACACCTTTTGCAAGAGGCAACTAGAATCATTTTAGTATTTATATTTCAAAGTTGACGTTCAAAAATGCGTTTTTAATGGTCTAATTGAAATAAAAATGATAGGATTTTTTTTTTATTTTGAGTTTGATTTAATTTCATTATTTTTACGCTTTTTATTTGTTTCTATCTTGACTGCCTGGTATTAAGTATTTCAGGATCTATTTAATAAAGAAGGCAGAACCGTTATACATATTTCTGTTGGCATGTTTGGATGCCATTAAGAAACAAATGATTCGGTTTGGTCGATTTCTTCGACACGCGAAGATGTTTGGGTGGTATATTACATTTGATTGAACCCAACCAACCTCACCTTTTTTTCACTCCGGAAAAATGTAGCCTTCTAACAGTCAACAATCTTTTTGAATTGGGTCATTAGTTCCGGAGATTAACCCCTACATACAAACTTACAACAAAATTTTACCTCTTAATAATGTTACGAGTAATATAGAAGTATGGATATAGGTACTAGCGTTTGCTGCTGGCTCGCTCACTGCTGTCGGGGAGAGGCTACGATACCTCTATCACTATCCCAGTGTTCTTAAGGAAGGCTAAAGACTAGTTATCATCACGCTAAGCGGTGGTAACTCTAGTCACAGCTGGTAAAAACATATGCCATAACAAGACCTCTATTAAATGATGATGAGACGACCGATGTGGCGCAGCGGGCGAAGGTCCGCCTGCGACGCAGGAGGTTGCGGGTTCGGATTCGATTGGGACAAATGTTTGTACGATCTACAAAGATTTGTTCCAGGTGTTCTGGGTGTTTGCTATGTATAATAAAAAATATCTATCGATGTAATGTATTGTATTAAGTATATCAGTCATCTAGTACCCATAACACAAGCTCTGCTTAGCTTGGGGCTAGATGATGCTGTGTGGATTGTCCAGCAATATTTATTTATTAAAAAAAAATGCTGGACAATTCACACAGCTACACTTTCTAGATCGTACAAATATTTGTCCCAGGGCAGGAGTTGCAACTTCGCCTGCCGCGCTACATCGGTCGTATTCGCAGAAGATTCAGTCAGAGGTGTACTATTTTATTTATAGTACAGATGCTCCAGTACATCAAGCTATACCATACTGTCAAGTTTTCCCAATTGAATATGAACTTTATACTTAGTTGAAAAACGAATAAAGAAATTTGAAAGTTGTAGCTTGATCTGCTGGCCTGTAAATCCACATTTCGCCAGTTATGTTCAAGACCCATGTAATAGAGGGCGAGCCTATTGCCATCAACCGTCACCCCGGGTTGCTAGTGAAAAATATCCTATTGGAAAAACTCAATCAAAATCAAAATCAAACTCTTTGGTCGTCAAAACGTTTACAAAAGGCAGTCCCCCAAAACGCTCACCTTTCACCACTTCCTAGTGTTTTTTGAAGAACTTGAATCTATACAATATAATTATGACAAAAAAAACGATTTGCCAGACCTGGCAATCGAACCCCAGGACCTCACGCTCAGCAGCCGCGCTTTGGACCACTAGACCAACGAGTCTGTCCAAATAAAATACTGTTATAATAATTCTGCTCTATATTTCTTAGTGACATGTAATTAATTCAGTTAATAGAATAATGATCGTTCTCACCTCCTATAATAAATTTATATAATGGCCGCCGCCCACTGCATAGTAACATGTTTGTTTGTTTATATTTTAGTTTTATAGTTAAAATGTTCATGAGTCAGGGATCGATGGTTAGGTACGCTTGCAGAGGTCAGTCTGTGGATGGGTGACCGATCGTAATATATTGAGACTCCTCCGTACCTCGGAAAGCACGTTAAGCCATTCGTCCCGGCTGTCATTTGTAGATCTTTGACAGTCGTTAATCAACCTACAGAGGGGTATCGTGTTGCCCAGGAACTGGGTTGTGGAGGTCAGAAAGGTAGTCGCTCCATGTAACATACTTGTATTCAGTTTCATCTCGTTAGACTGGAAGCCGGACCCAATATAGTTGGGGAAAAAGGCTAGGCAGATAAACTCCTCCCGACCCTTTGCTCGAGCCAGCCCGCATATCTGAGCCAGTTGTTGTTTAAATTAGTCCCATAAATAATATATCTATTAGATCCAACCCGTCCCTTGCTGTCCTCTCCCAGTGACGTCCTAAGCCGAGGCTCGTACCCCGCAGTGCCCTTGCGATTGGTTGCTTAGCATTATACGCCCTGGCTGGAGGCCTTAATCTCTAATTAAGTCCCCACAGGAAAGTTCGGTAAAGTAGATATCCCTGAAGGATAAAGTGCGAGATGCCCATTACAAAAAAAAAAAATTGGCCTTGGTTACTTGGCTATTGGGTTATTAGCTCGTATCACGTCAACATTGGACACAATACAAATTGTTAATTGTTGTTTTTCTCAGAGTATGGCGTCATTTTCAATTAATACTGTTCAAGATTTTATTGTGATTAACAGTAGCAGAATATAGTAATGTTTATTGTTTAGCACGTGTCTTATAACCGAGGAAATACACAATCGCACGTGCCTTTATAAACGACTAGAACTTGCGACTTCATCCGCGTAGATTTCGTACTTTTCTCTTCAAACTTTAATATTCCATCCAACCCCTTTAAAGCTTTATTTTGTAAATAAAATATAACTTTTGTTACTTGCTCATAATGTAGCTTTCTCCAACTGAAATAATTTTTAAGATCGGATTAATAGTTTTTATAGTTCACCCATTACAAACAAACATGCAAATGTTTTCAATGTTTTCAATTCAATTATTTCTACGTTGAATGGCAATGCTCATTCTTTGGCCAAAACAAAAGCCAGCCTTCTAGTCACGTAAAGAGTATACCATACGCTTCGCGATGTCTTAAAAAACTAAATGGGCACACGGACCCTATGGTCCGGGGGTTTTATAACATAAATTATGTGCGTAAGTTAGTACTTAAGGACTCCTTAAGGACCCTACCCTATTGTAGTCAATAGGGTAGGGTCCTTAAGGATTCTGACTGAAATGACGACGATATACTGCGTTCAAATTGCGCATGACGACACGCCGTGCTACACTTATAACGTAACAGTGACGTCACAAGCCCCTTCTCCTGAACTTTGATGTGCTACGAGTATATCATTGTCACTTTTTATTTATTTGAGTAAGCAAAAAATACGTGTCCACATTTTTTTGGTAATCTTACTGACGGACTAAATAGACTTAATATATTTTTACCTAGGACCCTATTCTAATTGATACATTATTTTCGCTTCATCTATTCTAAACATTCTATTACAAATAAATAAAATTGATGTGTCTGTTTGTAATGTTGAAATAACAGCTGTTTTATAAATTCAAACGAAAGTATATTATAATAATAATAATAAATAAATATTGCTGGACAATCCGCACAGCATCATCTAGCCCCAAGCTAAGCAGAGCTTGTGTTATAGGTACTAGATGACTGATATACTTAATACAATACATTACATAGATAGATATTTTTTATTATACATAACAAATACCCAGAACACCCGGAACAAATATTTGTAGATCGTACAAACATTTGTCCCAAGGCGGGAATCGAACCCGCAACCTCTTGCGTTGCAGGCGGACCTTCGCCCACCGCGCCACATCGGTCGTCAATTATAAGGTAGTTACAATAATACCAGACTGTTACTGTCCTACTGCAGGGCGAAAGCCTCTTCTTATACAGAGAAGGCTCGAGCATGAATCTACACGCTTGCTCAAGACGGGTTGGCGATTTTAATTAATAAAGCAGTAGTTATACCTACTAAAGAACATTACACATGTTACTTTGCCTATCAGTTTTGCTCTTACATTGATTTTTGGGCTAAACCACTGAACGTATTTGGACTGGCCTTTCACTGGCAGATAACTAATATTCATCATCATCATCACCATCATCCTCCTGCCCTTATCCCAATTTATTTGGGGTCGGCGCAGCATGTTTTCTTCTTCCATACATCTCTATTTGCCGTCATCTCATGGGTCACCTATTTTCTTGCCATATCCTCTTTCACGCAATCCATCCATCTTTTCTTTGGTCTTCCTCTACTCATGTAACCCTGCACATTCATTCTCAAAACTTTCCTCACAACATGGTCCTCATTCCTTCGCATCACATGCCCATAGTATGACAACCGATTTCCACACAACTTCTCGGTCACAGGCGCCACTTTGAGACTTCCTCTTACATACTCATTTCTTATTCTATCCATTCGCGTAACACCACACATCCCCCTCAGCATTCTCATCTCAGCTGCATGTAACTAATATTATGAGAAGTAATTTAGGCTCAATTTAATAAAGATTTTTTTCTTTTTTTTTACTAAGCTGACATTGAACCATTTGATGTAATTAATTTGATATTGAAGAATTTTATTGCATTTTTTAAGATACTTACGAGTATTATTATTTATTTATTTTTTTCGCTCATTGTATTATTTTGGTTTTGATGTTAGTTAGAGATTATGCTGATGGATTTTGATTGTGTTACTTGATTGTTTATGAATGTTCATTTATTTTTTATTATTATTGTTTTTGTTATTTCAAACACAATGTATATTGTTCGTGAATAAATTGAATTGAATTGAAGATAAAGAATCAGGGATCCGCGCAAGAAAATGAAAACACATGTTTTTTTTTTATATTCAGTCACAAAGTCTATATACACATAGCAAATAAACAAAGATTTTCATGCCAGGTTTAAGAGAAAACCGATAAAGCTTTTCGATACCCGTTTCTAAATTCTGAAATTGCAGCTGAAACTATTCTAGCTAGAAAATGTAGCGTGAATTGGAGCGTGAACAACGTCGTAAAGTCCTAGCCTAAGTTTAGCTCCGTAGACAATACTATTAGGCTCAATCGATCACAATATACCCACCCAGTGCACAGTGCAGCGTTATGATGTTGAGATAGGATGCTTTGAGCCTTGCACGATGGCACGGTTGGCGCAGTGGCTAAGCGATTGACTGCTGAGCTGCGTGTCGTGGGTTCGATTCCCGCACGGAACAAACATTTGTATGGCCCAGGTAGTTGTTCCGGGTCTGGCTGGTTGTGTATGTGAATTTAAATGTTTGTAAATGCACCCACGATACAAGAGAAATTCCCAGTGTGGGGTAACGATTTCATTTTTTTTTAATATTAATTGTACCCGCGACTTTGTCCGCGAGGAATTTAAAAAACAAACACACAGACAACATTTTAAACATTGATTTTTGGTATAATATCCGGCTCCTACATCTAGACACTTGAATGTCAAAGTCAATAAAATTAATTTTGACGACCTATGTGGCGCAGCGGGCGAAGGTCCGCCTGCGACGCAGGAGGTTGCGGGTTCGATTCCCGCCTTGGGACAAATGTTTGTACGATCTACAAATATTTGTTCCGGGTGGTCTGGGTATTTTGCTATGTATAATAAAAAATATCTATCTATGTAATGTGTTGTATTAAGTATATCAGTCATCTAGTACCCATAACACAAGCTCTGCTTAGCTTGGGGCTAGATGATGCTGTGTGGATTGTCCAGCATTATTTTTATTAATTACTGGTCGCTAACTCTTAAACAATGTCTATTAAAAATGAGATCACAATTATCTTGATTCACAAACTTCACGGTCAAGTCTTCAATTTTTTTGAAATAAACTAACCTCACCTAACCAAGTGCGTGTCGTACCATGTTAGTTTTTTTGCGCAGGAGTCTTATTTATTTTCTAAAATACAAATAGCCTAAGAGTCGAAATCGGTTCAGCCGTTTCGGAGATTACCTTAAAGAAACAGAGTGACAGACAAAACATTAGTATGTGTACCACATAAACTTTCACGTGCGACACTTCAATTTTGTTTATTAATATAGATGACATCACAATATACTTCATTCACAAACATTTACTGCATGGTCAAGTACACAATTGAAATGATAAAATAATAATTAACTATATAATAATTAATTCTAGTAAAAAATGGCCGAATCATATGCGAACCGAATGCGAACATTATGCATATCAGGTCAGTGACCCGCAATTGACATTACGCGTCAGTGGGCGGGAGTCTTAATTTTTAATGTGTTTTGAGGGTAATTTAAATCTGAACAGGATATTTGGCAGACTGGAAATAAGTGCTTAATGGCTGAATTAAAAATTTCAATGTTTCTTGACAAAGAAGTTTATGTAGTTTTATACGACTACAAAAAAACAAGCCAGGTGCGTGTTGGATCATGCACAGCGAGGGGTTCCGTAGCTGGAATAAATATTTACGCAGTGTTAATGTTATCGATTGCAAAAATAAGTGTGTATTTTAAGTAGGGTATTTCTCAAAGAAACTATCATTCATCACGTCGTTTGTCATGTAAAGGGACCCATGGGTCGTGTAACACTGATTGTAATAATATAATATATGATTTTATGAAATAAACTATGTATTTTTTTAAATTTATCTCTGGGTTTTTTACCAACAAAGAATGAATTACTTACACAGTTCTTTTTAATTAATTAAATTGTTATTAAATTTGATAGGCACTTAATTTGAATGATAAGCAATCAATTAAGGACATCATGTGACATAATTGCATCGGTCATTGACTTGTCGTACCTACATAACATTACGCATGTTCTTCCTGAACAGTTAGACCGTGGTGTACCTATAGTATCGAATAGTAGTGTAGCGACATCTATCTCGTCACAAACGAACTAAATCTGACGTATCCTACATCGCGATATTAAAGTTATCCGCGCGATTGAGCATAATATAAAAAACCCGACAACAACCGTCGGGCAGTAGCCGAACAGGCACAACACCCGTCTGGTCGGAGGATCCTCCCTTTTCTATGGTGGATGAGGAACTTTACACCCTGTTCCTCATTTCTCCAAAAAACCTACATATAGTAGCATGTACAGAGGCCAGCATATCAAGCTACCCCAATCAGTCAAATTTCTTTGATAGATTTTCAACTTTATTTCAAATGAATAAGGTTCATGTTCAATAGGGATACTTTGACAGTTCGAGATAGGATGATTTTATTTATTTATTTATTTATTTATTTTATAGTTAATTAACACGGCATAGCACCAATTACATTAATTAACATAGAAACAAAACAAAAACTATACAATGCAGACAATACAATCAAAAACAACTATTCTCTACTTACTAACATGGAACAGTAGACACCCTTGCATAGGTACTGTCTCTCACAGAACATCAGACATACGCGCTTAATTTTACTCCATTCGTCCGCAAACACATCACATTCCGGGTTGGCCGTCAGGAGAGTATTGAGCATCCTCAAGGTACGACACACTGGCGATTCAGCTCTGGCGACCGTTCTGCAAGGCAGTTGCGCGAACAGATTGTGTCGGCGGCTTTGGCGGTGACAGATGTATTTGTCCGGTACGAATAGTTGACAGAAGAGGTCATGGAGCTCAGGGCAGTCGATGCGACCGTTAAGGGTCTTACAAGCTACCGTGAGCTGGTCAAGACCTCTTCTTACCTCCAACGAGTTGAACCCCAAAGTCCCTAGGATATAGTTGGTGGGGTACATGTAAGGGCTGATGATGTGCTAGCGTCTGTACAATTGAGGCAGCCCCAGTAAGTTATCAGTAATACTTGTGTTGGGATATAGTACACCCACATTTTGACAGTTATGTTTAAGTCCCATGTAATGGAAACGAATTTGTGAAAATAATGAATACTGGAAATAGTAGAATTAGAATAAGACTGATTTTTGTAAAAAAAAAATGGAAATATATATTTTGCCTGACTCGTTGGTCTAGTGGACGCAAGCGCGACTGCTGAGCGTGACGTCCAGGGTTCGATTCCCAGGTCGGGCTAAGTATTATTTAGTTTTTCCAATAGGAATTTTCTCATTAGCAGCCCGGTATCTTGATTAATGCCCGGTTGATGGCAATAGGCTCGCCCTCTATTACACGGGACTTAAACATAAATAGCGAAATGTGGGTTTTACTATAGATGCACCTCTGCCTTACCCTGCGGGTAATACAGGCGTATATTTTACTTATATATATTTTATAATATATTTTACTTATTTTGCCTGTCTCCACATATACTTGGAACTTTTAACTTTGAACTATTCGACGACCTATGTGGCGCAGCGGGCGAAGGTCCGCCTACGACGCAGGAGGTAGCGGGTTCGATTCCCGCCTAGGGACAAATGATTGTACGATCTACAAAGATTTGTTCCGGGTGTTCTGGGTATTTTCTTTGTATTATAATAAATAGCTATCTATGTAATGTATTGTATTAAGTATATCAGTCATCTAGTACCCATAACACAAGCTCTGCTTAGCTTGGGGTTAAATGATGCTGTGTGGATTGTTCAGCATTATTTATTTATTTATTATTTATTCGATTAAAGTCCTAAGTATACCATCTTGACCATACGCATGCGCTGGTACATATGCACAGTGGGAAAATTGAACTTCTAACTCAAAAGTAAACTAAAATCTCCTTGTTCCAGCTACTACGTGGTCCAAATGCCAGACAGTGATATCCTTCGGACCAAAGACTTCAAAGTATACTGGAATGTGCCAACAATCCAGTGCAAATCCAAGAGTGTATTCTTCGAGGACCTGTACGAAAAGTACGGTATTATACAGAACACCGGCGATACATTTAGAGGGGACAAGATCTCCATACTTTATGATCCTGGTGACTTCCCGGCACTTCTAAGAAACGCTTCGAGTGGAGAGATCAAGTATAGAAATGGTGGGGTCCCGCAAGAAGGTGATCTCATCAAGCATCTGGACACTTTTCAAAAGGTCCTGAACCAGAGTGTGCCGGATAAGAATTTTAAAGGTAAGTACCTAGTAAACTAGTACTACAAAAGCCTCACTAAAGGTATTCATAAGGCAGATCAGATAGGAGTAGATCAGTCATTCGTAGATCTTTGACAGTCGTTACAGGTAGTCAGAAGCCTAAAAAGAAACCAGTCTTACTAAGGGGTATCGTGTTGTAACAGTAAATGGGTTGTGGAGATCACATTTAGCATTATCTAGCAAATATCACAGCTAGCGTTATCGTGTCAATTTACCCTTAACGGGGTCGTGAAGGTCAGATCAGCCTTAAAATCCTTATACTTTGTATCCGTACTCAAATACTTTGATTCTGTATTGAGATATGGTATTATCACATCGGGGTACTCAAAAGAAAGTGAAAAAATTTCAACGTTTGTTTCGATATTTGAAAACAAATGAAACTGTACCAAATCATATTTTCGACTAAACCCAATGAGATTTTTTGCGGCCAGCATCCTGTCTAACCGGATGCAGCTGTGTGCCAATATTTTACACGAAGGAACTGCTTATCTGACCTCTACAACCCAGTGACTGAATAACACGATACTCCTTGGTAAGACTGTCAGGCTTATGAGTTAGTACCAAACCAAAAAAAACCTAGATAAAATTCATTTAATTATTTATTTAAAACTCTTATACTATCATTACAGGTTAGAAACCTTACGCGATGGCTAAGACTACTTGTAATAATTAATAAGTATTTAAAATAACATTACATTACTAACAATTACACAATAGGTACATTAATAAAAAATTACTGATAACTACAACGATACAACCTAACCTTATACAAAATTAACTTAAATATGTTTTACAGTCAAAAATGAAAAAGTAAAACAATAAACATAAAATAAACCATAAAACTTAAATTACACTAATCAATGCTTTTGTAACATATTATATTTGACGACATGGTTGGCGCAGTGGTTGAGCCATCGGCTGCTGCGCCGCGTGTTATGGGTTCGATCCCCGCACGGAACAAATATTTGTATGACCTACAGGTAGTTGTTCCGGGTCTGGCTGTTTGTGTATGTGAGTTTATGTTTATATATTAATGTTTGGAAACGCACCCACGATACAGGAGAAATTCCTAGTGTGGGGCAACGTTTTAAAAAAATAAATAAAAAAAGATATTTAAAATACTTTTGCAAGTTCACTAAATTATATGTATCCTACATCTGGTCATACAAGCACTAGTTTCGAGTAGGTACTATATCCGACCTTTTTGCAGAATATCACCAATAAGGTCGTTTCATATTCAATCTGCCTTTTAAATACCTTTTGTTAGTCGTCTTTCATTCATCCCATGGACGTGACCTACCCATCTAAGCATACTCTTTTCATATTAAGTCACTTCATCTTTTTTTAAACAACAACTTTGTTTTATAACATTAATCCTCAAACTACCATTCATAGTTCACAATCATCATCATCTTTCAAGCTTTTTCCCAACTATGTTGGGGTCGGCTTCCAGTCTATTTGGATGCAGATAAATACCAGTATTTTACATGGAGCGACTGCGTATCTGACCTCTACAACCCAGTTATTGTGCATCACGAAACCCCTTCTTAAGGCGGGTTGTCAGACTTTCGGGTTTCTGACTACCCGTAACGACTGCCAAAGATCTACAAATGACAGACGGGACCAATAACTTAATGCTTGATCTATCATTCATATTTACACCACTCAAACTTAAAAACTAAGTGTTGAACTAAAACTATTTAGGTTTATCTCAAACTACCCTTATACTTGAATAAAACGTTCATCATCCCTAACCTTTCTCTTTGTATTGAGATCCTGGCATGCGGGCGACCCTGCTCTAGTTTATGAATAGTTCTAGAATTTCATAATTAGATTATGTAATTCACGTGCGGGCATAATTGGGCCTCTAGTAATTAGATGCGTTGTGTAGTGGCGCTGCTTTGGGATTATAGTCCTTAAATTCACGATTACCACTCTATTATTTAATACTTTTAGCACAAAAATTTACAGGGGTGGGACAGTGGACTTAATGCCATAGGCATTTTCTACCAGTCATCCTTTGGGTGATGCAGAAACAAATAGTGGTAGTCGCAATTTCTTAAAAGAAAAGGGAACAGACAAAAAGAAATGTATATAGAACAGTTACTGGTAAGACTGGTTGTTAGATCTTTGGGATTCTGACTACCATTACAAAAGTCAAGAAAGATCTAAAAATGACAGCTGGGACCAACGGCTTTGCGGGGGACTTTATTGACTAATAAGAGATGTGTTATAGGTACTGAATTAAAATTTAGCTAAAAGTGACAACTCTAAGACATTAGGCAATTATATCTCGGATTGGGCCGGAGATAACCTACTTCCCCTCTTTATACTATGGTTGTGTATATTCGCGGGAAGTGTATTTATTTGTAACAAACTGGCTTGAAATTGTGATGACATGACTTTTTGGAGTATTTTTATAATGTTGAGAAAGCAAATGCTTGGATTGTTTATGAATGAACACAAACATCATCATCCTCCTGCCCTTGTCCCATTTTATTTGGGGTCGGCGCAGCATGTTTTCTTCTTCCATACATCTCTATTTGCCGTCATCTCAAGGGTCACCTCTTTTCTTGCCATATCATCTTTCACACAATCCATCCATCTTTTCTTTGGTCTTCCTCTACTCATGTAACCCTGCACATTCATACTCAAAACTTTCCTCACAACATGGTCCTCATTCCTTCGCATCACATGCCCATACCATGACAACCGATTTCCACACAACTTCTCGGTCACAGACGCCACTTTCAGACTTCCTCTTACATACTCATGAATGAATACAAACATAACATACTAATATACCAAAGGTGCTTGCTTATTAAAAACAGCCGCACTGGTCGATCGGAGGTTAAGCTACACTTGCCGAGGTCAGTCTGTGGATGGGTGATCGTTCATAACATCCAGACTTACTCTTACATACTCTGAATATCTAAGAGGGAGTTTTAAGAGTTATTTTAGTATAAGAAATGAGTATGATACACATCCCTCTTAGCATTCTCGTTTCAGCTGCATGCCGATGCATTTATTCTCTTTTTTTTTAAGTAAAACATTGCCCCACACTAGGAATGTCTCCTGTATCCTGTATCCTGGGTGCGTTTATAAACATTTAAACATACATACACAAACAGCCAGACCCGGAACAACTACCTGTAGGAAATACAAATATTTGTTCCGTGCGGGGATCGAACCCACAACACGCGGCGCAGCAGCCGATGGGTCAACCACTGCGCCAACCGTGTCGTCATTTATGCATTTCTTTTGTGGCCCTACATTTTTTCCACTACATTTATACTCAAAACTTACCTCACTACGTGAACCTCATTCCTTCACATCATATGCTCCTACCATGACAACCGATGTCCACACAACAAATCTATTTCTAGAACCTTGACGTTATAGTCGAGGCCATTTCCACGAACCACCCCTGGCTGTAGGTTAGTCTATAATGTCATTGCCTTAACGCTCGACTGACAGATTGATTGACCTTCGCATGATGTAACTAGTAGAGATGGGCTGACTATGAGTTCTATCGAATTTAGCCAAGTGAACGACTCAACGGCAATAGACGTCCACAGCTAGATAAAGTCGTACCCCCAGTGGCGGACTAAGACCGTCAGTGGTCCGGGGCGGCAAAGTTGAATGAGGCCCCCCAGCTTTAAAAAAAATGTAGTTTTACAAGCTTTTTATTCAGTTCGCATTTGTATGTGGTGTTTATGGTTATTTCTTTAATATCTGGCAAGTGAAATTAATTTCTAACTACCCGCTACAAAGACGGGAATTCCCCAGGCGTACTGGAAGGGTTCAGCAAAGTTAAAGGTATATTAGTACCGCGTTAAAAGTCTAGATGGCTGTAGTGTTTTGATATTGATGAAATTATGTAGGTTAGGTACTTAGCACATTTTTAAAGTCTTGTTTAGGATTTGATCAGGGGAATGCGGAGGCATTTGAGGGCCCCCCAAGACCGGAGGCCCGGGGCGGGCCGCCCCTTCTGCCCCCCTGTTAGTCCGCACACTGCGTCCCCCAAAGACTTTGACAGCGATCGAGCCTGTGGTCACAAGCGCAACTGCTGAGTGTGGGATACTGGGCTCGATTTTCTGGATTTACGCAAAGCGTTATCGAGTTCTTCCAATAGGAATTTTCTTATAGAACCCCCTATTCCATGGGACTTTAAAAATATAACTGGTGAAATGTGGGTGTACTGCACGTACTCGTACAACTCTGCCCAACCCATGCCCAACTGCAAGCGTGATTTCATGTGACACATTTGTCGACCTATGTGGCGCAGCGGGCAACGGTCCGCCTGCGACGCAGGAGGTTGCGGGTTCGATTCCCGCCTTGGGCCAAATGTTTGTACGATCGACAAAGACTTTTTCCGGGTGTTCTGGGTGTTTTATATGTATAATAAAAATATTAAGTATATCAGTCATCTAGTACCCATAACACAAACTGCTTAGCTTGGGGCTAGATGATGCTGTGTGGATTGTCCAGCATTTATTAATTTATTTATTATGTTTTTATGTTAAGTTAAAATAAAGTACCGCCGACTTATCGGTTTTTGCAGACGCCGAATATAAACGTAGCCGGATAGTCGGTACATCCCTAGTAGTAGATACTGCTGCGAGCAAAATCTCTCTGATAGATATTAGGTAAAGTTCAAGCGTGATATTAATGACACAACCCAGTAACTGGGTAGTACGATACCCGTACTAAGAGTGACTGTTAGATATTTGGTTTACTGGCTACTCGTAACGGCTGTCAAAGATCTACATAATATATGATAGCTGGATCTAGCGGCTATGCGAGCATTCGAAAGCTCGTAGGGGATGGACCCATCAGCGGACCAACCTCGGCAAGAGTAGCTATACTTTCGATCAATCCACACACCACTCAGAATCATAACATACCATCATCATCATCTGCCTAGCCTTTTTCACAACTATGTTGGGGCGGCTTCTTGTCTAAGCAACTGAGCTGAATGCCAGTATTATACATGGAGCGACTGCTTAACTGACCTCCACCACCCAATCACCTACTGGGCAACACGATTTCTCTTAGTAAGACTGGTTATCAGACTTTCGGGCTTCTGACTACCCGTAACATACCATCGTCTGTAAGCCCCTGTACTAAAAAAGTAAAAAAGTACCAGCCTATTACCCACTGCAAGGCGAAGGCCTCTTCTCATACAGAGAAGGCATGAGGATTAATCACCACGCTTGCTCAAGACGAGTTGGCGATTTCAGACTTATATAAATTATGTAAGTCCAGGTTTCCTCACGATGTTTTCCTTCACCGATGTTAGTGATGTCCAAGATAAACTTAGAAAGTACATATGAATTGAAAAAACTCACATTGGTACTTGCCCAGGTTTGAACCCACAACCTCGTGCACAAGAGGCGACGCCAAAACCACTGGGCCATCATGACCTTTTTTGACCCTGTACTATATTCGGGGCTTATTTTCCACGAGACTCCATAAAAACACCTGTTTGTAATATCTTTATTGTAAATGTTTCAGGAGTTGGCATCATCGACTTTGAGTCTTGGAAGCCAGTTTTAAGGCAGAACTTCGGTATCCTGACGCCGTACAAAGATGTCTCCTACGAGATAGAAAGGAAGAGGCACTGGTGGTGGAAGAAGCAGTGGATTCAGGACGAGGTAATGGTTTTACTGTTCTTGGGTATCTGTTCATATTGGGACTTGATTGGATTTGAACTCATAGCCTCGTGCTTGAGACTCTAAACACTGGGCCATCACGGCATTTTGCATAAGCAGTTTAATGTCTGAAAAAACCTTTTTTACACGCTTTATATTAGCTTCACTTGTATGTATGTTTGTATGTTTGTAACCGACTCCTTTGGACGCTATTTTGACCCACTTTAAACGGTCAGATTTCATTCAAATTTTGCACACCTGTCAAAGACCGATGACAATGCAATAATTCGAAAAAAAAATAGTTAATAGTTTCTATTTTTTAGTTGGATTTTCTATAAAAGCGTGTTTTTTTTTATTTTTAACTGATTTTAAAGAAGGTTCGATGATCACCATTTTGTTTTTTTTTTAAGTGGGTTCTCCAATAGCGAACCGATTTTGATAATTATTTTTTTATTTGAAAGGGTGTACTCTCGAGGTGGTTCCATTTTCAGTAATGGTCGATTTTGACAACGTATCTTAGTATCAATCATGATTTTATACAGCTGCTTCTAAACTTCTGATTCGCCCTCTCAAACAACAAACTAAAATCGATTTTATGATTGGTATTGGAATACGTTATTGAAATCGGCCATAAATCAGGATCTGATGATGGTATCCTGGACAAATCGAGGGAACGCTTTACACCAATAGCGATTTCGGTATTTTTGTAGTGTTACTACAAAAATATCATATCATCATATAATGCATCTGTGTTGATCCCGGCAATATTAGCAAAAACTTTTCACTGTAATCTTTAGTTACAAAATGTTTCTATAATCAAAACAAACAATTCATTTCCAAATTGATGTTATTACAATCACCCGTAGGTATACATCGCAATTTAGGGTTGTGACGAAACCTCGCTACCGCCTCCGCTAATGCACGGCGGGGGCGATCCTATTGACATCAACCGGGCACAAATCCAGGCTCCGGGCTACTAATGAGAAAAGTGTTATTGGAAAACTCAATAACACTTTGCCCTATTTGGGAATCAAATCAAATCAAAATTCATTTATTCAAATTAGGCTGAGAATCAGCACTTTTTGAACGTCAAAACGTTTACAAAAGAACGCCCACCCTTCACCACTTCCTAGTGTTTATGCTGGGACGAAGAAGTGGCTGTACAAATTCCCAATCGGACCCAGCACAGCTCAGCAGTAGCGTTTGTGACTTACCAACGAGACAGTTCGTCAGTCAGACAGTGATGATGGTCTGCTCCTTCTTAAATGCAGAAGTCACTCTCTGTACCTCCGTTTCTCGTTTCGCCTCCCCTAAAATTTCCTCAGATGGGGATGTGCAAGGGATGTTTCCTAGGTAAAATATAACCAGTCTATTTAATTTTGTTCCGTCAGTTAGATTACCAAAACATATTGAACGCGTATTTTTCGCTTACTCAAATCAATAAAGTGACAAAGATATAGCACATCAAAGTTCAAGAGAAGGAGGGCTTGTGACATCACTTTTACGTAAAAATTGTGGCGTCACGCGATATTTCAACGCGCTATATCGTCGTCATTTTTGGTTTAATACAAGTCTGCCACACTATTCCCAAACCACTGCAACTCCTGAACACCAGAATCAACAGTGGCGACCACCAGAAAAGCGTCGAGACAATGAAGCCCGACGAGTCCCGGAGAAACGATTCAACTGTCTTGGATCCCGCAACGAAATCATTCAGAAAAGAACAGCGGAGAAGTTAGAAAAAAATAATCATTTTTGGTTTACGTGACAAAAGAAAAAATACGTGTCCAGTATTTTTGAGTCATCCTACTTTTGAGCAGTATTTTTAAGGACACAACCCTATTCCATCGCCGTTCTCATACCGTACACAACAATGGCGTTCATCCCGTTGATTACTCAATTATATTATCTGTGGCTGTAATTAGGGCGCGCTAATTAAAGGGCCTCTCGCGTTGTGCTTAATTGCTATACGAGCTGCTCCGGTCATGTTCATTATTGTTTGTTTGGGACTCGGTGATTGGCTGTCTTGTTTCCTAAGTGATTTTGTATGCGTGAAGTATTTTACCGTACAGGAAAATAATTATAATAAATAAATTAAAATAAAATCGTTTATTCTCAGGCATCGAAGACCCATAGCGTGTTAGTATTAAACTTAAAAACTATGTTAGTATCTAGTATAAAACAAACACAACAAAAAGAAACAGCATCCAATTAGAGGAAGATTAATCCCATGTCTGACATGTGGCTTGATAAACCTATCCACTGTAGGCCCTTATAATTTATATTCTGTATAATGTTATGATTAGCCCCACCTTTTATCCATACTGTTTTTAAGTTAATTATACTTAATACTTACTAGTAATATGTGGAAACGTTGTCGATTAACTTACTTTTTTTATTTTTTATTGTAATTCAAAAAACTGATATACAATCAAACATGCAATAAAAATAAAGTAATTGATTTACATACATAAGATTGATATCTACTAGATGTGAATCCAGCATGCACACTTTAGGTAGGCTTTCTATATAATTACAAATAAAAGTATCTTAAAATTAAATAAAAGAGGAACAAAAAAAAAAACAGAATTTGAAGGAAACACACAAAGAGTACACGTATATCATTAAGTAATTATGTTTCTAAGTTTAGTTCTTACTGAGGCTACGGAACCAGCAAATATATCTATTTCACTGCGAATGGAGTTGGCAAGAGAAAGCATATATATACTTAGCTGTATACTTACACGTAAGAAGAAATGTTCAATTGTTTGTTTTCCCTAATATAATAAAATAAAATAAAATTATCTAAAAAAAAATCAAATAATAAATAAAAGAAAGCAATGAAGAAAAATCTTCGCCTTCGACTGATAAGCTCGGGACTGGTTTTCTTATTTTTTATACTACAATTTAGGAAGGCCTCGGGCGGCATGCCCTAATTTCACACAAGAAAAAGTTTAGTACCGTGGAATGTAATTATTTGATTTTTTTAAACTACCATTTTTGGAAAGGCCATTAGAACCTAGAGACGCACGCCCTAGCTTCACACAAGATAACGTTTAGTTACCTGTAATGTTATCTATGATGGTTAATGAGAACTTCGTTAAAACTCGCGAGTGTGAAAATGTGTAGAAATATTTTTTTTTACAGATCACAGTTTTTTCTTCTTCTTTTCCTCAAAAGACCATCTCAGACACTAATCTGCATAGTCCTCACATGATCTGATTAAGATAATGTCTGGGCTTTAAAAGGGACTGTGATCTCTGAGTTTCTTTCGATTAGTCTTTTCAGAGTATTCAGATAAAAACTAAGTTGGTGTTTCCCTAACACCAACTTAGTTCTAGTTCAAGTTCAAGTTCAAGTTATTTATTTCAGAAGATTTTAGTTTTAAAAATATGTAACTTGTTAACGTGTAAAAGTGTTTGTAAAAACCTATTTACAGAAAACTTCAACTTGTAAGTCATCTTCCATACAATCACGCCTAATTTTCTCGAAGGACTGGCAGAGTTGCACCCATAGTAACACTCACATTTCGCCAGTTATGTTTTAAGTCGCAAGTAATAGGGCAAGCTTTATCCCATCAACCAGCCTCAAAACCAGACTCTGAGCTGCTACTGAGAAAATTCCTATTGAAAAAACTCAATAACACTTTGCTCGACCTGGGAATCGAACCCAGGACCTCACGCTCGACGGCCACACTTCGGGCAACCAGACCAACGATCTTCGGTATGAGCATTAAACAGATCCTAAGCAACTTTGATCGCAAGCTCTCCGACTACAATACACTACAGATAGCTTCATACATACACACATTCATACACACATACATACATACATACAAACATTGTAAGATTGTAATTTATCAATCAGATGTCGGCATGCACTCGTCAAACAAATGCTTCAGTTATTTAGGGCGCGTAGGGCTGTCGCACACGGTTGAAAATCTATCAAAATACTATTTTTATCCAACTACCTCAGAAGGAGGGTTATGTCTTTCGAGTGTATGTTTGTCTTAACGCCCTGTATACTAAACGGCTGGATTATCAATACATATGAATTAAATTGAATTGTTTGTCATTACAAAATAACAGCACCTTATTAAATGCGTATGAAATTTTTTACGGTACTGATACCAATAAAACTTTTTTTTTTAATTTTTGTTCGTCTCTCTGACTATTTATCTGTCTGTCTGTCAGACCAATTTTGAAGGGATCTTCACTGGCAGATAATTAATATTATAAGAAGTAACTTAGATTACTTTTATTTTAGAAAAATAATTATGATGTAATGTTTTATGATTATAACTGCCACAATCGTTTCAAACTCGTGTAGTGTGTGCCGACACACTAAATCATTCCACAACTCATTCCTGTTGTGTAATCCCACTAATGATCATTGAGATCTCAGTGTTGATCTAATTATAACAGCTGCAGATGCTGTACCGAGCGATACTAAGAAATATGTCTCAATATTGTACACCTGGCAATTTTAATGGGTTGGCTAAATTTGAAAGGTCATAGCACACATATGAACTTGGAAAGGGATCATCATCGTATCGCCTTTCGCCCAGAGCTAGTCCCGAGGCGAGGCGATTACTCTAGACAGGTCCACTCAGATCTATTTGGTTCCTCAAAATACTACCTTAGACACTGTCCACGGTCCTCACATGATCCGGCCAAGATGTCTGGGCTTTAAAAGAGACTGTGAGCTCTGAGTTTATCTATGTGGTTCTTGTGGCTTCTGACTACCCGTAAAGTTTTTTTTTTCTTTAAATAAAACGTTGCCCCACACTAGGAATTTCTCATGTATCGTGGGTGCGTTTACAAACATTTAAACACACATACACAAACAGCCAGACCCGGAACAACTACCTATAGGTCATACAAATATTTGTTCCGTGCGGGGATCGAACCCACAACACGCGGCGCAGCAGCCGATGGCTCAACCACTGCGCCAACCATGTCGTAAAATTTGTTTATATATTTATTTTGATTGTTGAATATCTGCAAATGACATCTGGTACTACGGAATTCAAGTATTAAGGTCAGAGCACACATATAAAAATAAAAATAATAAATAATGCTGGACAACTTACACAGCATCATCTAGCCCCAAGCTAAGCAGAGCTTGTGTTATGGGTACTAGATTACTGATAAACTTAATGCAATACATTACATAGATAGATACATACATACATATCAACTCAGAAAGGCATCATCACCGTATCGCCTTTCGCCCAAAGCTTGTCCCGAGGCGAGGCGATTACGTTACGTTTCCGATTAGTGTGTAGTAGGGACTGTCGTACAAATAATACTGCAAAACTTTATAGTACGTAACCAAAAGAAATAAGAGACTCCTCATCAGTGAACATTATTAAGAATAGATTAAAGTTGTATTTGGCAAACCAAAGAAAATAAACCACTGATAGACTACGATAGATCGAACGACAACAATGTTTATACTAATAATATTTATTTTTTGTTAAGTTTCTCATATCTGAGTGAACTATAAATAAATAAATAATGCTGGACAATCCACACAACATCATCTAGCCCAAGGTAAGCAGAGCTTGTGTTATGGGTACTAGATGATTGATATACTTAATACAATACATTAAGATAAGGCAGACCATAAACCCTCCTCAACAGCGACGCTGACCTCAGTCTCTGCTTCCGTATAAAGAGTCTAATAAATACGCACTATACTTGTTTATTCTAAGTCTAGACCATGATTGTATAATATTATGGTCTAGATAATAAATCTTTATAGAGAATCAGGAAATGGTGGCTTAATTTAGTCACTGGATGTATTTTGCAAAGCATAAAGTCATATAACAATTATTATAAACAAACGATTAACAACAGCAACAACAAACAATTACTAAACAACAACAACAAAATAACACCAATTAAACAAACAACACAACAACAACAATTATTATTATTAATTATATGTAACAACAATGATAGCTTGAGGGAAAATGTGATAATTGTTTTGTCGTATAAGCGGTAGAATTTGTATATTAGGGGATTTTTTTTATGAAACGTTGCCCCACACTAGGAATTTCTCCCATATCAACATATCCTGTTTGATACATGCTTGCGTTTGCAAACAACACAAAACTCATGTGACTTTGAATGTTTGTACACGAACAGCCAGACCCGGAACAAATTCCAGTATGCCGTACAAATATTGGTTACGTGCGGGAATCGAACACACGACACGCGGCAAAACAGTGAATCGCTCAGCCACGACATCCCCACTTAAATATATTAGTAAACATCATCATCTGCCTAGCCATTTACCAAATAGGTTGGAGTCGGCTTCCAGTCATGCTTATCTGACCTCTACAACCCAGGTCTTCCATCGTACTTGTAGAGCATAAATTTTGATTCGTCGGAGAACATAACTTTTGACCAATCTTCAATACTCCAATTTACGTGGCTCTGGGCATATCTTAGTCTTGAAATACGATGCCCACGCTCCAGTTTAGGGCCGTTTGCAGGTCTAAGGGGTTTTAAGTTAGATTCAGCAAGCCGACGTCTTACTGTCCATGCACTTGGGTTACTTCCTCCGAGGCGTCGAAACTGATTTGTGAGTTCAGTTCCTGTGAGAAAGCGATTTCGAAGCATGGTGTTCACCAAGTATCGGTCTTCTCGTGCTGTGGTACACCTGGTTCTGCCCGTTCCTGGTCTGCGTAGGTTAGAACCAGTTTCTTCGTAACGTCGGAGAACTCTTTGTACTGTTGACAGCGACACACCGACAGTCCTGGCTGTATCGCGCTGACTCCGGCCGGTTTCCAGCATTGTAAGTATTCTGGTGCATTCGTTTATGTACCCACATAAATGACAGATTACAAACAAAAGCAAAACCAAATGCTGTAATTTCATAGTTCCATCTTCGAAAGTGGCCCTTTTTCAAATTTGATTTTTTTTATGATATAACTTTACAATAACTAAGAAGTTTTAATACTTTCATTTAAGGAGTATTACATTGTCTATTAAATACAATTTATTGCATTAACCTAGCATTTTTAGTTTCCGAGATTTTTAGGATTCTTTAAGTGACCCGGATTCATTGCTCTCGAGTGTATTATAGTTAGGATTAGGATGTCTCTATGAGTTTCAGAGTTTCTTTTCTGATCAGATCTGACTAACCGTGACTACTGTCAAAGATCTATAAATGACAACCGGGATTTCAACTCGATTCCCCTTGGTAAGACTGGTTATCAGACTTTCGGGCTTCTGACTACCCGTAACGACTGTCAAAGATCTACGAATGACAGCTGGGACCAACGGCTTAACGTGCTTTCCGACGCTCGGAGGAGTATGATATGTTACGAATGGTCACTCATCCACATCAGATCAACCCGTGTGGCTGTTTTATTTAGCCACACGATATCCCCTTTTCATTATTAATAAATAATGGAGAACAATTCTCCTGTTCCAGGCCAAACGTCGCTTCGAGGGAGCAGCCCGTGAGTTTATGCAGGCGACGGTGTCTCTGGCGAAGAAGATGCGTCCCCACGCAGTGTGGGGGTATTATGGGTTCCCCTACTGCTTCAACATGGCGTATAACAACAGGAAGGAGGCCTGTGCCGACAAGGTCCCGCAAGAGAACGATCTGTGAGTCAGTTTTGTCTGGTTACTAATCTTACAAGTGGGTAAAGCATGCACTGGGAGATAAATGTACGTTCAAAACCAGATATCCTTATAGACTTTTTAATACTAGAATAAAAACGTAACTATATAGGTGAAGCAGTTATCGTATATGTATCCAGATCTACAACAAGATTCCTAACCAAATTAAAGAACTTCCAATGGTTCGCTTCGAAAGGGCTTTATGTTGGTGGTTAATTCAGAATCCCTTCTATAATATAAATGAATTATTCAAAATATCAGAAGTCACCTCCTTCTTAGCCATATCAACTTTCACACAATCCATCCATCGTTTCCTGGGTCTCCCTCTACTCTTGTAACCCTCTACATTCATACTCAAAACTTTCCTCACAACATGATCCTGATTCCTTCGCATCACGTGTGTCCGTACCATGACAGCCGATTTCCACACAACTTCTCTGTCACAGGCGCCACTTTCAGACTTCCTCTTACATACTCATTTCTTATTCTATTCGCGTAACACCACACATCCCCCTTAGCATTCTCATCACAGCCTTTCATTAATTCCTTTTGTGGCCCAACATTCTGATACATGTCATGATAGCCCAGTGGTTTAGGCCTCGCCTCTTGTGCACGAGGTAGTGGGTACAAACCTGGGCAAGTACCAATGTGAGTTTTTCAATTCATATGTACTTTCTAAGTTTATCTTGGACATCACTGACATCGGTGAAGGAAAACATCGTGAGGAAATCTGGACTTATATAATTAATATAAGTCTGAAATCGCCAACCCGTCTTGAGCAAGCGTGGTGATTAATGCTCATGCCTTCTCTGTATGAGAAGAGGCCTTTGCCCTGCAGTGGGACAGTAATAGGCTGGTACTATTCTGATCCATACAAGACAGCAGGTCTAATCAAAACACTAGCACACAATTAGACTAATGTAACAATTTCTGTTCTAACTTCCAGCACTCGCTGGCTGTGGCAGGAGAGCACGGCGCTGTACCCCTCAGTGTACAGCACCGACGACATCACGGCCAACCAGCTGGCCGGCCTCATCCGGGGGCGTGTGAGGGAGGCCGCGAGAGTGGCGGCGAAAGGGACGCCGATACTGCCGTACTTCTGGTACCGGTATCGGGATAAGGGTTATTTCAATGCGGTGAGATGGACTCTTATTACTCAGGTTTTAGAGGAGTCATTTTAATATTAACATAACTCTGACATTAGATACATGTAATTTTAAAATTGACATGGCTGACATAAAATTATGTCAAGTAAGTGTTAAGTATGTTATGGGATCGATTCCCGCACGGAACAAATATTTGTATGTCCTACAGGTAGTTGTTCCGGGTCTGGCTGTTTGTGTATGTGATTTTAAATGTTTGTAAACGCACCCACGACATACGAGAAATTCCTAGTGTGGGGCAACGTTTTTTTAAAAAAGAAGTAAAAAAAAAAATGTTCAGGGCATAAACTTTGACATCTCTAACTTGGTATATAACTGTTGCCGTCCTTTTCTCAAGCTATCTGTCAGAGAGAGATGTCAACTCTCTAATTCAACGTTTGTTTAAGAACAAGGGAATGTTAAAGATTAAGGGATATTGATCCTTCGAGCTTCGAGTTTAAAGTCGGTCAACTTTTGTTTCCCAAGTGATAGTCATTGGAAAATGACTTTTAATCGTAAAGATACATAAGGTTAAATTTATTTATTTTAATTGTTCCAGCCTGATTTGGACGTAGCATTCAGCACGTTCTACAAGTCAAACGCCGCAGGCTTCATTATCTGGGGTAGCTCCAATGATGTCAACACTATCGACAAGTGTAAGAACCTGTATAAATACGTCACAGACGTATTGGGGCCTGCTGTGGCCAAATACGCAAAACGAAGCCTAAGACTCGGTGAAGACCCCAATGAGATGTACAATATAGTTTACAACCCAAATAACGCGTCAAAATATGACCCAGAATATACATGGATACCTCCCGTAAACTACACACAAAAAATTGAAGAAATGGTTGATAAGGAATTGAAGGAAGAAGCTGCGGCAGTACATAAAGATATTAAGGAAAGTGCTCTAGTTGATATGATATTGCATAATATAGCTAATTATTGTGTTGAAGGCTGTGATAATAAGAGTAAAGTGAGACGGACTGATGAGATAGAGGGAGATGGCGGAGTTAATGAATCTCGAGTAGTTTTAGTCACTGAAGATCCTTTCCGAAAGAATTCTACTGGGATTGCAGTAACTGGTAAGTTTTAAGATTAAAACTCCAAAGCGAATTAGTTACATTTGCAAAACAAATTATTATCAAAGTAATATCTTGGACCAATCAGTGTGCTTCAAGTTCATTCAAGCTATATTTGATTTGATTCAATTGGTTGACATTAGAACAAAGTTATCATTTGTCACAGTACATTAATTCATTATTCGATGATTCATTCATTCATTCTTGACGACCGATGTGGCGCGGTGGGTGAAGGTCCGCCTGCGACGCAAGAGGTTGCGGGTTCGATTCTGGCCTTGGGACAAATGTTTGTACGATCTACAAATATTTGTTCCTGGTGTTCTGGGTATTTGCTAAGTATAATAAAAATATCGATCTATGTAATGTGTTGTATTAAGTATATCAGTCATCTAGCACCCATTACACAAGCTCTGTGATGGTGTGTGGATTGTCCAGCAATATTTATTTATTTATTTATTTTGTATGTTTCAGTTCCAACGACCACAGAAGAAGACATTTATGATTACGACTTAGGAACTGTAAATATCACGGAAGCAGATATTAACGATTCGAATGAATTCATTGATATTAGTACAACCAGTAAAGGTATTGAAAATATCAGTACAACTAAGAAAAGTATTGAAGAAATCAGAAAAACGACTGCAAGAGCTGAGGAGAACAGCACAGTTGAGTTAAGCAAAGAGGAAAGTGTTACATTTGATATAAGTATGTCAACGATAAGCATACTTGATAGAAGTAAAGAAGAAAGTAGTACAATCAAAAGTTCAACAGAAGCAGTTGAAATTGATTTCAGTATAAAACCTAATAATTCCATTGATTTAAGTACAGAAGATACGACTTCAACTGATAATAGCACTACAGAAATTAGTACAATTACCTTAAGTACTACTGAACCTAGCACGAATGATCTCAGTGCGACAGAAAGTACAACCAGTTTTAGTTCAGAAGAGACTAGTGTACTTAAATACGATTTAAGTATAGATGAAGATAGTACAGAATCAAATTCAATAGAAGTCGATTTTATTGATATAACCACAGAAGATTCTAGTACACACAATCCAAGTACAGCGGATGATGATAATGTGGGTATTAATGGTTCTACAGATGAACCAAGGGCCGCTGGTGATATTACAGTCGGTGCTCAAAGTGACAGCAGTACAACGTTGGCGCCGGTGTTTACAGAACAGGTTGTTGTTTCCGTTGTATAAGGTTTGTCGTTATCTGTTGTCTTAATTTTATGTTCTTCGAACAACTATCTACTCAATCAAAATTCATTTATTCACATTAGGCTGAGAGTCAAAACTTTTTGAACGTCAAAACTTTTACAAAAGACAGTCCCCCAAAACGCCCACCCATATTATTCTATACTTTTCTTTTTTTTTAAAACGTTGCCCCACACTAGGAATTTCTCGTGTATCGTAATATCAAAACTCACATACACAAACAGCCAGACCCGGAACAACTACCTGTAGGTCATACAAATATTTGTTCCGTGCGGGGATCGAACCCACAACACGCGGCGCAGCAGCCGATGGCTCAACCACTGCGCCAACCGTGTCGTCAGAATATATAATACTTTTCTAGAGATATGTGTATGTTTGTCAAATCCCTACCAAATTGGTGTATGATGATAACTGTCCAGTTTTGCGTTCTGCTTCCATTCATTTTAAAGACTAGAAAGAGATAGCAATAAACGATTGTCTTTAATGAATTTACTTAATTTTCTCTGTCTCTTTTAATAGCGGTTTGGATAATGTTGATAATCAGCAGGATAACTTCAATGTCAAAAACGTGGTTGTATTGGTTAATAAGTGAATACTCACTTTTAGCCATAATCATAAAAAAAATCCAACAACCGATGTGCCTGATGAAGAAATGACGAGCTCCCACACAGTGTAAAAAAAATGATTGTGTGGCTGTATGAAACCACGGTATAAGTGAAACTTTTTTTCGCATTGTAGACATTTAACTAAAAACAAATAGCGTGGAGCACTGCCACAAATGAGTAATAGTATATACACTACACGGTCAGCCGCTGCGTACCGCAGGCGCCGCCATGTTGGCGTCGGCTGCTCTGTCCAGCGCGTCACTTTCCCCCTCCTCCGGCCGACCGTCACGCGACATGCGATAGATTTTGAAGCACGAAAAATTTTGAGGCGATGTAATAAAAGTTTCAAAAAAATGTTTGCTAAGAAGTTTACTAAGTGGACATCCCTGAGTTCCATGGGATTTTCCATCAGCATTTGACAGACATCCATACAAACTTTAATATCCTATTTAACAACTTTAAAAGATGCACTCTCAAAAAATCCATAAATCCCTGTGCAAAATTTAAGTCTTCTAGACCCAGCGTTATAGGCTTTACGTTGTCTTTCAGTAAAGTTATATACAGTAGATGGTTGTTCATACTAATTATAATTTTCAACCTAATTTGCATCCAATGTTGTACGTTATTTTTTAATATTGTTTAACTTTATGCTTAACCAAATAATTTGCTCAGTGAATGATTTTTGTGGTTAAGTAACATCCTGACATGCTACTAAACATTGTAAAGATTGAAACCAGATTCTGCTAATCTTGTTTCTTTCGATAACCACTAATTTTTTTGACTATTTCTATTGCATTTAGTCTTTTATGTTAACACATACTCTTAAACTTAAGGTTGAAAAGCCATCAAAGATATATTTCGTTACACTAGTTCATCATTAAATAAATAATGCTGGACAATCCACACAATCCGCATCATCTAGCCCCAAGCTAAGCAGAGCTTGTGTTGTGAGTACTAGATGACTGATATACTTAATGAAATACATTACATAGATAGATATTTTTATTATACATAGCAAATACCCAGAACACCCGGAACAAATATTTGTAGATCGTACAAACATTTGTCTCAAGGCGGGAATCAAACCATTGTCATCATCTTATAGATTATCAGGCTTTTTGATCTTAGTAGCTTTTTACTTTCTTTGTTGATAACACTTACTTGTGCACCTGAATGTTTTCAATTGCAATTATTTATACTTACTTTAATGTTGTTTTTAATTTATTAATGTTTTTCTTGACCAGTTAAAAAAATTCACACAAACTATTTTACTTTTACGATTTTTAAAAATTCAATGATCTATCTTTATCAGCGGTTTCTCTTCAAGACAAAGAAGATTCACTTCTTCTATCTAGTATTTATCTCTATCTGGGTGTATTAAGATAACCCCAATAGGGTAGTGTCCTTAAAAATGATGTTTGATCCGGAAGCTAGATCACTCAAAAATACTGGACACGTATTTTTTCTTTTGTCACGTAAACCAAAAATGACGACGATATAGTGCGTTGAAATTGCGCGTGACGATTTTAACGTAACAGTGACGTCACAAGCCCCTTCTCCTGAACTTTGATGTGCTATATCATTGTCACTTTCTATTGATTTGAGCAAGCAAAAAATACGTGTTCAATATTTTTTGGTAATCTTACTGACGGACTTAATAGACTTAATATATTTTTACCTAGGACTTAACTATTAGAGAAGACACTCAAATATACTTCAAGTACTGGTACAATTAAGAGTATTATTCTATTCTATTCCTGGACAGTCCAGCTCCATAATTACCTGTTTACTGGCTCATATAAATTACGATAAGCTTAGCCCAATATCGCGTGATTTCCCGCGTACTCCATCAGGTTATTGATCCAACTTGTGGGGTTGTTGGGGCCTAAGACTATATATATAAGGTGGAAGGGATATGGACGCACAACCTGATACTAGTAGTTCAGTATATGATTTTGGACCTCCCAGCATTGAAAAGGGAAAACGGTTCATGATGGCCCAATGGTTTAGGCCTCGCCACTTGTGCACGAGGTTGTGGGTTCAAACCTGGGCAAGTACCAATGTGAGTTTTTCAATTCATATGTACTTTCTAAGTTTATCTTTTACATCACTGACATCGGTGAAGGAAAACATCGTGAGGAAATCTAGACTAATATAATTAATATAAGTCTGAAATCGCCAACCCGTCTTGAGCAAGCGTGGTGATTAATGCTCATGCCTTCTCTGTATGAGAAGAGGCCTTAGCCCTGCAGTGGGACAGTAATAGGCTGGTACAAGTGAAAATAGGTTGTGCGTTGGTAACCTACCACCATGTAAATGTTTAGTAAGGCATAAGAAGTGTTTCTGTTAGAAAAAACCCGCTGTTAGATAGGTCATTGAACTCGTGTTAATCCGTGTCTGTCTGTAGGTGTTGGGGTCTGTATCCAGAGCTATCATCAATAAGCCGTTCGCGTGTTCTCTATTGTATATCTACTCTTTTACCAAGTGTATATGTGTCTTGCTTGGGACTTGTTAGGTTAACGGCTAACAATTGGTATATTGTATTAACTATAAATGTTTCATGTACTGTGATGTAAACTATTTTGTACTTATTGGATTTGTCTATGGGGGCGTAGATTGTTAGACACGTGTTGGTCACTATCATAGACGAAGAGAAATGGCCAGTTCAGCCATGAAATATATACGGGCAAAGAAGTGTGAGAGAGATGAAGCGAACGTGCTGCCAGAAGCTGTACGATAAAACAGAGATATGTATTGGCCAAACGGTAGCTTTGTCTCTTTCTATAGAGTGATATTTTCAGTTTTTCAGTCCATTTCTCTTTATACGCGTTCGTTGTAGCTTACTAATGTTTTAGTTTATAGTTACGAGCAATGAAATCAAGTATGTCGTCGAAATCAATGACAAAACGACCAATACCAGGAAAGAGTAGAGGAAAGTCAAAAATGGATGGTTTGTGAAAGATAGAGAGAAAGGAGGTGAATAGAGATGTATGGAAGAAGAAGACATGCTGCAACGACCATAGAGAAATTGGGATAAGGGCAGAAGATAATAATGATGATTATGATGAGTAGAGAGTTATTTAGTTTTGTATGTGAGCTAGAACGACTGCCTCGTTGGTGTAGTAGTCTGAAGTGCTACTGCTGAGCACGAGGTCCTGGACGTCCTGTCCTACATAAGATCATTGGTCTGGTGGCCCCTTGTGCGATTGCTGAGCGTGACTTCCTAGGTTCGATTTACAGGTCGGCCAAAGTTTTTCAATAGGAATGTTATAATTTGCAGCCCGGAGTCTGGATTTATGCCCAGTTCATGGCAAAAGGCTCGCCCCCTTTTACACGGACTAAAACATAACTGGCGAAATGTGAGTGTCCAATAGGTACGCTTCTGCCTAACCCTTGGGGTATTACAAGCGTGATGTATGTATGTGAGCAAGAACCAGTCGCGCAATATCTCCTCGTCTATGAAGTAACGCCTCCGTAGACTGCTAATTTTAAGCCTTGCAGACACTGAATCCGACATCATCCGATGACGTCCGATCACTTACCAGTACTGATTAATAGGGTAGTGTCCTTAAAAAATCTGTTTGGTCCGAAAGTTGGATTACTCAAAAATACTGGACACGTATTTTTTCTTTTGTCACGTAAACCAAAAATGACGACGGTATAGTGCGTTAAAATTGCGCGTGACGTCACGCCGTGGTACACTTTTCGTTAAAACTGTAGCACGGCGTGACGTCACAAGCCCCTTCCCCTGAACTTTGATGTGCTATATCATTGTCACTTTTTATTGAATTAAGTAAGCAAAAAATACGTGTCCAATATTTTTTGGTAATCTTACTGACGGAATAAATAGGCTTAATATATTTTTACCTAGGACACATCCCTATTACTTCTATGGTCTGTTCGATTGCTCCAGTTCGGCCGATAGACGTAAGACGTGATCGTACGTCTTCGCACGATGACGGATCCAGTGTCCGCGAGCCGTAAGGAATGACGGTCTTCAATATTATAGCAGAGTTTGGTCGAGACGAACTCTCCTGCCTTATGTAAAATATTAGCAGTAGATAGAGCTTCTTGTTTTAATGGAAACTTGACAACGGTGAATAAACTTGGGTTCAATGATTTAGCTTGTAGGTACTTATTGTTCGTTACTGACCTCAAATCCTCGAGATTTATAGTAAGATTTAGATTTTGTTTAGTGTCTAGTTTCAGTCGTGTCGTGTTTTGAAGGTATCTCATATGAACATGTGTGTCTCGTTGGGGGAGTGGGTGCAAGTGCTGCTGCTGCTGATGTTGAGGTCCTGGGTTTGATTACCGGTTCAGGAAATATGGAATTTCTCAGTAGCAGCAGTTGATGGCAATAGGCTTGTCCCCTGATATATGAGACTTAAACATAACTGATAAATGTGGGTGCACTAAAGTTAGGCCTCCATTCGGGGATTATGTTATATATCGAAGAAAGAATGGATTGAAAAGTTTTATTTAAGACTTCTAAGAATTGTCATCACTTACTCAAGATCGAAGTCTATTAGTTGTTAGCCGTTAATCTGGAGCCGTTTTCAATAACATGTCAATGTGCTCATCGCGAATGTTTGACGTAAACGTAACGTCAATTCGAACGAAGCAATTCGAATTTTAAAATTTCAAATACAACCAGCCTGTAGCATTTAGGTTAAAGTTATTAGCAGAATATTATTAGTATCAACCATGAATAACGTCTTGGAAATAAGTTAGTATTCGAAACGAGTATTTTGAATTTTAAAATCGTTCGAATAGACGTTACTTAAACGTCAAGCATTCAAGCTAGGCACTATTTGGTAACCTGACTTACTAGAGATAGTAGTTTGAGGTTATTTCTTACTCAGGGGCCGTCCACTAATTACGTCAGACGAATATCATGATGTATGGAGGTGACCCGCTCTGGTGTGACGTCACATATTTTGATATTTTAAGTTTAGAAATTAGTAAACTAAAAATAAAAAAATAAAGTATAAATTAATCTCTCTCTGTGACCCAATGGCTGGCCTCTACTTCGGCCACAGGCTATTATTACATATTGCCATTCAACGTGGCAATACCGCCAGTATTCTGTGAATTTTACCAGCGGATTTTCCAACGCCTTGTAATTTACTGTATTACTTTTTAATTAGTTAGGATAGTCCGTTGTTTTCTTTTTCTGTTTATTTTTTAATAAAAATAGATTCATAATTTAATATCTCAAAGTTATTCGTTAGACTTCTATTTATAGTTCGAATACTTTAAAATACCTGTGACGTCACAAAACTTATGTCTTGTCCCCCTCTAGCCCCCTTCACTTGTGACATAATTATAAGTGTCTCAAGTTGCCAGCATTTTATCTTGATTCTCAATTATTTTGAGCGATTTTATACCTTACTCTTGAGACAATACGACACGCACACAAACCTCCACCACTCAGCGGAGAGCTCAAGTAAAAGCCGGCAACTATACTAGTCCAATATCTATCTCTAATAAGGAATGGATATGTTATTTGAAACGAGCGTTACAACAAACTGTGACTAATCATTTTATCTGTGATATGTTTTAGTATAATTTTGTTAGATGATATTTTGTGAATATGTATTGCCAATTTAATTGTCAGATAGATTTAAGAATAATAATATTATATTTTCGATGTACACTTTGTTTTATTTACTTCACCCGCGCCTTCGCCCGCGTAGGTTTCGTACTTTTCCCTACGAACTGTAGCAGCCCTACCAACCCCTTTCAAGCCTATTTAATCAAATAGACTATATCCTATGTTACTCAGGGATAATGTAGCTTTCAAATGGTCAAAGAATTTTTGAAATCGGAACAGTAGTTTTTGAGTTTATTCATTACAAACATACACACATACAAAAATACAATTTTTTCCTCTTTGTAATATATATGTAGACTAGCTGACCCAGCAAACGTTGTTTTGCCATATAGAGGTTAGTTATAGAAGGGAGAAAATTTGAAGTTGTATGTAGTTTTCAATGCTAAATCATAATATATACTTTTTTTTTAATTCTTTGTGACGAAAATCACGAAAATCGAAAATCTTTTTTTATATATTAGAATGTAGATTAAATCATTTAATTCGAGCAACAAGACTCAAAGTGTTCGTAACAATATACTTACAAACTATGTTATTAATACACTTACAAAGATAAAAACACAAAATCAAAATCAAAATTCATTTATTCAAATTAGGCTGAGAATCAGCACTTTTTGAAAGTCAAAAACGTTTACATAAGACAGTCCCCCAAAACGCGCACCCTTCACCACTTCCTAGTGTTTTTGCTCGGAAGAAGAAGTGGTGGAACAAACTCCCCAGCAACACGTCTGTCTGATAGGTTTGAAGAACTGGAATCTATAGATGTCAAAAAAAAAAAATATCAATCATCTTTATAAATGATTAAATTAAGTAATTTGCCTCATGTTATCTAGCACACACCAAATACCAAAATCGACAATTAACTCAAACAAAACCTGCTAATGAATAATAAAAATAATGATAACTGAGTAAATGAAAAGCCTCCAAGGCACTCCAAGGGCGTGCCCGCTGACATATGCAATGCTGGATTATATCTATAGAGCAGTGACAAATCATAAACAAGTGGTTCACAACCTTACAATCCAGCCTCCTGGCTACCATAGATAGGATGATGTTGCTGTTGTAACTGGGGTGTTAGCACACAACACTTACCATGTCTGAGAACTGGTTTACAGCTTGGCCAGAGGCTAATATTGCCATATAAGGTGGTAGTGCCGCCAGTCTTTTGGTATCATTCCCAGTCGACAGCGATGTTGAGAAAGAAGTCAGATTTGAGTTTACGTTAGTTAGGATATTTTATGGTATTTTTCTTTTAATCCAAAAGTGTAAAAAAAAGTTAGGGGCATTGATACCGTGAGTTCAGTATATCAACGTTGAAATTGTCTAAGTTTTATTTCGTTTATGTAAACTGTAATAAGATCATGATTTCTAAATATCCCAATGTGATTTTAAAACATAGAAGTGAATTATATTTTTTTAATGAATAATTTCATTCGGGTACATAGCTATGTTGATTTTCTTATGACGTTTTCATTCACCATTTAAAGAAAAGGTTAAAGAAAATAAGTCATTAGTGAAGGCTGACGAAAAATTTCAAGGCCGCCGGCCAGTCATGTACTGAAGTCATTGTATCAGATAGTAAGTGGACATCCCTTGTACCTTGTGTATGCAAATACTCGTAGCATTTATTTACAGAAATAAATTACAAATACTTACCAATTTTTCGTAAAGCGCTCACAGCTCACAGGACAATACTTCTTTGTATTAAAGAATTTCGCTAGTATTTGTACTCCTGCCAATGTGTTGTTTACAACACCCACGAAGAGAGTGCTTCTTATACTTGGCCAGTGACAATGATGCATACGTACCTAGACCATTATGCTTCCGGAATATCCCAAGACATTGCATTGACAATCTGCCGAGATATATTCTTTTGGCTCTTGATGCAGTGTCTCATGTACAGTTCAGATAACGCTATATTATTTAGAATATTGCGTCACTTCTTCATTATTTAATAGCATAGCGTTGTCTATATAAAATTTATGTATATATACGATATTGTTGTGATATATAATGTTTGTTATAATGCTTTATATTACAGCTTGAACTCACAGTTATGTGATAATGAGCGGTGGCGCTATTTATTACAATAGACGCGTGCTTAAGATGGAGATAATCTACAGACAGCTTAAATATAAGTCTGACAACTGTAAGTCGAAGAAGGAGACGAAAATAGGCCTTAAAAGTTATGGGAGGATGTGTGGTCGTGAGATCTGCCGCACTTTGTGAGGGGGACCGCTGGGTATGGCGGGATGATATCAGTACGATGTCTGATGATCTCCCGGACCCCGTCTCATGGTACTGGTAGCTACCGTAGGGATTTAGTCCTGAAGAGACTAACAGAACGTCCTATCTCTCCAGACGATGGGAATTCATGAGAATTTCCCCATGACTTGCTTGGATAAGCTCAAAAATTAAATGAGTCCAATAACTTATGACTTCAAATGACCAAATATCTTAATATGTACATACATAACTTTTATTCCCGAGACGTATGTATATAAAAGTAAAAGAAAAGAAACTCACTTTTTAAACCACATACTTTATTAAGACAAAACTGAAACAAACAGAACAAAAATAAACAAAACACATAAAGGAGAGTAAATGAACTTAAATTACAAATGGTCGTACACTGCCAGTAACGCAAGAAACATAAAAACTCATTACCGAACACACTGAACTTAAAAACAACAATCTACGTGACAAAACAATGAATGAAAACATACAGTTAATAAAACTACACACACAGACAAACAGACAGTCGTTGCAGATAGTCAGAAGCCCGTCTTACCCAGTAAATAAGTTGTGATGGTAAGATTTAGATGTAGCACCAGCCTATTTATGTCCCACTGCAGGGCAAAGGTCTCTTCTCATACGGAGAAGGCTCGAGCATTAATCACCACGCTTGCTCAAGACGGGTTGGCGATTTCAGACTTTTATTAATTATATAAGTCCAGGTTTCCTCACGATGTTTTCCTTCACCGATGTCAGTGATGTCCAAGATAAACTTAGAAAGCACAAATGAATTGAAAAACTCTCATTGGTACTTGCCCAGGTTTGAACCCACAACCTCGTGCACAAGAGGCGAGGCCTAAAACACTGGGCCATCATGACATACGGCCATCATGACATACATTAGATGTAGATTGCAGATGAATTGTGTGAATGATGATATGGCTAGGACGGTGATGAAATGACAGCAAATATTTGGAAGATGAAGACATGCTGAGACGATAACAAATAAATTAGAATAAGGGAATGAGGATGATGATGAATTAGACAATCCCTCCATGTACAGGTTTTCACATTCCAAAACTGGAAGCCGACCCCAATATACTTGGGAAGAGGCAGATGATGATAATGAAATTGATAGAACTAACAATTGTACAACTATATCATGCAGAAATAACAGCAAAACAATAATTCTTGAACAGCAAAGGCATTTCATCGTCAGATATAAAATTCCTGTCAGGTCTGACACTAGAAAAGTTATTGTACTTGGGTTCAGCGATGAAATTATACCCTATTTCGGAACACTCCTTGATTCTGATACAGTCTTTCTGGAGCTCTGTGATGGTGTAGCCTGTGATGATGAAGGGGACCTTTAGCTTCAAGATGGCGTCGATGGTGGAAGGCCAGGGGTCCTTGCCGTTGTACACAGAGGAGCGCTGGATGCTGGGGTTGAAGGCGCAGACTGGAAATATAAGAAAATGAGCTTACACTTTTGACGTTTCAACAATCATACATAGCACAACGCGATACTGAAGATTTAAGTTTTTTTGAAAAAAAACGTTGCCACATACTAGGAATTTCTCTTGTGTCATGCCAGACCTGAAACAACGGCCTATACCTAATACAAATATTTGTTCCGTGCGGGGATCGAACCAACGACACGTAGCGCAGAAGCCGATCGCTCAGACACTGCGCCAACCATGCCGTCAAATTACTAAAGTGACTACTAAACTAGATGGAAACCATTTGCACATATCTTAACTGTTAGGCCATATTGAAGACTTTTTATACTCATAACGACTGTCAAGACCGGTCGTGACCGATGCATGCTCTTGGTACAGCAAGTACTGGTATTACAATTTATATGCTTGAACCTGAGACCTTGCTCATCAAACTAATTTTTAATTCGATCTAACGCTAATACGATTCCAGTATCATTCAGCGAAATACACAGCTGTCAAAATAAACTTAAGAGTAGCGTTTAGAGCCTGCTATGTTCGATCCCGAATTTGGCGCTAGCGTCAAACTCAAGAGTAAGAAACGTCTTAATTCAAATGTCGATCGATCGGAATTAGAAGCGTAAGCGCGTATTTTAAGAAATTGCACCTGTCACTGTTTGTTTCTGCATCACCCAAAGGTTGACTGGTAGACTGCCTATGGCATTAAGTCCGCGTCTGTACATTTGTGTGCTTGAAGTATTAAATAAATAAATAAGCGCACTGGCACGGGCTGGTAAATGAAGACTGCTAATCGGGCTGACATTATTGAAACAAAACAAATGAACAGTGATGATGATGATGAATGTAACTGAATGCTCTCACCAATATCAGGAACTACAAAGTCTTCGCTGGACTTGTAGTCAGCGTAGGTCCTTTTGTCTTGAAAGTTGAATACAACACGTCGTTGGTTCTGGCGACAGTTCTCACATAACCTGGCGAAATACATCACTATAAACAAGTCTCTTATCACAGACGGCATATGTTTCCTCTTTCTCTATCAAGACAATCCAGAGTTTGTCATTAATAAATAAATAATGCTGGACAATCTACACAACATCATCTAGCCCCAAGCTAAGCGGAGCTTGTGTCATGGGTACTAGATGACTGATATACTTAATACAATACATTACATAGATCGATATATTTTTTATTATTAATGGTAAATACTCAGAACACCCGGAACAAATCTTTGTAGATCATACAAAAAATTGTCCCAAGGCGGGAATCGAACCCGCAACCTCCTGCGTCGCAGGCGGAACTTCGCCCGCCGCGCCACATCGGTCGTCAAAGTAAGAGATCACTTTGAGCGTTAATACCACCTATTGTAACACCCCATGTAGCTTTTAAAGTTATTATTTGTAAGTTTTTATGGTGTAAAATAATAAAGAGTATCTATTTTATTGTAAAATGTTTGGTCAATATTTTAATACAAGGTGGCTCCGGATTGCCTGGTGACTGATCCCTGAGGAGAAATGCCGAAACTCAGAGATCATGGTCTTTTTAAGTCTAAGCATTACAAGTAAGTATGTGCGTCTAACCATGTAGGGAAAAGTCTGGAAAACTCTTTCGAAAAAAGATCTATTGGAGCTTTGAGTTGATCTTTCTCGACAGACCGTACTCTTGCATCACACATTATTCAACTTTCAATCTTTATCTTAAGAACTACGCCCTTGTGAAGACGCCAGCACATCGAGCTACCCAAAGTGTCAAATTTTCCCAATTGAACATGAACTTATTTCTATTACGATAAAGTTGAAAAACAATCTGACACATTGGGGTAGCTTGGCGTGCTGGCCTCTGTACTATCCTCCAACTCTCTGTAATTCATTCATTCATACACTGATTAGTTCTTTCTTTCAGCATTCATTCATTCATCAGTTCACCCATCCATTTACCCCCTTCGTACGTCTTTTACCCCATCGACATCCAAACTCACTTGATCTTTCCTAGCAGCTCCAGTGGCAAGTTCGAAGGGTTCAAGTTATAGTTGATAAGCACGACCCTCAACTCTTGAAGGTCAGGTCTCAGATGCAGGAAGAACACCTCCCACTTGTTGAGGGCATCAGCTTCGAACTGCAGCTCTGCTCCGACCACGTGGATTGTGAAGGTGGATTTCTGTATCGGAAGATCTTTGTTATAGTAAAATAATGGGTTTTTGTCATTGTGTATTTAAAAAAAACTGGTGAGCAGGTTTTTTTTAAATCGGATCTATTAGACAACTGTTGAAGAACATGACTCACAGAGAACTAGACTTTTGCAAGGAAAATGAAAAAACGGCCAAACGCTTTCGGACTCAGGATATAACTTTATCGAATGCAAAAATCACTTTGAATTTCTTGACATATCTCAAAGATACTAACAATAACTAAGAGCCTAACTAAGTTAGCATTTCAGCTTAAAGTTCCTTCATTACATAACTTTGTTTCCGTTTGCAACTGAAATACCTATAGAACCTTTTCAGCAATTTATTTGATTGAAAACCAACCTAACGAACATTTACCTATGGTTGACATTTGCTTAAATCTAAACTAATAATAGGTCTTTACCTATGAAATTGCCGTTTTGTATGAAAAAATTTAAATGATTTTTTTTCATGTATTTTTTATTTGTATTAATCGAAGTAATCACCCATGCAATCAATGCATCTTTGCCAACGCAGTGGCAGTTTATTGATGCCCTTCTTAAAGAAATCAGCTGGACGGGAGGCAACAAATTCTTCAAAGGCATTTTGTACTGCCTCTCGGGTATTGAATTTTTTTCCCGCCAAGAAGTTATCCAAATTCTGGAAAAAGTAGTAGTCTGTAGGCGCAAGGTCTGGTGAGTAGGGCGGATGACGGAGAGCTTCCAACCCCAGTTCTTGCAACTTGGAGACCGTCTGCTGTGCAGTATGAGGTCGCGCGTTGTCGTGCAGGAGCAGCAGAGACGAGCGATTGACCAATGCTGGTTGGAGATGTGCCAGCTTCTCCATCATTGTGTTCAATTCTTCACAGTACACATCTGCAGTAATGCTCACCCCGTTTGGTAAGAAGCTGTGTTGAATCACACCGGCGCTAGACCACCAAACAGTGACCATCACTTTTCTTGGGGTAAGTTTTCGTTTAGGGCATTGTTTAGGTGCTGAACCAGGATCCAACCAACTTGCTGAGCGCTTGCGGTTATCAAACAGAATCCATTTTTCATCGCAGGTAACAATGCGGTTCAAAATTCCTTCATTTGTGTGTCTGTTGAGCAGTGCAAGGCACGTCTCGACGCGTACTTCGCGCTGGCGATCATTGAGTTCGTGGGGCACCCACGTTTTTTGTCAAGCTTTTTTACCTTGCCAATTTGACGCAAATGGACTAATATTGTTTTGACGCTAACGTCGAAAGCTGCTGCTAATTCAGCCGTAGATTGTGTATCATCAGCTTCCACAATCGCCTTTAATTCGTCATTGTCGACCAAAGTCTTCAGACGACCGCGAGGTTCATTTTTCAGGTCGAAATTTCCAGAACGGAAGCGAGCAAACCAATAACAGGTAGTGCGTTGGTTTGTAGTGTTAGCTCCGTAAACGTCGTTGATGTTGCGTGCCGCTTGTGCCGCGTTGCTGCCACGACGGTACTCATATTCAATAATTACTCGAATTTTTAACGTATCCATGATGACGAAAAAGATTTAAATGCGATGAAAATGTAACACTAATCAATAAACAAATGACTACTTTTGGAAAAAAAAATCATTGTTTTTAAAATAAAATTAATTTGAAATTAGAATTCTTAGCCAAACAAAAAATATTTTGATTTGAAATGGCCAGTACTGCAGAACGGCAATTTCATAGGTAAAGACCTAATATTACAAAGAGGAAAGATTATTTTGTTTGTTTTCGTGGAATTAAAATATTTTATCCGTGCGATAATCGAACCCACGACACGCGGCGCAGCAGTCAATAGACTGACCACTGCGCCAACCGTGCCGTCACTTGTTTGTAATTAATAAAATAAAACATTCCTACACCGATTTGAAAAATTCTTTCTTCTATAGAAAACAACATTATTAGCGAGTATCATAGACTATATTTTATTTTCAAAACTACGTTTCAAGGGGTGAACGGAATGTCAAAGTTCAAAGGAAAAATACCGAAATACCCGCAAACGAACGTGGAGTACTAGTTGATCATATGCTTCTTTAAAAGCTTGTGTTAACGTTTAAAGTTTACTATCAATGGGGCCCGTCATCTATAATAAAATACCCCAGGCCTACAAAGAACTAACATTAAATACATTCAAAAAGAGGCTAACATCACTACTTAAAGATAAATGTAATTATTCAATACAAGATTTTTTAAATGACAAGAGTCTGTAATGTTATATTTATTGATTTGTAATTTTTTTTTTTTTTTTTTTTTTTTTTTTTTTTTTTTTTTTTAAAAAAACGTTGCCCCACACTAGGAATTTCTCCTGTATCGTGGGTGCGTTTACAAACATTTAAACTCACATACACAAACAGCCAGACCCGGAACAACTACCTGTAGGTCATACAAATATTTGTTCCGTGCGGGGATCGAACCCACAACACGCGGAGCAGCAGCCGAATTATAATTTATCATGTAATAAGAATAATGTAATTTTTTATTTCTTTAATATGTTTGTTTGTAATACCTAATTAATTTTCTACGTTTGTTGGAACTCTTATTTACAATGTTTACACCTTATTTTGTACCCATATTCTTTGCAAAATAAATGATTTGATTTGATTTGATAACCTTGTTGATGCCGTTGGTGAGAGAGCCAGCCTTGTTCCTGGATAGCCCATAGCAGTAGGCAGCAGTGAGTGGTGCCGTCGCCAGCTGCGTCAGCGCTGCGTACTGGATGTCGGTAATGTCTGCAACAAAGTAGGAAAGTCAAAGTCAAAGGCAAAGTCAAAGTCAAAGTCAAAATCAAAGTGTTATGATTTATTACAATTAGACCGTTAAATATCGACGACCTATGTGGCGCGGTGGGCGAAGGTCCGCCTGCTACGCAGGAGGTTGCGGGTTCGATTCCCGCCTTGGGACAAACGTTTGTACGATCTACAAAGATTTGTTCCGGGTGTTCTGGGTATTTGCTATGTATAATGAAAAAATATCTATCTATGTAACGTATTGTATTAAGTATATTAGTCATCTAATACCCATAACACAAGCTCTGCTTAGCTTGGGGCTAGATGATGCTGTGTGGATTGTCTAGCATTATTTACTCATTTAATAAAGAAAATAAGGGCTTGTACACAGCTTAGACCATTATAAAAACTTGTACAGACGCCAGCACATCAAGCAATCCAAAACGATAAAATTTTCCCTATAAAAATGAACCTTATTTTTCTTTTCTATAATACTTCTATATCATAAAGAGGTACAATTTGTCTGTAAGTTTGAATGTAGAGGGTTTTCTCCGAAACTAATCATGATCCAATTCTAAAAAGAAATTCACAGTTAGAAAGCTACATTATTCCTGAGTACTACAGGCTATTCTAATTTTTTAAACTATGTTGTAAAGGTAGTGGAGGGGATATTAAAGTTTGAAAGGAAAAGTACGTAATCCACGCGACGAAGTGCTAGTTTGTAATAAAGTTGAATAAATAATGATGAACAATCCACACAGCATCATCCAGCCCCAAGCTAAGCAGAGCTTGTGTTATGGGTACTAGATGACTGATATACTAAATACAATACATTACATGGATATATATTTTTTTATTATACATAGCAAATACCCAGAACACCCGGAACAAATCTTTGCAGATTGGGGTAGCTTGATGTGCTGGCCTCTGTTTGATAGTATAGAATCCTACGTGTACGAGTCCGATTCACACTTTAGCGGTATTTAAATCAATGTTGGTGAAGCAAAGTCACATAATACGCAAAAAGCTTGCTTAACAGTACCCGACAGGACAATAAGACATAGGTATACAATTCGTTGGCGAATGCAAGCCAAGCGTGACACATATATTGAAATATATTATGACTGGTTAGTTACTACAAATTCTATTAAATATACAGTAATAAATCAACTTTATAGCCAGGCTTGTGGTTACTCACTGTCGGTCATTTCAATTGCGTGGAGATTTCATATTTGTTTCATTAGTTTCGCTTTTAATTTTAGACTGGGTACAACTATTGCCTACACCTTTTGAATCACTCAGTATGATGGAATGACTGAATGTGAATATACTATGGCAAATTATTTCTTGACTGCGACAAAGATTCATGCCCTTTTTTGGTAATGCTGGGCGACACCTTAGTATAATGTCATAATTAAATCAATACAAATCAAACATTATTTATATAAATTACTGAGTGTTGAAACAGCTTTTTTTACATCAAAAATTATATAAGACAGTCCCCCAAAATGGAATGACAAATACTTTTTCAATGTAATCTGTGGAGAACGTAGTGCGTAGCATAATTGTTTAAAATGTACTTTTAAGATAATATGTGTGGATGGGTGACCGTTCTTAACATATCGAGACTCCTCCGTGCCTCGGAAAGCACGTTAAGCCGTTGGTCCCGGCTGTCATTTGTAGATCTTTGACAGTCGTTACGGGTAGTCGGAAGCCCGAAAGTCTGACAGCCAGTCTCACCAAGGGATACCGTGTTGCCTAGTAACTGGGTTGTGGAGGTCAGATAGGCAGTCGCTCCATGTAAAATACTGGTATTCAGCTGCATCCGGTTAGACTGGAAGCCGACCCCAACATAGTTGGGAAAAGGCTAGGTAGATATATTTAAGATAATATGTCCATATCTTATTGTGCTACTGTTTGTTTTTCCTTAAATAAATAAAATAAAATGGAATGACAAATTATGCAAAAAAATATTGTACCATTCTACTGTTTTGTGATACGGCCAACCTATATAATTAATGGGCTCAGGGAGATAATTCGGAAAATATAACTTTATGTTTATTTTCTACATTTAAATTAATTGCTTAAAAAGTCGTGTCCGATATTCTTTTGTTTGCAATGGCTCTTTTATTTCAGAGGCAAAAAAAAACCCACACGATTTTTTTGCTAATTACTTGTTACAGATAAAAAGTACATATCACATAACATCACTCCTATATTCCCCGATGGGTTGGACAGAGGTGAACCTATAGTAACACCCACATTTCGCCAGTTATGTTTAAGTCCCATGTAATAGAAAGACTGCAGGCAGATGATGGATGCGGCATGCTGAAGACAGGGCGCTATGGCGCTCATTAGGAGAGGGCTATGTCCAGCAGTGGACTAGTATAGCTTGATGATGATGATGAATAGGGGGCCAGCCTATTGCCATCAACCTAGCACTAATTCAGACTCCGGGCTGCTAATGAGAAAATTCTTATTGGAAAACACAATGCCTGGAAATTGAACCTAGTACTTCAAGCTCAGCAGTCGCCTTTCAGACATCTAGACCAACGAGTCAGTGAATAATTAAAAATAAATCTCCTAATCTCCTTTTGACGATTGCATTTAGATACAATTGTATCGCAAACATCGTAATAACGATACGGTCTTTGTACTCAGGCAATAATCCTGGCCGTTCAACCATTTAATTATTTCCCCATTTTTTTATTCTACTCCCACGATATCAATCAACAAACTCTCAAACACATGGTCAGTAATTACAAAGGAAACGAGCCCCTTCTGACGGACAGACCATTATAATAAAATCTAGGTCAAAAGTACAGAGGGTCTCTCCCCTGCCAACCTACTTTTGCAGTTGAGCTACCAAAAATCTAAACAAACACGAGTTTTAAGAAAATCAACTTTAACACCCGCGTAATAAAGTTCAGTTTTGCCCTACAGCTTCGTCAATGTTTATGAAATTTCTAATAGTAATAGTCATTGTGAAATCGACTTCATTTTCTAAAGCGTAAAGTTGATTTTTGTTTATATGCAATAAGCATCAACTGGAAATTTGGATGTGAATATATTCAGTGAATAATTTTATTAGGTGTTTTTTTTTCGTTTTTTATTGAATCAACCCCTTCTATAAACTTTCTCTTTTATTCGACAACTGTTGTGTGAGTGTTTTGTACCCGAAATCAATTGGGTATTGTATTTTTTTTAGATTATCTTGTTCTAAGCTTGCAGATGATATTGGACTCGTTTAAACTGGAACAGATTTTAATTGTATGTAAATACACTAAATACACTCAGATTCATATAAATATCAAACGCAAAGGCCCCTTCTTATAAAGAGAAGGCACGAGCAACAATCACCAAACTTGCTCAAGGCAGGTTGCCAATTTCAGATTTCATGATCATCATCATCAGGCTATACTAGTCCACTGCTGGACACAGCCCTCTCCTAATGAGCGCCATAGCGCCCTGTCTTCAGCTTGCCGCATCCAGCATCTGTCTTTCGCAGATCGTCATCCCACCTGGTCAGAGGGCATCCTACTCTACGTTTGTTTATTTCAGATTTATATTGATTGTAAGTCGTTGTGATTTAGTAGAAGATGTAGTGACATACATTGAAACGAGTATGCTCAGATTGTATGATCTAAAGAAAAGACGAGTAACAAACGGTATTTATAACGTAGATGTAAGCAGAAACGTTGGTTAGGGGCCCTAGAAGGACATACACTGACCTTATTGGTGATGTTCTTCAAAAAGGTCAGGTGCTTAGTACATGCGTGTATGGCCAGATTTATGAACGTAGACGAAGCGAAAAGGAAAAAAGCGTGAGTTTATGTGTTAGAGTGTGTTTTAATTATTTATAACTCCAGGTATTCTCACAATGTTCTCTTTTACCGATGTCAGTGATGTCTAAGATAAACTAAGAAAGTAGGTAGGTCATTGGTACTTGTCCGTATTTGAACCCGCAACCTTATACATATGACAGTATTCCGTCAAAAAAACCCCAAAAACTCCAAAGAATCGAACCCGCTACACGCAACGGAGAAGCCAATCGCTCAGCCACTGCGCCAACCGTACAGTGCGAAAATCTTATTGGATAAGGTAGAAATTATATTATGTTTTTCTCATGACTTTCTACTGGTTTCAACAAAAAACATCAGAATAAACGGAATTTTGATGAAAACCACACGAAATATTTCGACAATCGGGTCCAGAATCCTGTTCTGTATAAAAACACACGTTGTGAAAACATGAATGAAGCTTCACACTCACCGATTTTCTCTTCATACATAGACGCAAGCACTTCATTGATCTTCTCAGGTATTGGTTGCGGCTGCTGCAGCACCTTGGTCGGCATCTTCGGCTCCAGTCGACCCTTGGTCTGCTGGTAGCAGACCAGCTTCTCATATAGCGAGTAGGACTTGCACCAGCGGGAGTGAGACTTTGGCAAGTGGTCGGCGTTGTCGGTGCAGAAGGATATCTGAGGAGAACATTTAAGATAAAGATTATCCATATACGATCCATATTTGACGACACGTTTGGCGCAGTGGTTGAGCCACCGGCTGCTGCGCCGCGTGTTGTGGGTTCGATCCCCGCACGGAACAAATATTTGTATGACCTACAGGTAGTTGTTCCGGGTCTGGCTTTTCGTGTATGTGACTTTAAATGTTTGTGATACCCACGATACAGGAGAAATTCCTAGTGTGGGGCAACGTTTAAAAAAAAAAAAAAAAAAAAAATAAACAATGCCTATGTAAATACGATAAAAATAAAAATTCATTAATTTAAATTAGCTCGCCATCAGCATAATTGAAATTTACACCCACCCTTCACCACTTCCTAGTGCTCGGAAGAAGAAGCGGTGCAACAAATACCCCACCAATATTCCTCAATGTCCTCCTACAAAAGGCAGCTGTCATTGTAATACAAAGCACTGCAAAGAACTCTAATATCATCATCTTACCTGCCCACAACCCTGACAGTCACTCAACTTGCTCTGCCGCCACTCCCGGCACGGCACATGGGCACAGACTCTGGGATACAGCAGAGCCTCTTGCTCCCAAGGCACCAGCCGCCTCTTCAACACCTTCTCACAGGACACTATCATCTGCATCCTGATCAGTCTGTAGTCGTGGCCTATCAAGTTCTTTGCGTCACCGTATATGTGTTTTTGATCTGTGAAACATAATATATCATCAAGATTGCGTTGTCCAATTAGGAAGGCAGAGTTACTTCCACCCTCATTTCACCGAATAGGGACCAATTCGATTGCCTTTAAAGTCGGCCGTTCATTGCCACGTAGGATGCGAGGTTTTTTTGTTTTCTAGACACGCTTTTGTCCAGGATGGGATGCAGTGGACGATCCTAAGCACATTTTCTGACAAGGTGAAATTAGGCACACATTTCTAGCTTAGTTCTGGGGCGCTATTGGCCTATAATAAAAAAAAAAAAAAAACACTGGACTATCCACACAGCATCATCTAGTCCCAAGTTAAGCAGAGCTTGTGTTATGGGTACTAGATGACTGATATACATACTACAATACAACATTACATGGATAGATATTTTTTTTATTATACATAGCAAATACCCAGAACACCCGGAACAAATCTTTGTAGATCTTACAAACATTTGTCCCAAGGTGGGGATCGAAACCGCAACCTCCTGCGTCGCAGGCGGACCTTCGCCTGCCGCGCCACGTCGGTCGTCAAACAATGCCTTAACTATATAAAAATTGACAGTCAAGGCGTATATAAAACTGATAAAAAGATGGAATACACTGATGCTGAAAGTCATCTCTGTCATAGGTCAAGGTCCTGAAAGAAAGAGAAATGTAGATGATTTAACTCACCTTTTAGATGTACGATGGTAGATACAGCAAAGCATAGCGCCTGATGCTGCGGCCAGTCTTCGTCTTTATGCTTATTACTGCAGTAGAACAACAAGTTGCAGTAACTGCACGGCACGCGGGAACCGCTCAAAGACTTCTTACAAACATGGCAAGAACTCTGAAGAAACACTTTCCTAAAACTATACTTGTAAACAAACTCATCGTTGTCATCCATCTTGTAATCTTTACTGAACTCCTTCATCTTATTATTTGTCTGCGTATTCTTGGTTTGTTTCCCTTCGACCTCAACGGAATCTTTTATTTTGACCCGAGCTGTGATTTCATTCGGAAATTTATCTTTTTCCTTTTTAAAGTCCTTTCTATTCGATCGTACAGGAATATCGGGATGGCCTAGCAAGTTTTTTGGCGGCGAAACAGGTGTTTTTTCTTCATCCGGTGCTATTATGTTTATCTTGGGGTTGTTCTGTTCTTGTGTTTCTTTCACTATCATTTCGAATGTTTTATTGACGTCATCGATGCTGGAAGTGAGTGCGTCTTCAAAGTTCTCTATAGGCTCGTAATCAATTTCTTCGTCTTGCTCTATGTTACTTGCTTGTTGTTTACCCTTTTCTGTATTTTGACTTTTCCCTTTTGACTCAGATTTACCTTCAGTTTTAGATTCCGTTTTTTCTTCTTTCTTTGTTTCTTGTGTGGATTGTGATTGGGAAGTACTTGTCGCACTTTGTGTAGTAGCAGCTATTTGAGACTCTTGCTTGCCTTTCTTTTTCTTATTTTTGCCTTTATTATCTTTTCTTGCAGGGCACACTGGTGGTGCATCAATAGCTGTTTCTGGTGTTTTTTCTTTGGATATTTCTATGTCTTTCTTTTCAATGTCGGCAATTACTGTCTTTTGTTCTTCTACTATTGGTACTGGAATTGGAGGAACGAAACTTTCAATATTTTTCTGTAGTTCAGTCAAAGGCTTGTCAATAGTTGGAAGTTTCTCAGTTGGTGTGACAGCCATCAGTTTATCTTCAGGTTTAATAGGTGTCTCAATAGTTTTGTTGTCGATTGAGATTGTGGGTTCCGTTACAATAGGCAATTCAATCTTTTTTTCTTCAGTAGGAGTTTTTTTGTGTTTTTCCTTTTTTGATTTTTTATCCTCGGCTTTAGGCTTCTCTTCGGGTTTTTGTTTCATACTGTCTTCAATAAGAATTGGCATTTTGACTTCATCTAAAGGAATGCTAACAGCAGCTTTTGTTAAAGGACTCTTATCTCTGCCTTTTTTTTCTACGCTTGGCGTTTGTATTGTAGTAGTTTCACCAGTATCAAATAAAAGACTTGATACCTGTTTAGCTTTATTTCTGGTTGCTTCAAACTCTTTCTCAATAGCATCTTCGCTCTTTTCTATTGAAGTTAGTTCAGCCAAAGACCTTTCAATCGACAGTCTTAATTCTTCCATATCTTGGTTTACTTCCATCATTTTCGATTTTATGTCTGTTTTCTCTTCCTTGGGAGGAGATTTCTTCTCTTCCATTTTTTTTGGAGATTGTGCTCTTTCCAGTATTAAAGGAACACTTAATATAGGTTCTGCTGGAGGAAATATTTCCCTGATAACGGTATTATTGTTGTCATCACACATTTGTTGACTTGAGGCACGTGGGTACGTGATATCGGGTACGACATCAGAGGGGGAACCATCAGATTCTGAGGCTCTTATACTGCTTATTTCAATATCATACATTCTTGTTATATTAGATGCATCTACTTTCTCAGCTAGACTTTGCTGTGTAATGTCCTTTGATTTTGATGTTTCCTTAGCTATTGCTTCTGGTTTTGGTGTTATTGCTCGTTCCTCCATTTTTGCCGTTTCTTCAGTCTTTTTTGGGGGTTTAGGGGACTTCTTACGTTTTTTACCAGGTTTATTTTCAGTCTTTTGTTTATCTTCAGTCGATTGTGTGGTATCTTCAGTTTTAGTGAACTCTATTTTTTCACCGATATCATCGGGTGTTAACAGTACCTTTCCTTGGAACTCTGGAGGTCCTGGCTTAGGAGTCTCTTCTTTAACGTCTTTAACAGTATCAACTGCTGTTGGCATATCAGATTTTTCACTCTTAATTATGAACTCTTGCTGTTCTGTCTGTGGAGTCAATATTTCAGTTATGACTGCAAGTTGTTCTTTGGCAGTCTCTTTGATGTCAGTTTGTTTGAAATCAGATTCCATTTTTGGTTCTAAAATTTCACTACCCATATCAATAGTTTTAGGCATTTTAGACCCCTTTTTCCGTTTCTTACCCATAGCTTTTTCAGCAAGTAGCTCGAACTCTTGGGCTATAAGTTTTTCGTCTTCATCAGGTGCCATAACAGTAACATCACTTGTAATTTGAAGCGCTGTTGTCAGAGGTTCAATTTCACTTGGCTTTTCCAGGACCTCGGGTCCAGTTTCAATGATTTCTAGTTTTACCTTAAAAGGATCTGCTTCCACTTTCGCAAATTCTGGAAACAAAGCATCTTGTGGCAAGCTGTCGGGTGTTTCATTCTTTCCTTTGCGTTTCTTTTCTACGGGTTTTGCTATTTTAGCTTTAAGCTTTGGACTAAAATCTCCCATTCCAGTATTGGGAGATTTTTCTGGTTCTGTTACTGAAATCTCTTTAGCTTTGTCTTCTTGAGTGCCTGTAAGGACATCTTTTATTAGTTCTGCGACAACCGTTTGTGCAGGTGTCTCGATGTCTATCAAGGAGGTAGTTTGATCAGGTTTCGTTTCATCTGGTTTAAGAATTTCTTCAAGTTTTGGAGTATGTTTTTTATCTTTCTTATTTTTCTTTTTACCTTTACTATCAGGTGCTAGCGTATCTATTGTTTCCTCATTTTTTTTAATTGGAGTAACAGATCTTTCAAGCACTGGCTGTATTGGAAGATTTTGTTCAGTCTTTTCTAATTTGGTTTCAACATTTTTGGTATCAACCTTCATAACTTCTAATGGTATAATGGGTTCGTCAATCTTCTCTTCCAATTTAACTTCAGACTCATCCTTATCATCAAGTAACTTTTGGAAAGCAGAAGTACAAGAGAACTCTTCTTTGTCAGATTTCTCCGAATCAGTTCGCTTCTTCTTCTTGTTTTTCTTTTTGGAAGGTTTTACTTCTTGTTCCGTAACATCTGTTTTTAAAAACTCTTGTTTAATGTCTGGCACTACTTCTTGAATCTCTTTTGTTTCCGTTTCCATCGGAATATTTGGAAGTTCTTGATCAGGTGTAAGAAGTTCTTCGGCTTTTTGATCAGAATTTTTCTTTTTGTTTTTCTTTTTACGAGCTGTAGGAGTTATTAAAGGCAAATCCTCCATTTTGGCGTCAACTTCTAGAATATCAACTTTAGTTTCTTCAACAGGAGGCTGTATTTCAGTTTCCTTTAGTTTTTCTTCCAAATTGTCATCAAAATCATCATCATCTTTACCTTTTTTCTTCTTTCCTCTGTTTCGTTTCGGTTTCTTGGGAGTTTCTTCATCTTTAACATCAACAGCTTGTGATATGATTTCACTCACAATTTCAGGCACACGTTTTTCTTTGAGACTTTCAAGTTTCTCCTCTAAATTCGGAATTATGTCGGTAATTAGCCCTACCACTTCTTTTTCATCACCCCCAGTCACCCCCACTTCTTCGATTTTATCACCACTTTTCTTTTCCTCCACTGGAACAGGATTAGGTACTTTCCCTTTTTTATTTTTGCCCTTTTTATTCATTTTCACAATACGGATATATTCACGACTAACGTTTACAGGGAAATCGGAGTGACTGAGCTTCTAAATACAGATTTGTCTGACCGATATGTTGGGCCGCATTTCTAGTCAGAAATGTCCACGTGAAATTACTAAATGTCACAGCACAGTTACCATGCGAATTGCAACTCTATTTTGTGTTGCGTCGAGTCTATTTTCGGATGTGTTGATGCATAATTTGTGCATGCTCCCAGTCATAAGGAAGAGACTTGTGCCAAAAGTGTATATATCTGTTACATAGAGATGTTCTATTTATATCCCTTTGTATTCGAATCGATTCTCAATACTTTAATCGATTGACAATTTGACAGATGAACGTTTGAAGTCAACAATGTAAAATGGAAACGATTAATTAATCATGTCGATGTAAATCGAACACTATTCATTTTGGTGCATGCGTCTTGAGCTAATTTAAAATAGTGCCAGTATTATCATTTGTCTAGCTTATCCCCAACTATGTTGGGTCGGCAACCAGCCTAAGTTCTTGCAGCTGAATACCAGTATTTTACATTGAGAGTCGAAATCCTTAGGTCACGTGTATTAATAGGATAAATACGCTTTTCAAACCCGATACTACGCTGTAAGAATCAATCAGAAAACTACCAAAATAACCGACTGTAAAAATCTCTTGTTTGTTTTTGCTATTTCTAAAGCTTTACAAATAATGCCATATAACTTAACATCAGGCCCAACAGCAGTCTTAGGCAGAGGCCTACCTATAGTACACCCACATTTCGCTTGTTATATTTAAGTCCCCTGTAATAGGGGGCGAGCCTATTGTCATCAACCGGGCACACATCCAGACTCCGGGTTGCTACTGATAAATTCCAGATGAAAAAAGCCAGGAAAAGCTTAGCTCGGGAATCCAATAATCGACAGCACGGTTGGCACAGTGGCTGAGCAATCGACTGACGCGCCGAGTGTCATGGGTTCGATTCCCACACGGAATAAATATTTGTAGGTAGTTGTTCCGGGTCTGGCTATTCGTGTATATGTTTGTAAACGCAGCTACGACACAGGAGATATTCCTAGTGTGGGGCAACGTATTAAAAAAAAGTTAAATCATAAGTATTTAAACCTTAAACCACGCATTACTTACATATGTCCAAACCATCTGTTTTCATGTTCAAAATCCCGTAAGCCAAATAAGCAATGAACATAATTTAATATGACAATGGTCGTCATACATTGTGTCCTTTATAAAAGATCTGTCACAAAAATCAAGTCAAAAACTCTAACAATATTATCTTGTCACAATCAATTCTTTCTGCTGACCCACATAAATCTTTTATGGGTCCCCGGTCACTTGAAAACAGCTGTCATATGCTAAGGGAGCTTTATACCACATTCTGTTAACTGGGAAAATGAGAAGTTACACAAAACTGTACCTTATTGCTATAGATATAGGATTAAACGTAAACTTCGGGGATATGAAAAATTTAACCATTTAAAAATACCGTTGCTGAGACGAAAGTCAAGCAAATGTGATCTTTAATATCTATGTTATAAGACTTACTGGTTCAGCCAGAGTGTGCGAGTACAAAATTGTAAGGCCACCCCTTATTTTGAATGCAAATTTAAGTCAGGCAACCCTTAAAAGTAAAAAGGCCGGGAGCTGTTCTTTTTTTTACATTATTGTTTTTGAATTCTTTTGTGCGCGATAGTGCATATATATGTCAGCGTTTAATAAAATTGTGATGAGCTTGCGCTTACGCATACATTATAAACTAAGTAGGCTAATAGATATGTAATTTTTATTTAGAAACATGCAATAAAGAAAACTAAAATGGTTTAGAACTTTTGTTTTCCGTCCCCCTGCGGCTGCCGTGAATATTTCATAAACTCCATCCTTGGAAATACTACATAGCATCACGCCTGCCTAAGGCGTAGGGCAGAGTTGCACATACATGTATTAATACCCACACTTCGCCAGTTATTCTTAAAGTCCCATGTAATAGCCAATTGCGTCCAACCGGGCACAAATGCAGACTCCAGGTTGCTAATGAGAAAATTCCTATTGGAGTAACTCAATAACACTTTGCCGACCTGGGAGTCGAAACCAGGACCTCACGCTCCGGCAATAGGCTTGATTGCTCGCTAAATCTTCGGTTCCCCTCTTACAACCACTTTTTGTGGATTCTTGGACGTTTTTATAAAACTTACCGTTAACGTGAGATAAGCAAAACGAATGTTTTAGATCTGTTATAAATCCAATTACCGAATTAAGACCAACTGGAGTTTTGACATTTCATTATCTTGGTCGATACCGATTTCGTCCACGTGGATTTGACTGCAGTTCATGGATTACCATTTTGTGAGCGGAACCCTAATTCTTTATCTAATATAAAATTAAAAATAATAAAAAAATGTTTTTTTTTGGTATAACTACCGCATACATTTTCGTCTGCATTTAGTAATAACGTGTTTTTATTATCACACACACACTTCAATTTTTTATACACATATACATTTTCCCTATATCTGTACCTACATAGTATAGATGCGTGTAAAATGTATAGATGTACAAAAACCAAAAAAATCAAAATCAAAATTCACATAAGAAAAGTTTTTTTATGTGAATTTTGATTTTTTAGAAAAGTTTACATAAGACAGTCCCCTAAAACGCCCACCCTTCACCACTTCCTAGTGTTTTGCTGGGAAGAAGAAGTGGCGGAACAAACTCCCCAGCAACAAACAGATAATTAAACACTACCTGTACTTATATACAGCTTAATATTTTTATTTTTTTTAAACGTTGCCCCACACTAGGAATTTCTCCTGTATCGTGGGTGCGTTTACACCACAACACATACACAAACACAACACAACACATAACACATTTAAACTCACATACACAAACAGCCAGACCCGGAACAACTACCTGTAGGTCATACACATATTTGTTCCGTGTGAGGATCGAACCCACAACACGCGGCGCAACAGCCGATGGCTCAACCACTGCGCCAACCGTGTCGTCAAAATATATGACGTCGTAATATATGACCGAAATGTCTATTTTGATTGAAATAAGATGATCCGTCCGAAACATGGCAACTTGAAAGAGCAGAGATATGTATGTAATTGCGCATTACATGTCTTCACCATTAGATGAACATAGTTGAATTTGATTTATCGATTCGGGGCGTGTCCAGCAGACAAGCGGCGGTTGCCAGCGTAACGTGTAACTCTTGACAATGCATTTACTTGCCAAATATGTTTGCAGTTGCTGTCCAGAAGTGTAAAGATCTTAGCAAAAGAAATATAATCAGCCAGCTGACCCCGCGAACTTCCTACCGCGTCAAAAGTTAAGTTACACTGCCATCTGTTAAACATGTATGGGAAAACATTTGATTTGCAGTAAACAATAGGAAGGTCAAAAATAATCGAAATAAAAACTACCCAATCATTTAATTTTGACCAAAACACACACAGTAAGATAAATTTTATTAAAATCGGTTCAGTAGTTTAGGAGTCCATAGCGGACAAACAACGTGACACGTAATTTATATATATTAAGATTAAGAAAGATTAAGATTTACAAAAATACATCACGCTTGTGTTACCCTATGTGTTAGCCAGAGGTGTGTGTGTGTCTTAATAATGTAATTTGTAATTCGAATTTCTAACCTGTCGCCGCGGCGGTATTTTGGCGGTATTTAGGTATTTTGTAGTTGGTATTTGAAATACTTATGGCTTCCAAATACATTTTAACGCGATCATATTAATTTTGCAGGTTTTATTCATTCTCCAACAAGAGGCTATTTGTCTGACGGTACAATTAAAAATCTTGTGTTCATGACAGGAAACTCTGGTTCTACTGATTAATCTTCTTTTACTCTGCTTTTAAGCCCACGCTGGGCTGGATTAATTTTTATTCTTGATAGTATTTTATAATTTGTATTTTATATTTCAAATAAAAATAACTAAAATACTGTATTTTGTATTTAATATTTCAAATACGTTACTTAAAGATATTTTGTATGTGGTATTTTAAATACTTTGGAGATAATATTATGTAATTTTTATTTCAATTAAAGAAAATCATGTATTTTGCCTAGCCTTGTATGCATGGTCCTCACATGATCTGACCAAGATAATGTCTGGACTTCAAAACCTCTGAGTGTTTCTTCTCAGAGGAGTCAGATAGGGAAACACCAACCCAGTTTAAACAAACATTTTACTTGTTGACGTGTAAAAGTGTCAATAAAAACATATTTACAGAAATAAATAACATTTAAGAAGTACCAAACTTTGACAAACACTCGTCCGTCTGCGACGCAGGAGGTTGCGGGTTCGATTCCCGCCTTGGGACAAATGTTTGTACGATCTACAAATATTTGTTCCGGGTGTTCTGGGTATTTGCTATGTATAATAAAAATATCTATCTATGTAATGTATTGTATTAAGTATATCAGTCATCTAGTACCCATAACACAAGCTCTGCTTAGCTTGGGGCTAGATGATGCTGTGTGGATTGTCCAGCATTATTTATTTATTTATTTATTTATTAGATTGACGTTACGAAATACGCAACATAGACATAATAACACAAAAAGACAAAAAGCGCGCGCCAACACAACGCGAACCATTTATCATTACATACCACGTTCGTGATTCATGAATAATTCAGCATGTCGCACGGAATGAGAGTTGGGAACTGATGCATATGAATGTCCGTTACATTCGTTTTGAATATTATGACAGCCTTTTTTAGGGACGAAAAGAAGTAAAGGATTTTGTCAGCCTTGCGCAGTCACAGATAATATTTATTTCGACGCATTTTCCATCTAAATGAAAATTTTACGAATAAGAATAAATATATTTGTTTGTTATTTTTTTATAAATTATAGAGGTTTACTTATAGTACATCCACGTTTCGCCAGAAAAAACGTACTTAAAACTATGTATTACAAAAAAATGTCACTAAGTTTTTTAATTTAAAACAAGGTTTTTTTGAACGGTGGTCCTCAAACTAGGTATATACCATACCTGTTTATGGGGGACTGACGTATGAAATTAAGTGCTGTTTCAAATATTTGACACTGTTGTGTGGACACGACTTAAGTATATAAAGGTGTCTTGTTGTAAATGTAACATGTTGCAAAACATAAAATAAAATCCTTACTATCTCCTATATATAAAATTATACTGTCACGGTGTTTGTTATTAAACTCCTCCGAAACGGCTCGACCGATTTTCGTGAAATTTTGTGTTCATATCGGTTAGGTCTGCGATCGAACCACATCTATTTTTCATCCCCCTAAATGTTAAGGGTGGTCCACCCCAAACATTTTATATGGCAAAACAACGATTGCTGGGGTAGCTAGTAATATTATAAATGCGAAAGTAATTTTTTTTGTTACCTTTTCACGCCTAAACCACTGAACGCATTTCGATAAAGTTACAGACAGAGAGATAGATACAATCCCGGGGAAGGAAAGAGGCTACTTTTTATCACCAAACCACCCGGGTGGAAGCTAGTATTTAAAATAAGCTAAAAAGTTTATAATTTTATTGCCTTTTCACGTTTTCTAAAAATGAAACCTAGCTAGATCGATTTATCGCCTCCGAGACCTCCTGCATACTAAATTTCATGGAAATCGTTGGAGCCGTTTCCGAGATTCAGATTATATAATGTATATACAAGAATTGCTCGTGTAAAGGTGAATCAACATTATCAACATCTGTCTAGCCTTTACCAACTATGTTGGTGTTAGCATCCGTTTAACCAGAAATACAGACCAATACCAGTATTTTTACATGGAACGACTGGTTATCTGACTTCTACAACCCAGTTACTGTGTAACAAGATATTCCTTTGTTGGACTTCTGGGCTTCTGAACACCCGTAACCACAGTCGAAAATCTACAAATGTCAGCCGAGACCATTGGCTTAACGTGCATTCTGAGGCACGGAGAGGTCCCGGTATGTAATGTACGGTCACCCATCCATCGACCGACCTTGGCAAGCGTAGCTTAAACTTCGATCGACACGTTCAAGGGGGAATTTTTATGCCACAAGCTCTACAAATGAATATAGTCTTGCCACAAGCCCCTCACTCTAAAAATGCATATAGTCTTTAAAAAAAAGAATGAAACGTGCATTATCAATTTTAAAACCGCTTGAATTCACGTAACGTTTACGTCAGGCGTTCGTGTTACACACACAGGTTTACCTAACAAAACTAAACGAGTCTAGTTTCAAACATAACTAACAAACTGTTCTAACAATAAATTTCGCAATCGCGACTCCCGGCCTACATCCGAGCGACGCGTGCGACAGAGAGAACAGACAACTAAACTAATTATAACGACGCGTGCGAGCGGGACGGCACTTTATAAAACTACGTCTATTACGAGTGGAAGGGAGAAGGGAGACAGGATGAAACTAATTATATTGCATGCATGACCAAACGATTAGTATGGAGAGGGATTTACCGTCGCAATATCACACATGTTGCGATTTTTTTTTTGTATCATCTAATATTTTTGATTTAGTAACAAATTATGATAAGTTGCTTCACGGTATTATTGTGCAAAAGGGTGAATAGGATTTATTATTAGAGGAGCTCGTGGCTAGATAAAAACAGCCGCACGGGATGATCGAAGGTTAAGCTACTCTTGCCGATTTCAGTCTGTGGATGGGTGACCGTTCGTAAAATAACGAGACTCCTCCGTGCCTCGGAAATCATGCTAAGCCGTTGGTCCAGGTTGTCATTTGTAGTTCTTTGACAGTCGTTACGGGTAGTCAGAAACCCGAAAGTCTGACAACCAGTCATACCAAGGGTTATTGTGTTGCGCAGTAACTGGGTTGTGGCGGTCAGATAGACAGTCGCTCCATGTAAAACACTGGTATTCAGCTGCATCCGGTTAGACTGGAAGCTGACCCCAACATAGTTGAGAAAAGGCAGGCAGATGATGATGGTGAATAGAATTTATTATTATACTAGCTGTCCTAACAGACGTTGCCCTGTCATTGGCGCGAACTGTCAAATGTAAGTTTAAACAGTTCTTAAGTTTTCTAATACTTTCTCCGCAAAGGTTTTAACTTTTATTTGTAAGAAGCTTCTGCAAAGTATTAGGAAAAAGGTTGAATAAAATCGGTACAGTCGTTTTCAAGTTATTATGGCGTGACCAAGGAAAACAGTTATTCATTGTTATATAATTATAAACATTAGTTACGTACGTTAGCTTGGGTGCGCTTGTCCCGATGGTGCTGGATACACGATTTTTTCCTCGTTACTGTCGGTTATTCTAGGTAGAAACAGTGGCCAACACATCAAGATACCCCAATCTGACAAACTTCTTTGATAGTTTTTCAACTTTATTACAAAAAAATAAGGTTCATATTCAATTGGGAAAAATTGACAGTTTGGGATAGCTTGACGTGCTGGCGTCTATATTATCAGTAATCTTCTTACATTATAATTATCTGATTAATGTCACTATATAAAATATTGTATTAATACTATTTCAAATGAAGAAAGTGTGAATTTTCTTGTCCATTCTTCTCCACACGAAACCACCTTTTGGTAAGGGCAACTATATTCATTTTAGTATTTTATTTAAAATTAACATGTGACGTGCCTTTTTAATTTTCTTATTGAAACATATGATTTGGCTTTGAATAACCAGCGTCAGACGGCACCTGTCTGGCATTACATCTGCAATAGACCTTGATGGAGCAGAGTTGATGCCATTATGTTTCGGTAAATATTTAAAACTAATATGAACTTTATACATACGTAAACACGACTGATATTGTCTAAGTCAACGACTGTAAACCACCTCATTGGTCTGGTGGTCACAAGCGCTACTGCTGAGCATGAGGTCCTGGGTTTGATTCCCGGGTCGGCAAAGTGTTATTAGGTTTTTCTTCTGGTATTTTATAAGGAGTTCGCCGGCAAGCTTGTACAACGTTTTTTTTTAAACAATGGAAAGTCCGAAATAAGTAAGACACTTTCTGCTTTACCCGAAAGATTTTTACTTATATCCCCGGTAGAGCCGGGATCCCTACCTAAGTTATGTTAAATCTTTAAACAAGCACCTACTCCATACTATGCGGTCTGTATCAAATCCGCATCGGTCGCGTGCTCTCTGCTGTACACAGAGTAGTGTGTCATGTTATACTTACTACTGTTATTTTTGGTGTATAAATGTAGTAGTTTTTTTGTTATGTAATATTGATAAGTTAATACTACCATTATTTGGCTACCCCAATACACCACGCCTGTATTCCCTCATGGGTAAGGCAGAAGTGCACTTATAGTAACAACCACATTTGGCCTATAGGGGGCGAATCTATTGCCATCAACAGCCACAGATCCGAACTCTGGAGTGCTAATGAGTAAATTCCTATTGGAAAAACTCAATTACACTATGCCCGACCTAGGAATTGAACTTACGACCTCACGCTCAGCAGTCACGCTTGGAACGACTAGACCAATAACGCAGTCAGCAGTTACTGTCCCGATGCAGGTCAAAGGCTTCTTCTCATACAGAGATGGCACGAGCATTAATCACCAAGTTTGCTCAATGCACATTGGTGATTTCAGACTTATATTAATTATAAGTCCTGGTTTCTTCACGATGTTTTCCTTTATCGATGTCGGTGATGTCAAAGATAGACTTGATAGTGGATATGAATTGAAAAAGTCATATTGGTACTTGCCAGGTACACCTCGATTACACCTCCTCAATTGATGGGTTTTATTTTTCGCTTTTTTAGTTCGTCGACTGCTATTTATTTGAGTTACAATAGCCAAATGTCAATTGCTCATTACCAGACAAAAAAATAATAATAAATAAATAAATATTGCTGGACAATCCACACAGCATCATCTAGCCCCAAGCTAAGCAGAGCTTGTGTTATGGGTACTAGATGACTGATATACTTAATACAATACATTACATAGATAGATATTTTTATTATATATAGCAAATACCCAGAACACCCGGAACAAATATTTGTAGATCGTACAAACATTTGTCCCAAGGCGGGAATCGAACCCGCAACCACTTGCGTCGCAGGCGGACCTTCGCCCGCCGCGCCACATCGGTCGTCAAAAAATCAGTAGTTGATAAATCAATCAGCCCCTATTTTCTACTCTTAGGGGTGTTTTTGTAATTTTCAAATTAAAATTTGACCAACTTTGAAGTATAATAAAACACCATCGAAATTGGACTTCACTGCAAAAAGTTATGCGGGATCACACAAAAAAAAAACAAAATATACGTGTCGAATTGAGAAACTCTTTCTTTCGTTTTCGTCAGTTATTAATCCAAATCCAATTCATACCGTCCCAAAAAAAGTTTCACTCTAAAAATAACAACATAAAATAACCGTCCAATGTATTGACCGCTGTTACCTCTGACTCACAACATTACTCTGTGCAGCTTTATGCAAATAGGGTGAAGGGCCCATTTCATGTCCAACTAAATTATTCAGTTTTGTGTCATAAAAATCGTGTGTACGTAAAGTTTACAATACGGATTGCGTGCCGTTCCCTTAATGGACGGCTTAGGTTCGATTCCCGTGCGACGGATTTGTGTAACGTGACACGTTTTTGTGCGCTTTTTTAAGCTCTGTTAAAAGGGTTTCGGAAGATAAATATATGATCGAGTGATGGAGTGTGTTCTGGGATTAAGTAATAATCATGTTCGGTAACATGTTACAGTTCTAAATTTGATGTAAAATGAGAACAGGCGTTTTAGAAAGAAAGGGAAAGACATGTCTATTGTTAGATGTTGCGATGTAATGTGGGTATCTCAAAATAAATTTAATAAAAACCGATCAGATGTTAATAAAGAGACTTGCACAGGAAGAGTACCTTACCATACTAGCACAGTATTTTTTTTAAACACGTTTTTTGAATGTAAAAAATAAAGGGAAAAAATTAAGGGGGCTTTAGTTTTTTATTATATTATATTTATATAGGTACTTTATCTTATAAAAATGTCATGATGGCCCAGTGGTTTAGGCCTCGCCTCTTGTGCACGAGGTTATGGGTTCAAACCTGGGCAAGTACCAATGTGAGTTTTTTCAATTCATATGTACTTTCTAAGTTTATCTTGGACATCACTGACATCGGTGAAGGAAAAAATCGTGAAGAAACTTGGACTTATAATTAATATAAGTCTGAAATCACCAACCCGTCTTGAGCAAGCGTGGTGATTAATGCTCGTGCTTTCCCTGTATGAGAAGAGGCCTTTTCCTTGCAGTGGGACAGTAATAGGCTGGTATTCATTAATAAAGAAATCTCTTGTACTAGAATGTGATAGATACAGTTTCCACTTTCACGAGTCTGCATAGAATCAAATGTCTGACCTGAATACGGAATTAGATGAACTTGTAAACAATCGTGGAAGAATGCATTAGGTTTATATTTAGTTCCGCAGACGCTTAGAATCTGAGTTTTATCGGGTTTTTCTAGTTTCTAGGGTTCCGTACTAAAATGGTCAAAAGGAACCTCTATAGCATAGGTTCTCAACCTGTTGTCCACGTTTAAATATGGTCCACAAAAGGATGTAGATTTTACTAAACAATATTTAGTAACACTTATTCTAATCTAATTTCTAATATGTATATAAAATTCTCTTGTCGCGGTGTTTGTAATTAAACTCCTCCGAAACGGCTCGACCGATTTTTGTGAAATTTTGTGTGCATATCGGTTAGGTCTGCGAATCGGACAACATCTATTTTTCATCCCCCTAAATGTTAAGGGTGGTCCACCCAAAACATGTTATATGGCAAAACAATGTTTGTTGGGTCAGCTTGTCACAATATAAAACTATACACAAAATCAAAATAAAATAAAAAGCCGACCAAGACTCTCAAAGTACTCCTCCGTATCGCTGTCATCTGGAAACGTGCCCAGAAGACTGGCAGCATTGCCACGTTGGATAGCAATGCTCCAATTCTTTGAGCAAAAAATGAGCCAGCCCTCTGGTCACGCGAAGTATCGATCAGTCAAAATGTTTTAATCGAAAATCACATAGACGCATACGATGTTTAATTTTCTGTCGGATATGAAATGTGAAAGGCAGTTACATGCAGCTAAGATCACAATTTGAGGGGGATGTGTGGTGTTACACGAATGGATAGAATAAGAAATGAGTATGTAAGAGGAATTCTGAAAGTGGCGTCTGTGACCGAGAAGTTGTGTGGAAATCGGTTGTCATGGTATGGGCATGTGATGCGAAGGAATGAAGACCATGTTCTGAGGAAAGTTTTGAGCATGAATGTGCAGGGTTACATGAGTAGAGGGAGACCAAACAAAAGAAGGATGGATTGTGTGATGATATAGCTAGAAAAGAGGTGACTCTTGAGATGACGGCAAATAAAGATGAATGGAAGAAGAAAACATGTTGCGCAGACCCCAAATTTAAATTGGGATAGGGGCAGGAGGATCAAGATGATATGAAGTGTAGTCTTCTGTTGCAATATTTATTACTTTTAAAAAAACGTTGCCCCACACTAGGAATTTCTCCTGTATCGTGGGTGCGTTTACAAACATTTAAACTCAAATACACAAACAGCCAGACCCGGAACAACTACCTGTAGGTCATACAAATATTTGTTCCGTGCGGGGATCGAACCCACAACACGCGGCGCAGCAGCCGATGGCTCAACCACTGCGCCAACCGTGTCGTCAATAGTATCCTTAATGTATGTTACTGTAAAATTACACAAATATTTTAAACATTTTGATTAATGTGTATGTTTAGTTTGACACCTTTTATTTGTTACCCCAGACGTAAAAATGGCGGGGGTTATAAGTTTGACGAGTCTGTGTTTGTGAGTCTATCAGTGGCATCGTAGTTTCCGAACGAATGGATCGATTTTGTTTTCTTTTCTTTTGTTTGAAAGGTGAAGTTTTCGGGAGTGTTATCGCCAGATAACGTGTCATAAATATGTGATTTGATAGATTCTCGATTGAAACGACTAGGTATATTATATGTAGTTTAAAAAGCATGAAATAAAAATGAAATTACAAATTGAGAACACCCCCGGCACAAAAACCTCTAAATGCAAAAAAATAAGCCTCGTACTCGCGTTGGGGGATCGACAAGTAAATAAAAGAAACTCCTGTAAACGTTGGCGGTTCCCCGAGAGTACGAGGCTCGTATTTTTTTATTTTAAAGGTTTTTTTTAACCAAAGTAAAAGGAAGTCCGTGGCAATAAAATAATCTAAAATACCACCACATCCACCGACTTAAGACATTATAGTTATATTACACTTTTTAGTACACATATTTTTTGAAGTCAGTTGAATTTTCATGCTTTAGACTTTCTTGGCTTTTTTTAACAACCTTCTGGTCAACAACAAAGAAATCAAAGTGGTCTCTGATATAAAAAAAGGTTGGGAACCACTACGTTATAGTGCGACTTCGTCTGTCTGTTTGTCTGACACAACAGCTTATTTTCGGATATACCAATGCTATCGACAATTCAAATATACAATTTGAAATATACCTTTGCATATAAACAATGCTGGCCAACTTAGCAAATGAGAGATTTAAATAAAACATTATTATTTTTATTGCGATACACCCTAAAAGGAGGGTAACATTTTTTTTGAGAAATAATTGGCAAGACTAACCGTCAGTCTCGGGCTTTTAACTGACAACCAGAACCGACAGCTTAATGTGCTTTCCAAAGCACGGACGGTTCTTGGCATATGAAATAAATATTTAAATTTTAATTATTTTATTTGGCAAATGAATATTTTGATAGTCGCAAATAGCTTTTCAATTCTATTATCGATGTTGCACGACTTGATATAGAAAGTAGTTAATTTGTTATTTTATTTTTAATTTTTTTTTAATTTTAGTTAGTGTTATTTTTGTAACCAGTTAATTAATTACAGTCACCAACGACCAACGCAAATGGCTTGTTACTAAATGGACTTTTATATGTGGAAGCTTGTCATTAGCAATTGTCCTTATTTATAAAAGATATTTATAATTGTTATTAGTCTGTAAGCTTTCCTTAAAAAAAAAAAAAAAAAAAACTAAATTCTTACTCATTCATGTGCCGACCTCGACAAGTCTAGCTTAACGTTCAACCCGTGTGGCTGGTTTTAAGTACAAGAAATTTTGAGATCTTTTAATGCTATAAAAGGAAAAAGTTTTAGGTACTATAATATACCCGTGTATAATATAATATAAATACAGGTTTGAGTATTCCCCAAAAGGAATGGCTGAGGTGTACTCGTACCTATAGTAGACAAGTTGACTTAGAAGATCGACTGAGAAGTTCCAGATGGAAAAACTCAATAACACTTTGACACGACCCCGGAATCGAACCCAGGATCGTGCTTAGCAATAACAACCAGACCACTGAGACTGCTTGTTTTAATTTTAAACGTCAAAAAAGATAATGAAAGTGACATTGTGTGATGGTGAAAGAAAAAAGGTTTAATATTACATTCTGAAGCGGTGGCTGGGATAATGTCAAGAGCATAGATGGCGCCATGCTGTCTAGTAAATGTGATCTCATTATAACTGAGATCATGAACTCCCAGCATCACGTGTTAGTTATGGTAATTTCTCATCGATCGACTGTTAACAGAGTTCCAGTACCAAATATTTGGGCTGATTATTCATTGACACTAGTAAGTGGTGAAGCATGGAGGATTGTCAACATATAACTTCAAGCTTGTATTCCCAGAAGGGTTAGGCAGAGGTGACCTATTTTATTTTATTTTTTAAAAAACGTTGCCCCACACTAGGAATTTCTCCTGTATCGTGGGTGCGTTTACAAACATTCAAACTCACATACACAAACAGCCAGACCCGGAACAACTACCTGTGGGTCACACAAATATTTGTTCCGTGTGGGGATCGCACCCACAACACGCATCGCAGCAGCCGATGGCTCAACCACTGCGTCAAAATCACCTATAGTACACATATTATTTTGCCAGTTATGTTTACGTCTCATGTAGTTGAGGGCGAGCCTATTGCCATCCACCGGGCACAAATCCAAACTATTAGCTGCTACTGTGAAATTTCAGATGGAAAAACGTAATAACACTTTGCCTGAGCTGGGAATCGAACGCAGGATTTGCAAATATTGCATTTGACCCCCCATTACATGGGACTTACATAATTGGCGAAATGTGGGTGTACAATAGGTACGCCTCTGCCTAACCCGTCTAGGTTTACAGGCCTGATGTTATGTTTTAAGTATTTGTGTATCTAATTATTGTTTTTTTCTGTTCCTTTATCTTACATAATTTCACCTACCACTGTTTGTCTCTGCATCACCCAAATGTTACTGGTAAAAAATGCGAATGGTATTAAGCCCGTCCTTGAACACATGTCTGCATAAAACATTAAAGAAATAGGCATCAGTATTATGTACATATACTTATATCATGTGTATCTGTTATTTTTATTTCTTATTACCATTTTATACAAGAGTAGATGGAGACCAAAAAAAAGATGGATGGATTATGTGAAAGATGATATGGCTAGACAGGAGATGAATTTTGAGATGACTGCAGAGGAGGATGATGTTTGTAATGTCTAAACAAATATGTTCATGTACTTAAAAATTCCTAAGGGTAAACCCTACATATTGGTACCCAAGATACATGCTTATCTAGTTTGGAGCCAATGTTAAAAACTTTTTGCTGCGATTTTTTTTTCATTATTATTTTATCATGTACCTGCTCTCAGTGCAAACAAAGAACTATTGTATTCCATTCAAAATCCATGTCCTGTATGTACAGACAGTCGCACATCAGAGGCACAAAGAGATACTGCGAAAACCGCCCTTATTGCTTCAGTTATCGTAAGTCCATATTACCGGGCTAACTGTGATACCGGGCTCGCCAGCTGATGTCGATGACCCGAATACTGTGACAGAGGGATGGGGGTGGTGGCTGGGTTGGGGGGGGGGCTATTGGGGGCTAAAGGGGGTTACCGGGGAGAAGGGGGGTACGCGGTGATGTACAGGGTGGTGGTACGTTGACACTGTTGGCCGGTACGGGAACGTAGGATCGATATTTCAAACTCAAAGAATGTAAATTCACATCACGTCTGTATTTCCCGCCCGGTCGGGTAGAGATGTCGTCATAAAACACCAATTGCCACCAGTTCAGGGTTGTGGAAGTGAGATAGGCGTTCACTATAAGTATGTGTCTTTGGAAAAGGCTGTAGAGACGATGGAATCGCTAGATATGTTGAAGCTCCATGTAATTTCAGGCGAGCTTATTGCCATCAACCTGGCACGAATCCAGACTTCTGCTGATAAATACTAGATGAGAATCGAACCCTGGACCTCAGGCTCAGAAGTAGTGCTTGCAACCACTGGACAGACGTGGCAAAAAAATGCTCGTCACAGGCTCATCCCTCATCGTGTAGCTTATTATATCAAAATACTACTGAAATTCTAATACATCTTCACAGTAAGTAATTAGTACAAAATATCTGGCAAATCTACGAACAGAAAAACTAGCACAGGGGTTATTCCAGTATTTTACGGAAGTTTCGAATTCTTTTCTCAGTCTCAATCTGCCAAAAATACGTCAAATTTACCTACATTTTTGACAAGATTTTGACTGTGACTGACATGGGATTAGGACTAGATTTTGAAATTTTGAAATGACGTCATTTTGGTCTTCTGATGCAAAGCAAAATAGCACTTGATATTATTAATGGCATTGTACATACTTACGACCACTGAGTACGTGATCATCTGACTAACCTTTCCCAACTATCTTCCAATCTTAATGGATGCAGCTGAATACCAGTATTGTACATGGAGCGACTGCCATCAGACCTCCACAACCCGGTAACTGGATAACACGATACCCATTAGTCAGACTTGTTACCAGACTATCGGGCTTCTGAATAACAGTGACGATTCTGAAAATTTCCACCGACAACCTTTTTTTTTTAGTTAGGCCTACACAAGGTATTTGTCCTGTATTGTGGGTGCGTTTACAAACATTTAAACTCACATACACAAAGAGTCACATCTTAAACTACTATCTGTAGTCCAGAAAATATTTGTTTCGTACGGCATTTAAACCCGCGACACTCAGCGCAGCAGCCAATCGCTCAGCCACTGCACCAACCTTGCCATTTGTAGTGATGATGATGACATGCTACGACGTAGCAGAGGTCTACGCCGGCTACGACGCCGTAGCAGTACGCCAATATGCTACGCAGAACGGACACATCTTGAGTTCTTGACCCATTCCCCACTGAAATAATTTAAAATTTGGAAGCGTGATTCTTCACACCCCAGGAAGTACAGTTTCCCACGACAAACCTATTTATAGAACGGGCAATGGAAACAAATTGCCACCCTTAAGACATCACAGCAAATGTACAGCCGGTAGGAAACCCCCTAATATTTATTAACATTCAAAAACCCGCCTTATTTCTAGTGACCTAAAGCGCTATTTGCCTAAACACCTCACTCAAACTTTATTGAATAAAGCGAAACCGCACAGCTATCAAAAACCAACCTATATCATTTAGAATAGAGTTGAATTTACTTTGGCATGGCGAAGTAATAGCTAATATTTCCTGTTTGACGCTGCTGTTGTAAAATAAACCCAATCTTTTACAAGGTAAGGTGTGTTTTGGATTGTGAAAAGTTAAATACATTTAGTATTACAAATAGCGTGGAGATTCGTCGGAGCTCTGCGCGAGAGATTTGATATCGTTTTTTGCAAGTGTCTACGTATATAATTTAGTATATAGCAGTTCCTCGTTCCCTTTGACAATCTTCTAATATATTTCTCGGCTGGAAATATTGCTTCACCATAATTGGGTACCGAGCGGTACTGTGATGTTTTGTAGATATAGTTTGTGATCTAAGGTCTCATCTCGACTCGTAGACTTGAGAAGATCGTAACGTACAGGCTTCAAGATTATGCTAAAAACGTTCTCCTCCTACTTAGAGAAACCTAATTACTTTTTCATTTGGATGACGATCTGCGAAAGACTGCAGGCAGATGCTGGATGCGGCAAGCTGAAGACAGGGCGCTATGGCGCTCATTAGGAGAGGGCTATGTCCAGCATTGGACTAATATAGCCTGATGATAATGATGATGATGATGATGAAAAATCATGATTTCTTCTTACCTTTCTTTATTACGTTATCCCACACTAGGAATTTCTCCTGTATCGTGGGTGCGTTTACAAACATTTAAATTCACATACAGAAACAGCCAGACCCGTCCAAAGATTTCTATGTGACCCAACGAGATGTTTATTGAAAAAAGTGAATTATTTACTTTTGGAAACGTTCGACCATCATGAACTCATGTTATCAAGTTATAACCCTGTGTGTTTTGAAATCGTAGGTTCCCATTATAAAAGAAATTGTGTGGAAATCAGTTGGCATGGTATTTTCATGTGATGCGAAGGAATGAGTATCCTGTTGAGAGGAAAGTTTTGAGTTAGAATTTTGTTACAAGAGTAGAGGGAGACCTAGGTAAAGATGGATGGATTGTGTGAAAGATGAAGAGGTGACTTCTGGGATGACGGTAAATAGAAATGTATGGAAGACGAAGACAGCGCCGACCCCAAATAAATTGGAATAAGGGCACGAGGTTGATGATTCGCATAACAAAGTACCTAGTATACATTTGAATAAGTATTCAATGCACAAAACAGACCTATTTTAGCTTATCTCTTATGGTTATAGTTGAAAAGTGACTTAATATACAGTGATCTTCTGCTGAGGTCTTGTATCTCACGGGACAGGCATATCCATTAGCCTAGTGCAGGAAGTCCTTACAAATGGCTCGTGTTCATTTTCTAAGCAACATCACGAGTTCTAAGTTGAGCTAAAATAATATTTTACTTGTTGACTTGAAAAAGTGTTTGTAAAAACCTTGTTACAGAAATAAATATAATTTATTTTTATTTAAGAAAACTATTCTTACTAATGATCGCTTAGTGGTAACTGTTTTAGCTTCCTGCACTCCTCCATATGAACTTGTTCAAGTTCATATGGAGAGATTTTGACATAGTTCTATGTCAAAATCTCACTCCTACATGACAACAGAATAAGAAATATCAACTTAAATAATTATTTTATTGAGAAGTAGGTAGCTATTTCCTTAAAATACTATCATTACATAAAAAAGGGATCCAAAATTTTCACGCATTTATATAAAACTCGTATCTATTTAAATATTAATTTACATATTTGGTGCATTGCTTAGATACATTATAATGTACGTACATAAACTCACGCCTTTTTCCTACGGTGGGTATAAAACTATAGAACGCCACTATGATCGTTACCTACTGCTTTTTTTTTTAATTAATGCGACGATGCGATAAGAGTCCATCCCGTCTTCGTATCCTCTTAATGTATAGTCAAGGTATAACGTTTTCACTAATAATATATCATTCATGTATACAAATTTTGTAAAAGTCACGGTAAAAACTGTTTCTAAAGAATTAGTTCTCCATACGAAAGGAGAAAGGAGGTGGATAAGGGCAGGAGGATGATAAGTTCTCCATAGTAGTAGTATGGAAAACTTATCATCCGATAAGTTCTCCATACTACATTACCTTTTGGAAGAGACAGCTGGAATCATTTTTATATCTTACTAGCTGACGCGGTAAACGTTGTTTTGACGTATCAATTATTTCTAGGGAATTTAGTGTAGTGTGTATTTATTCAGTGTGGAAAACATTTTTGGTGTGGACCACTTAGGAGTATGAAATATATATTACAACCGATTCTTAAACAATACACCTATAAAATTACATAAAAATCGATCAAGCCATTTTGAAGGAGTATGGTAACTAACATTGTGACACGAGAATTATATAAGTATACTAGCTGACCCAGGAAAATTTTACGAATATCGGTCGAGCCATTCAGAGGAGTTTAATTACAAATACCGTGACACGAGAATTTTAAATACAATATGTAACATAATTAACGCACATCCTGAAAGTAATTTGATCAGAATCGTTTACTGAATCGCTTTCTATAACTTTTAATATAAAAGTACCAGCCTATTACTGTCCCACTGCAGGGCAAAGGCCCCTTCTCATACGGAGAAGGCACGAGGACTTATATCCATTTTATAAGTTCAGGTTTCATCACGATGTTTTCCTTCACCGAAGTCAGTGATGTCCAAGATAAACTTAGAAAGTACATGTGAATTGAAAAACTCACATTGGTACTTGCCCAGGTTTGAACCCACAACCTCGTGCACAAGAGGCAAGGCCTAAACCACTGGGCCATCATGACTTGACTCGAATCTTTAATATATGTACATTTTTATCCCAAAAATAATTAAAACTACGTAAATTACAGTCTCTACCCCTGTACAGTGTACACCCGTGATTCAAAGCTATAAGACTTCTAAAACTGCAGTTTTATTTGTATCAATACAAATTCCGACATTCAATACAAAATAAAGAAAAATTAGTAGAATTAGTAAAACTAAATAAATAAATAATTAATGCTTAAACATGTTAAACTAAAAATTCAGTGTATGTATTATAATTATAACATAATATACTAATTGGGGTGTCTGAGGGTGTGCGTTAATTACGTTACATGTTATGTAAGAAGATATAGAGAGACGTAACTTAAACGTAAACTTGTAAGTTAGACGATCAAAACTGCCTTTTTTAAAGGTCCATTTTCAATAACACATTTAACTTTGAATTTGTTCTCGACCGTCTACTGAAACTGAAGTAAGCATTCTGCAAATACAAGCCAAATGTTGGCAAGCCGAAATGTTAACGTTTCACATAAAAACTCAATCGAGTAGCTGGATGTGGGTGAAAATCGATTGCGAGACTCGCTGGCTCACTACTAACATGCTAGGAAATGTTTTGGTTCGCGCAGCCGTCAGCACACACACATAGGAACCTTTTACTTTTGAATACAATGTTATACAAATATCGCAAAACCCTGAAAAGGGGTCACTGAAATGATCGTAGTGAACAATTTTGAATTATTTACAGTGCTTCCACAGCTTTCTTCTTGATGCCTTTCTTATCTTATGAGATTGTAATCTCTAATGATGGACACAATGGGGTTGTCATATCCAAATGAGGATAAAAATCCCAAAAAAAAAGCTGAATAGAAAAAATAAAAAAAAACAATTTTGAAGATACGGAGATTGGTAAATGAAAACTATTGTACCATTTTGTCGAGCAAGATACTAAGTGAAATTAAAGACGAAATCAAACTGGTTGCTTATCTAACTTTATGAAAAAGAAATTGACTTAATTTTATTTATTTTGCACCAGCTGACCCGACGAATTATGTGACGCCTCAGATGATATTTTTCATGAAATTTTCCAATTTTTTAATCGGTTTTCTGCCGTTTTTGTGACGGACATTTATATAAATCCAATTCATCAGGGATCATAAAAATCGGTATCAGCCGTTCTTGATTTATAAATTTGTATCCAACCCGACTTTGTGTTATATGTATAGAGATTATTTCTATTTTATGTGTACCTAATGTAATCAACGGTAGTAATATTTTGTAGATATATGATGCTCACTTATTGTTAAATAAGTGAGCATCATTAATCTACAATATTAACACGATAATTTGTCTATCTGCTGCATTGCTTCATTTACCTGTAATGCTTTGTACCTGTTTTGGTATGGTAGTTTTGATTCTAGGTACATCGTCTGCAAATATTAATGATAATTATCTGATTAATGTATACTTACGAAATATTTTATAAAAAAGTTATAAAATAATAAGTGAGTGGAGTTTCTTTCCCATTCTTTAAGTTCCTCAGTGGTCCGACACAATGCACGAGTGACTATAAAAAAATACCCATATCCCTACCTACAGGTGTGAATATTATATTTATCTGAAGATAACACTCAGTTTCTCCTGGATTTCATCATCAGAAGATGACTTGGTGTTGATAGAACCACCTCGAAAGTGATAGAACCACTTTTCAAACAAAATGAGAATTCTCAAAATAGTTATGTAATTGACGAAGAAATCGGTGTACATGCAAAAAGGCAAACATATAACCTCCTCCTTTTATGAAGTCAGTTAAAAAGAAGGTTTTCTTTGAAAACAAGTAGTACCAATAGTTTTTTAATTAAAACCTTTTGAGTGACGTATCTGGGACAACGGGTCATGGCGTGATGGGAAGTTACTCCGTAATCAAATTCAAATTCTAAAAATCTAAACCAATCAGACAGCGCAGTGACCAATTACACATAAATAATTCTAGCCAATCAAAGCTTCAAGCTTGACGAGTGAAGGTCAGGTACACGAGCAGCAAGAATTAGAAATGTCAAGGATTCTTGGTGGCCAGTACTGAATGACGTGTTTGAAATTCACCAGAATCTTAGATGAAGACACGCGATGGTCTGAATAAATTGAAATGGCGTCCGCTAAGGGTGGTTCTTAAATGTAGGTGCGCACACTGGGTAATAAGCTCAGCGGACTGGACAAAATTGAACTGGTTGCTAATGTTTTTAAACGTTCTTATTTCATTGTTTATTTTTTTACGGCACGGTTGGCGCAGTGGCTGAGCGATCGACTGCTGCGCCGCGTGTCGTTGGTTCGATTCCCGCACGGAACAAATATTTGTATGGCCTACAGTTAGTTGTTCCGGGTCTGGCAGTTTGTGTATGTGACTATAAATGTTTCTAAACGCACCCACAACACAGGAGAAATTCCTAGTGTGGGGCAACGTTTAAAAAAAAACTAATTCTAAAGACAATGATTATCATACTCTGTAGCATTTTTTTTATTAATTATGTGTTTTATTAATGCATCTCTTAAGCCGATTACTGAACTAGGTGAACTGAGGTCGACCATAGGCAAAAAAAAGAGGCCGTGGTCCAACCAGGTGAACAAAGCAGGGTGGACCGCGATGCTCGTAATGCGTTATAATCTTCGGTTGCAATATATTTACGGACCAAAGTTCTTTCTTTGGTCCGTCGCGTCGTTGAGCTGACAAAAATGTCAAAGCAGAGGGGTTCAAGAATCGTGTACTGTTGCATTGTATATTCCAGACTCATGCCACCAGGTGATGCGTCGATGTTCCTTCCACTCTGTATTTGACTCATCATCATCATTATCAGCCCATAGCTGTCCAGCCAACTGCTAGACATAGGCCTCTCCCATCACATCGACATTGACGATCGATGTGGCGCGGCGGGCGAAGGTCCGCCTGCGAAGCAAGAGGTTGCGGGTTCGATTCCCACCTTGGGACAAATATTTGTACGATCTACAAATATTTGTTCCGGGTGTTCTGGGTATTTCCTATATATAATAAAAATATCTATCTATTTAATGTATTGTATTACGTATATCAATCATCTAGTACCCATAACACAAGCTCTGCTTAGCTTGGGGCTAGATGATGCTGTGTGGATTGTCTAGCGTTATTTATTATTTATCTCGATACTCAGCAACTCTTATGTAGTTGCTACCAGTCACAAATTCTTCCATCCTTGTCACACTTATCGATCACTGTACTGAATCGCACAAAGTTACTATGCCGTTACTGTCTTGTGACGTCATACAGAAGTGGTGCTGCGACCATCTACCAAAGACTTGAAAATTAAGCATTTTCAACTACGCCATTTTTTGTGATACTTCAATAATTTTTATCTGGATTTGTGCCAGGTGGTAAAAGGTCATGATGGCCCAGTGGTTTAGGCCTCGCCTCTTAAGCACGAGGTTATGGGCAAGTACCAATGTGTATTTTTCGAATCATATGTACTTTCTATGTTTATCTCGGACATCACTGACATCGGTGAAGGAAAGCATCGTGACGAAACCTAGACTTATATAATTAATATAAGTCTAAAATTGCCAACCCGTCTTGAGCAAGCGTGGTGATTAATGCTCGTGCCTTCTCTGTATGAGAAGAGGCCTTTGCCCTGCAGTGGGACAGTAATACTTTTTTACTTTAGGTGGTAAAAGGCTCGCCCTCTATTACGTAGAACTTAAACGTTACAGGTGAAACGTGGCAGTACTGTACGTACACCTCTGCCAATCGCTCCGAGGAAGAGAGACGTGATGTTACGTTGTGTGTATAACATTTTTTCAAACCTGTTAAATATTGTAAGTGTTGTTTTTTGATAGAATATTTACATAAGTATTCATCATATGCCTAGCCTATTCCCAACCATATTGGGGTCGGCTTCCAGTCTAACCAGATGCAGCTGATGAGTATTTTACATGGGGCGACTGCCTATCTGACCTCTACTACCCAGTTACTCGGCTACACGATACCCCTTTGGTAAGACTGGTTGTCAGATTTTCGGGCTTCTGACTACCCGTAACCACTGCCACAGATCTAGAAATGACAGCCGGGCCAATGGCTTAGCGCGCTTTCCGAGACACGGAGGCGTCTCGATATGTTACGAACGGTCACCCATCCACAGACTGACCTCGACAAGCGTAGCTTAACCTTCGATCGAGCTCCTAAAATAATAATAGTTATAAGTACCATTTACTTCTATGTTCTATTTCAGTAGATTGTGGAGTAAATAACTTCACCCACTCTAGAAACTTCAAGACTTTGATAAGGTCAGTAAGTAGTGGTTATTTATTTTTATTTTATTTTAATAATTTTAGGAAAACTTACAGCTAGTCATATACAATAGTTCGGGTTTAGATACCATTAAAAAGGCCAATTACAAGTTTTCACAGGTAAGAAAGTAAACATAGTTAGAATTACATAGGTAGTAGACACAATAAACAGAATAGTAAAATACTTGGAAAAATAAAAAAAAAGCAAATTAAAGATTATTTTAAGTTTTGAAAGAAGTGAGTGCACAGCGTCTTTTTTAACTTATTTACACTAGTGTAAAAAAGATCGATATCAACATCACGGCAAGTCGAATCGTATACACGACTCGCCCTAATCATGTACGAGTTTTGTCTATAGTTTGTTCTTGTCACTGGTGTATACAACAGACGAGGCTTGCGCAAATACGAGTAAGATGCTCGCAGTCCAACTTTGCTCAACAATTCAGGCACGTCGACGGAACTGTTAGCAATCTTAAACAGAAAAGCTAAATCAGAAATTTTTCTGCGCTCATGCAAGGGAAGAATATGAAACTTTTTACACCGTTTGTTATAATCCGAGATATATATTTTGGAACGAAATTGAATGTACCTTAGAAATCTTTTTTGTATGCCCTCTATGCGATTAATGTAAATGTTATAAATCGGGTTCCAAACCTGAGAGGCATACTCGAGGTGACTACGAACAAACGAGCAATATAAGATTTTGATTGTCTTTATGTTATTGAAATCAGACGAGACCCTGAATATAAAACCTAGTGCTTTCGATGCTTTGCTAATAATATTGTTGATGTGAGTGTCAAAAATAAGTTTTGATTATATAACTAAAACTTTAACTGTATCTCGATTTATAAACACGCGATCGTAAACTGAATTACAGTCTGAAACCAGTTAAAAACTGGGTCATATTACCTCGCTGATAATTAGGTATTGTGCTTTTATCCAGTTTATAGGCACTAAACTAGTGTTAGCTCGCGACATCGTCCGCGTTTAAAAATCAAAATCAAAAAATCAAAATTCATTTATTCAAATTAGGCTGAGAATCAGCACTTTTTGAACGTCAAAAACGTTTACATAAGACAGTCCCCCAAAACGCCCACCCTTCGTTTATATCGGTTATCTCGCATGCAGACGAAGTGGGGGATTTAAAACTGTCTTTTATCCTTACCCAGTATATAATATATCGTACAAAGTTACTTTTGCATTTATAATAATGTAGCTAGCTTTAAAAAAAATAGATAAGTTAGAAGGGCCTACAGTGGATAGGTTTTTTTTTTTTTTTTTTTTTTTTTTTTTTTTTTTTTTTTTTTTTTTTTTTTAAAAAAAAACGTTGCCCCACACTAGGAATTTCTCCTGTATCGTGGGTGCGTTTACAAACATTTAAACTCACATACACAAACAGCCAGACCCGGAACAACTACCTGTAGGCCATACAAATATTTGTTCCGTGTGGGGATCGAACCCACAACACGCGGCGCAGCAGCCGATGGCTCAACCACCGCGCCAACCGTGTCGTCAAACGTAGGTTTATCAAACTACATGTCAGACATGGGACTTGATAAATCTTCCTCTAATTGGATGCTGTGTCTTTTTGTCTTTTTGTTGTGTTTGTTTCTGTAATCATGTTTGTCTAAGTGATACTAACATAGTTTTTAAGTTTAATACTAACACACTTGGCATTCGACGCCTGAAAATAAACGATTTTTTATTTATTTATTTTTATTTGCCTACAAATTCGTCGACATGAATGTAAGTTATAGCGGATATAGAAAAAGTCGTGGATTAACAACTATCTTATGTCCAGGTTCTCAAACCATTATAATAAATTACCCTTGTAACTAAGAAACGAAAACAAGATCGCTGTTTTTATAAATAAATTAAAAGAAAACTATTACTAAGTAAATGTTATTATAGCTTAAATTAATATTTAAATGACAAATCTATACAGCTCGCAAAATAATATAAAATAATAATAATATTAAATACCAATTTTTAATGTAATAAATAATAATTGGTAATGTAATAAATAATAATTTATAATGTCATAAATAATATTTTGTAATGTAGGTAATAAATAATAATTTATAATGCAATCAATCTTTAATAAAATTGTTCTTAGAATAAGTTAACTTTTAAGTTTACATTGTGTACATCGTGGAATGCAATAAATAATTGAGTATTGAGTATCTCCATACCAAATTTAATGACGATCTGATCAGTCAATCAAACAGTATATTACTTTACATTTATAATAATACAAGCTTTTGTCTACGACTTCGTCCGCAAGAATTTGAAGGGTGGGCGTTTTGGGGAATTGTCTTTTGTAAACGTTTTGACGTTCAAAAAGTGCTGATTCTCAGCATAATTTGAATAAATGAAAATGAAATTTCATGACGATCCAATCGGCCATTAAGTCGTGAAAAGGTAACAAACAAGCAAACAGAGATTCTTTCGCATTTGTAATATGTATACTAGTTTTGGCTAGTAAATAATAGGGCTATCAAATGCAAAAATATTTTTGAAAACCGACTGTTAGTTACAGATATTAGCAAACTCATACAAACTAAATCTTCAGCCTTATAACATAGGTACAGATTTAATTGCTCAACCAATGATTATATCATCATAACACATAATAACAATTTATCACCTCACAAAGAATTTCCCGAACCGCCATAAAGTAAAGGGTGATAACTCTGCTCGGCTCCCACCGTTTTTAGCGTGAAGGTGAATAATAATGCATTGTGATAGCAGAGAGCCCCAGGTCCAAATATTACCATTTAAATTGCCTGACTTTTGCATTTAGGGTTGTCCCAAACCGATTGCTTTATTTATTTTTGGGATTATGAAGAACTAGTTTTTGCCCGCGGCTACGCTCGAAGTTAGAATTTTACAACGAATTTGGGATTTATTCTGCTTGTATCAATATAGTTGAATCATGATGCGAAAGACACGTGGCGCCATCTACTATCATAAGAACGTTATTGTTGTTTTCCTCGGAGACAGTACTTTATTTGGGATGAAAGGTACCCTATGTCCGTTTCTGTACACCAGGCAAATTATATGCAAAAATTTCAGGATGATTAGTTCAGTGGTTTAGGTGTGAAAAGGTAACAAACAAACTTACTTTCGCATTTATAATACTATAGTTAGGATTTACATGTTTTGAATTTGGGTCATCCCAAAATGGTGAATATTATTACTGTTATGTAATATATTAAACAACGTTATGTTTCCCTGTGTGTTTGTTTTTGTTAGTGCGGTTGTAACTCGGAAATCACTTTATATACAGCTTGGTGGGGCATGGACGCACAAACTGATGCAATGAGTTCCGTATATGATTCAAAACAATTTAAAATAAAAAAATAAAAAAAAATCGTCGGCTTTTTTCTTATATTCAATTATGTGCTTAAATTTAAGCTTGGAAAGAAGGCATGAGAAAATCATCTTTTCCAGCTAACCCAATGAGATTTTGATAGTTCTCGTTTTTCATTAAAAATCTCATGTAATTATATTTATTTCTGTAAGTATTTATTTCTTTAGCAACGATACAACTATTAATACATAAATAAATAAAATAAATAATCACAGGGCATCGAAAAATTCGTCCGCATCACTGTCAATGGGAAAAGTGCCCAGAAATGTAACTTTCTACAAGTGAAATAATTTTGACAACAAAAAAAATAGAAGATTGGATTAGTAGTTCACCCATTACAAACAATCATACAAATGATCAATTCTTTCCACGTTGAATGGCAATGATGATTTTTACGCCAAAAAAAGGCGCTGCCATCTGGTCACGTAAAGACTCGACCAAACGCTTTGCGATTTCTCGAAAAACTTAATGGGCACACGGGCCTACTGTCTCAACAAATAAAATAAAATAAAAATAAAATAAAGTTTATTGCAATAAAAGTTTCACACAGTTTTGAACATTGGTCCCAAACTAGGCAAGCCTGTATCTTGGGTACCAATATGGAGGGTTTGCCATTATATAATTTTACATTACATAAAGTAACAAAAGATAAAATGAAAAAATGTAAAGTATAAAGTATTAATAAAAAAAACAACAAACCTCATTGGGTAAAATTTTTTGAATTGGAATTTACTTAAAGTTAAAACCGGCCTTTCATGCTGGCGCCTCAGGTTGATCGTCAGCCACTTTACTACCCAAATACAGAAACAAATTTATAATCCATTCATATCATTCGAAGAAAAACGACATAGTAAACTAAAAACTTATTTTAACCAAACTTTACACTGAAAGTTTTGAGGAAACAAAATTTATTTTCTTTGAATGAACATTGCGTACCAGCCCTGGGGCCGGTAGGAGAACTTTGCGCAGTTATTTTACTTGTAAAAGCGTAAAATAATACCACGGTAAACCTGGACGCGGCCATATTTTACAATATAACATAACATCACGCCTGTATTTTATAAAGGGTAAGGCAGAGGTGTACGTATAGTACGCCCACATTTCGCCAGTCCCATGTAAAAAGGGATAGCCTATTGCCGTCAACCGGGCTGGAACCCAGACACCTCTCCCTCTATTTTACAATGCAAATATAAAGCTAGTACTGTTTAGCATGAGATCCTGGGTTGTCGAGCAAAGTGTTATAGGGTATTTCCATCTTGTATTTGCCAGAAGTAGCCCGGAGTATGATATAGTATTTCTGGGGAGGTAGTAGACCCTATCTGGTACATATGGAGACTATTAAACATAACTGGCAAAATGTGGGTTTACTATCACCTACACCTCTGCCTAACCCTTTGAAAAATACTGGCGTGATGTTATATTTATGTTGATATAACCAGTAAATATCAAGCAACTACTACTGCTGAGATAATAATTGACATAGATCATAAGATAATAGGCAAAATCGTGTAATCCGTGGTGAGCTCGCGGCTCATGAAAAACAGCCGCACGGGTTGATAGATGGTTAAGCTACGCTTACCGAGGTTAGACTATGGATGGGTGACCGTTCGTAGCATATCGTGTTAATCCGTTGGTACCGGCTGTCATTTGTAGATCTCTGATAGTCGTTACTAAGTCAGAAGCTCTGAAGTCTGACTACCAGTTTAACGAAGGGGTATCGTGTTGCCCAGTAAGATTGTTGTGAAGGTCAGATAGGTAGTCGCTCCATATAACACACTGGTATTCAGCTACATCCAGTTAGACTGGAAGCCGACCCCAACATAGTTGGGAAAAGGCAAGCAGATGATGATGACGATGTTGATGAATTGACACAAATACTTGGAATGAGACAGCGTATGTATTCCTCCTTCCAACAAACTCTATCAAACAAGTTAAAAGTTCCCCAAGTCTGTGGCTAGAGTCGGCTAACTCACCTCGCTTTATCTTTTAGCTGTTCGTTAGGTTCTCGCTGGAAATTTTCAAACAACTCTACTAAATATACGTATGTTTTTTTTGTATTATTACGCTTAGTACTTACCGGTACAGGCAGGAGTAAATTGAAGCTAATTATACTTCCAATTAAACAAATCTTATAATTTATAAGAATACTAGCTGACCCAGCAAATGTTGCTTTGCCATATAGAGGTAGGTGATAGAAAGGTGAAAATTTGAAATTGTATGTATTTTTGTATGCTGTATGTATTTTTATATATTACTTTTGGACATTTTATTTAATATGATAATAAAAAAAATGACCAAAAAGTAAAAAATAAAATGGGATGAAAAAAAGATGTTGTCCGATTCGCAGACCTAACCGATATGCACACAAAACTTCACGAAAATCGGTCGAGCCATATCGGAGGAGTCAAATTACAAACACCATGACACGAGAATTTTTTATATTAAAAGATTGAATTGCTACTTAACCCATTTCCTCTTTCCTAATTGTGCTGTACCCGGAGGACCCTGCCTTAGTGATCTTTTACTTTGCTATACTATAACATCACGCCTGTAATACTCGAAAGGTTAGGCAGATTAGTACCTATTGTACACCCACATCTCGCTAATCTAATACCTTTAAACGAACAATTTTTGCATATCTATATGCATGTAAATATACTCGTATATATAATCTGAATCTTGGAAACAGCTCCAACGATTTTCATGAAATTTAGTATGCGGCGGTATCGGGGACGATAATTCGATCTAGCTAGGTTTCATTTTTAGAAAACGTCGTTTTATCCAAGAAAAGCTCGGTCAACCAGGTACTTATATTTTAAGTCCCATGTAGTGGGGGGCGAGCCTATTTGGTATACCATCTATGTTAAACACATGCAATAATAATAATATAATATATATATTATTAGGATGATTGTAATTGTCGATGGTAGTAATTGTCGATGGTAAACAAGTGACGTCAACTGACACCACTTCTATAAATAGAGCGTTTTGAAGGAAAGGTTGTCAGGTGATCGGCGCAGTTTGCTATCGTGCATAATTAGGGATTTATTTTGATTAACGGTTGTTTGTTGATGTGATTATTTCGTGATCTATTTATATTGAGAATATCAAAGTTTAAATGATTAGAGTTTAGAATAAAGTTAGTTTTTGTCCGTCCGTTGTTTCTCTCCTCCGGTCGCTAAAATCAGAAGTGGGATTGGCTTCTGCCCATTTTCAAATAAAAACAGCCGTTAATTTTAATAATGCCGCGATCTTTTCGTTCGCGTAGCAGTTCTGAGGAAATATCACCTCGTAGAACGCATAAGAAGCATAGCAGATCGCGCAGACGCCATCGTGTTTCTGAGCAGCGTCGCTCTCGGTCCCGTAGTTGCAAAAGCTCCGTAAAACAAGCGTTAAGTGCAATTGTGTCGCGGTTGAACGCAATTGAGGAGAGTACCGCGAGTACGTTGCATACGCCACTACCCCCAAATCGTGCCATCACGCCTCAACGCGATAACCTGGATAATGGTGTGCCAAGTGCAGCAAAATTGCTGGCCGACGCATTAGCTACCATCGGTAGTAAGCCGCATAATTACTACGTGTCAATCTTTGATCCAGCTGTTCACGATTTTGAGGTGTGGTGTAGCGAGGTGGAGCGTGCCAGGTTAGTGAATCATTGGTCTGACTTAGAGTGTTTATCTCGTGTTGCTAACTGTCTTAGAGGGGACGCTAAGACATGGCTGAATGAGTGGACCACATAGATCGATTGGGAGGCGAGAAATTCTTCAGTGGGCTTGATATGGCGTCAGGTTTTCACCAAATCCCTATCGAGGACGGTTCGATACATAAAACAGGATTTGTGACACCTGAGGGGCATTACGAGTATTTAAAGATGCCATTCGGTTTATGTAATGCCCCAACGGTATACCAACGCATCATCAACCAAACGCTTCGAAGGTTCATCGAATCTGGTAACGTGCTCGTGTACATTGATGACGTGCTCCTTATGAGCATGACAATTGCTGACGGGATTAAACTCTTACGTGAAGTTTTAGAAACTGTAACACAAGCCGGATTTTCGATCAATCTTCGGAAGTGTTCATTTCTCACGACCGAGGTGGAATATTTGGGGCGTATAATAAGCCATGGTCAGGTTAGGCCGAACCCTAATAAGATCGAAGCTTTGACTAATGCTCCGGTACCCATTAATGTTAAACAGGTTAGACAATTTTTAGGTCTAGCGGGATATTTTAGGCGTTACATCGAAGGATATGCCACAAAAACTGCGAGTATTTCACGATTAACAAAAAAGAACGTCAAATTCGAATGGGGACCTGAACAAGAACAGGTTCGCCTATACCTTATTGAACGGTTGACTAGTGAACCGATACTTGCAATTTTTGATCCTAAACTGACCACGGAATTACACACAGATGCTAGTAGTGCGGGTTATGGTGCCGTACTTATGCAAGTTCATAGTGGTAATAAGCGAGTAGTGGCCTATTTTAGTAAGGTCACCCAGGGCGCTGAAAGCAGGTACCACTCATACGAGCTGGAGACGCTGGCGGTAGTCAAGGCGTTGCAGCATTTCAGACACTAGTTAATTGGCATAAACTTTAAGATTATAACCGACTGCAACGCCCTGAAAGCCACTGAGCGTAAGAAAGACCTGCTTCCACGCGTTGCGCGCTGGTGGATTTACTTACAGGATTTTGATTTCACAATTGAATACCGAAAAGGAGTCATGATGTCTCATGCTGACTACCTCAGTAGGAATCCACCAGTTGCGCAGGTGAACCACATCGATAGACCGTTAAACTGGGCCCAAATGGCGCAGGCTGCCGACAGTGAAACACAGGACCTCATAGAAAAATTAAGAGATGGTCGATTAGATTCACGGCGTTATGTTAGCCAAAACGATTTACTTTATTATCGTTACTCGCCAGTCGGCGAAGAGTCGAGATTGTTGTGTTATGTCCCCAAAGGACACCGACTTAGTTTGTTGCGACTATTTCATGACGAACATGAGCACATTGGTGCCGACAAAACATTAGGCCTAATACTGAAGCATTTCTGGTTCCCAGGTTTGAGAAACTTTGTTTCCAAATATACCTCACATTGCCTCATCTGTATCTCCAAGAAACGAGTGCCTAGGGCACCGCCCCAACCTATTACTTCATTGGTAAAATCTGAAGTTCCTTTTGACACTATTCACGCTGACGCATTAGGCCCTTTACCGGAATCAAACGGTTACAAATTTGTTTTTGTATTAGTAGATGCATTCACTAAATTTTGTTTACTTTATCCCATGTACCGGCAAGACACTAGTGAACTTAAGCGCGTTTTTAATAACGCGATTTCTTTGTTTGGGGTCCCTAAATTAAATGTTTGTGACCGAGGTCGTATGTTTGAAGCAGCTGGCTTCACCAGCTGGATATCTGGATTAGGTTGTGACATTCACCACATAACTCCCGAAATGCATCATGCAAACGGGCAGGCAGAGCGATATGTGCGAACTGTATTAAATCTAATTCGTGTAGAAAGTCGTAATAAAAATGTAACTTGGTCAGATTCACTTTGGAAAATTCAGCTTGTATTAAATGTTACTAAACAAAAAACAACACAAATGTCAGCATTAAACTTACTAGTCGGTACTGATGCGACCACTCCTGTCATCCGTGCGCTGGTCCGCGACGTGGCAATTGAAAACGCAAACCCTAATCGTGAAGCATGGAGGGAAATCTGCAGGAGCCGGGCAAAGGCTTTGCTTGACAGGAACCAAAGTAAACAGGATTCCTACACCAATCGTCAACGACACCCTCCTCGAGTTTTCAAGACTGACGACCTGGCGTTTGTTATTAAATACTCACAGTCAACTGGTAAACTGGACTCCGGAATGAGAGGTCCCTACCGAGTTATAAAAGTCCTCCCAAGCAATCGCTATGAGCTGAAGCTATTGGGTGGCGCTAGAGGTAAAACGACTCAGGCTGCCGCACAATATATGGTGCCTTGGAAAGGGGAGTGGTGTCCCGAGAGTTGTACAGCTTTCTTTGAAAGTAAGTGTGCCTTAATTACTTTTATGTTACAGAAATGGTGTGAACCAGCTATGGACGAGTATGCACGTGAGACGGATAACTACTGCTGAGCGGATAGAATCGCCAAGTGGTTGTGCACCTCGAGCTGGTTGAACAGACGCGCTGTTGTGTTCACACCTATTGGACTTAATGTCCTGCAGACACGTGTTTAACGTGTATTGGACTTAATGTCCTGCAGACACGTGTTTAACGTGTATTGGACTTAATGTCCTGCAGACACGTGTTTAACGTGTATTGGACTTAATGTCCTGCAGACACGTGTTTAACGTGTATTGGACTTAATGTCCTGCAGACACGTGTTTAACGTGTATTGAACTTAATGTCCTGCAGACACGTGTTTAACGTGTATTGGACTTAATGTCCTGCAGACACGTGTTTAACGTGTATTGGACTTAATGTCCTGCAGACACTTGTTTAACGTGTATTGGACTTAATGTCCTGCAGACACGTGTTTAACGTGTATTGGACTTAATGTCCTGCAGACACGTGTTTAACGTGTATTGGACTTAATGTCCTGCAGACACGTGTTTAACGTGTATTGGACTTAATGTCCTGCAGACACGTGTTTAACGTGTATTGGGCTTAATGTCCTGCAGACACGTGTTTAACGTGTATTGGACTTAATGTCCTGCAGACACGTGTTTAACGTGTATTGGACTTAATGTCCTGCAGACACGTGTTTAACGTGTATTGGACTTAATGTCCTGCAGACACGTGTTTAACGTGTATTGGACTTAATGTCCTGCAGACACGTGTTTAACGTGTGTTGGACTTAATGTCCTGCAGACACGTGTTTAACGTGTATTGGACTTAATGTCCTGCAGACACATATGTTGGATATGTGTATGGGCACATTCGTAGCCTTGCAGACACGTTTGTTAACGTGTATTGAACTGAGTGTCCTCCAGACACATGTGCAATTACATCGCATCTTAGTGCGAGAGAATGTCACTGATGATGTGTGTTTTGATGATGAATGTTCTCGTTCAGGATTATTTTAAGAAGCGAGTGATTCTTTGATTGAGGGCCTTGAATGTGAGATGGATGGAAGAATAGTCGTTTTCTTAATGAAGTGTTTTTATGCGTGTATCACAATTAATATGTTTGCAACTCTATTTCTTTTAAGACACTGACGATGAATGCGGTAATGACGATGAAGCTGGCCCATCTTCTGTGGCCCCTGCAGCATCAAGAAGTGATCGCGTGGACAATGTGCCCGAGGGCGGCGCACGGTCAGGAGAGGCCGTATTAGGATGATTGTAATTGTCGATGGTAGTAATTGTCGATGGTAAACAAGTGACGTCAACTGACACCACTTCTATAAATAGAGCGTTTTGAAGGAAAGGTTGTCAGGTGATCGGCGCAGTTTGCTATCGTGCATAATTAGGGATTTATTTTGATTAACGGTTGTTTGTTGATGTGATTATTTCGTGATCTATTTATATTGAGAATATCAAAGTTTAAATGATTAGAGTTTAGAATAAAGTTAGTTTTTGTCCGTCCGTTGTTTCTCTCCTCCGGTCGCTAAAAATATATATATATAATGCTGGACAATCCACACAGCATCATCTAGCCCCAAGCTAAGCAGAGCTTGTGTTATGGGTGCTAGATGACTGATATACTTAATACAATACATTACATACATAGATATTTTTATTATACATAGCAAATACCCAGAACACCCGGAACAAATCTTTGTAGATCGTACAAACATTTGTCCCAAGGCGGGAATCGAACCCGCAACCTCCTGCGTCGCAGGCGGACCTTCGCCCGCTACGCCACATAGGTCGTCAAATAATTCACTTATTTCAGATAAAATCCATAACATAATAATAAACTAGTCAGCACACACACAGTAGAAGAATACACATAGAAAATAAACAATAAAATAATTCATTAATTAATAAATAATAATGTCAGTCTTGTCCGGTAGTAATACACATCCACTTATGTTGGATCAATGCAATGCAATGAAGAATTGAGTATTAAGTATTTAATTTACAACATCAAAGTACCGTGTATTAAAAGAATACTTATCAGGAAATCTCTACTCAGTACCAACAAGGCTTCTGTATATTCCAAGCAAGAATTTTCAATTTACTGGCGCGCGCGGTAGACAGAGCGGCGCTCGGACTACGCAACATACAGTGATGTCATGCATAATATTGTGAATGTAATCTGAAGGGTATATGCGACTAAAGAAGACAACACGAAGACAGGGCGCTATGGTGCTCATTAGGAGAAGGCTATGTCCAGCAGTGGACTAGTATAGCCTGATGATGATGATGTTGATGCAACTCAAGCTACTGCTGAATCATAAGAGCCTGGATTCGATTCTCGTGTGCGAATTCATTGAAAGATGCTTTAATATCCGAATGATTTTCTATTTAGGTTTTTTTTTTGACATAAAAGAACCGATATAAATATTGTGTAAATATGTTCTCATATTTAACAAAGGCTTTTATAAATAAAGGGTGGAATGGCTATTCACGCATAACCTGGTACCAAGAGTTCCAGCACTAAAATTATTGGTCAAGATTCATAATTGTTATGTTTCTTTTCCTGATGCCTTTATCACATAATTTAAGACTTTTATTTTACTCTTTTTATTTTAATAATTAAATTATTAAAATTAGAAAATATTTACTGACAACAGATTAAAATACGCACGGTAAAAATGTCAAAATAACAATTCCAATAACATTTCTATCAAAACCGAAGAGATCATTATTTAAAAAGCAAATAATTCACTTCTTTCATTCAACATCTAATGAGATGTTGAATGAAAGAAGTGAAATAGCATAAAAGTGCTATCGATAGAACTTTTATGTTATTTCACAGTTACATAGTAAAGTAATCAATCTGTAAAGATTTAAATACCTTCGTAGTACCCTTACATTGTAACCTTATTTGCAAACCTACAGAAGGCCGGGGCAACGCTACGGCGTAGCAGCGTAGCCGCGTAGCTACGAGTACACGAAACGTGATTTTTCTGATAGAGAAATACTACTTTCCTACACAAATAACGTAACACTTGGCATTTTAATTAGTATGCAGATTTGTATAGATTATATCTCCTATCTGTGAGGGAGGAAGGAACATCGCCGTGCATAATTAAAGAACTCATCATCAGGCTATACTAGTCCACTGCTGGACATAGCCCTCTCCTAATGAGTGCCATAGCGCCCTGTCTTCAGCTTGCCGCATCCAGCATCTGCCTGCAGTCTTTCGCAGATCGTCATCCCACCTGGTCAGAGGGCGTCCTACACTACGTTTGCCGAGTCGATTATTACGTCGATGTCCCATCCACTCTATATATTAATAATTTAAGCGAAATCTTCGCATACCTTTTAAATAACATCGCGCGCACGGAGCAGTGAGTGATTTGGCAGAGTTAAAGTTTATATGATATACATATATATTTATATTTTTTATTGACGACTGATGTGGCGCAGCGGGCGAAGGTCCGCGGAGATTGCGGGTTCGATTCCCGCCTTGGGACAAATGTTTGTACGATCTACAAAGATTTGTTCCAGGTGTTCTGGGTGTTTGCTATGTATAATAAAAAAAATATCTATCTATGTAATGTATTGTATTAAGTATATCAGTCATCTAGTAGCTTGGGGCTAGATGATGCTGTGTGGATTGTCCGGCAATATTTATATTTATATGGAGACAGAGTGTAGAAATCTAAAACGGACGAATTTCAACCACAGAGTGATCGCTAGTGTAAATAAACGCGGACAACTTCACGCCCTTTTTCCCACGGGGATAGTCAGAAACATGTATCTATAATGTAATATAATATAGTATAATGTACCCCGTAATTTTATTGTCTTTATTTTTTTCCTTTTCCTTTTTATTATAAACTACTTAAATATAGTTTAAAATGTATATTTTTAATTATAAATAATATGCATATATAGACATTTTCAATACTAGTATGCTAATTTGAACTTTATCCAATAGCTTCTTCGAAAATTAAAATAAATCTGAAATCGCCAACCCGTCTTGAGCAAGCGTGGTGATTAATGCTCGTGCCTTTTCTGTACGGGAAGAGGCCTTTGCCCAGCAGTGGGACAGTAACAGGCTGGTATTTTTTTTTAATTATTTTTTATATAGCTAAGTGAAATCAATCAACCCGTAATCTAAGTAGGAAATATCATGTGTGACCTCCTGTGTTACTTTGTTCAACTTTAACATTAATTACCTTAGTATTACGTCATAATTTACATTGTCACATGCTGTGAAATACTTCTACCCGTAAAAAGTTTTTATGCGCCATATAAATTAGTTTTGCCGAGCGATAGGTGAACACGCAACCCTATAAAAAATATACCTTAATGTGCTTTTATTCAGAGAATCGTTAAAAAATATCCTTTTTACAATTTCTACACCTGTAGGTACAAAAATTATAAAATCCATGCCTCGGAAGCACCCTAAGCCGTTGGTCCCGGTTGTCATTTGTGTATCTTCGACAGTCGTTACGGGTAGACAGAAGCCCGAAAGTCTGATGACCAATCCGTGTATCGTGTTGCCCAGTAACTGGGTTGTGGAGGTCACATAGGCAGTCGCTTCATATAACATACTGGTATTCAGCTGTATCCAGTTAGACAGAAGCCGACGGCAGATGATGTACTAATATAATAAAATCAAAGAGTTGATTTGTTTTGTTTTTCTGTTGAACGCGAAACTGAAAATTCGTTTTGCATTTAATAGCCCAATTATTGGGAAGTTTATGGGCTATTTAGCTTCACGATATGGGTCTTATGAGTAGCTGGAACCGCGAGGCACACCTAGTCTAAATTATGTTATAGGTATACTAATAACAACATTATAATTATACACGGAAAGTATTTCATTGTTTGTATGTTGGGTTGTAATGGATTAACTCAAAATCTACTTTCTCAATTTTTCGAATTCCTTCACCTATAATCAGCAAGTGAAATAAACTACATTTTATTTTCAAAACTACGCTTCAAAGGAGGTGGAAGGGGTGTTAAAGATCGAAGGGAGAAATATAAAATCCACGCAGACGAAGTCGCGGGCGAAATGCTTACTTTGCTATTCATTTAATATTTTTCAAATTAATATAAGAAATAAAACAATGAAATTATAGTATAGAGGTGTTGGTTATTCAGAACTCACCAAACTTTTACGTCTAATGGAGTGAGGTAACATATCTCTGTATGAGAATTAACTCCAAGATCTTGAATATAATCGTAATAAAACCAGCCTATTACTACCCCACTGCAGGACAAAGACTCATACATAAAAGTCACGAGCATTAATCACCACGCTTGCTTAAAGTCGGCTGTCAATTTTAGACTTATAATAATTATTAGTCCAGATTCGTTCACGACATCTTCCTTTACCGATGTCAGTAATGTCCAAAATTTACTTAAAAACATACATTGATACCTTACGTGAACAATAGGCAAGGCCTTAATCACCTAGTGTGAGTAATCAGGATAGTTGATTACTACAGAGTTCCCACAAAAGAAACAAGAAAACAACGAAACAAATAAAAATCATAAATGTGTCCCAATTTGCATCACTAAACTCGACCTTACGACATTGACATACCGCTCACCCCTTCCCACAATAATTACGGCACATCGAACAATGCAATAACCCCACAACAGGTCACTACACCTGCTTATTACCTCGAATTAAATCAACCCTTCCACGAATTCTATATGAGGGACAATTACGCTACTGCCATTTCCTAACAAATAGTCATTTATTAATAAACCATACCGTTTTAAGAAACAATGAATTGTTTCTGCAGAACTTAAAAATAGATTTGTTGCGGGAACTTAATTTTGGATTGAGGAAACAGAGGTTTTTGAGTAAAACGGGGATGTTTTACTTCCAACTTTTAAAGTAATGGTCGGACATTTTGTTATTCGGCAACCGTACTCATTTGCTGACATATTACGAATCCCATCGTCACAGTAATAACACGTAATAAAAAGGTTGTAATGTGAGGTGGACACAATCATAAATCCTCCCGAATTTCCACCTAATTTTCAACGCTTCCCTGGTACGAGCCCGTTCGTTGTCCCCTCACGGAACCCAGTTACGTCGGGGCCGCGGCTCCCGGGTGTGGATCGATTCGCCCGGGGTAGATCTGGTTTTTTCGGACACTATACCAACGGGAGGGTGAACGAACCCAGTTATGTAAGGCGGGTCGATAGCTGGCGGCATGCGCGCGGCAGTCGCTGCTACCCCTCAATACCGTTCGCGCGCGCTACCCCGACGGACGTCCACTTTATTTTTATCGCGTTTTTCGTTCCTCTTTCGTTCTTTCCGTTTATGATTTAAGCCGCCACCATGTCGAAAGGCGATGGTGAACAGCAAAACGGTGGTGGCGAGGAGTCTAAAACTAACCTGATCATCAATTACCTGCCCCAGTCCATGACGCAGGAAGAGATAAGGAGCCTTTTCTCCAGCATCGGTGAGGTGGAATCGTGCAAGCTGATCCGGAACAAAGGCGCGGCCTTCCCGGACGCGCTCAACCACGCGCTGCATGGCGGCGGCCAGAGCCTCGGCTACGCGTTCGTCAACTACCACCGGGCTGAGGATGCGGAGAAGGCCATCGCCACCCTGAACGGGCTGCGCCTCCAGAACAAGACAATCAAGGTCTCGTACGCGCGGCCCAGCAGCGAAGCTATCAAAGGTGCGAACCTATATGTCTCCGGACTACCCAAAACTATGACACAAGCTGAACTTGAGCGACTGTTCAGCCCGTACGGCCGGATTATTACGTCGCGGATTCTGTGCGAGAACTCCGGCGGCCGGCCGTTCACTGGCGGCGAGCAGGGGCTGTCCAAGGGCGTCGGATTCATTCGCTTCGACCAGCGCGTCGAGGCGGAGCGCGCCATCCAGGAGCTGAACGGGACGGTGCCGAAGGGGGCTACTGAGCCCATAACTGTGAAGTTCGCAAACAACCCGAGCAACAACGGCAAGGCGCTGGCGCCGCTGGCGGCGTACCTGCCGGCCGCACTGCGCTTCCCGGCTCCGCTCGGCAGATTCAGCTCAGGCAAGTCTCTCCTAGCGATCAATAAAGGTCTGCAGCGCTACAGCCCGCTGGCGGGCGAGCTGCTCGGCGGCGTCCTGCCCGGCGCCGTCGGCTCCGAGTGGTGCATCTTCGTGTACAACCTGGCCCCCGAGACGGAGGAGAACGTCCTGTGGCAACTGTTCGGCCCCTTCGGAGCCGTGCAGAGCGTGAAGGTCATCCGCGACCTGCAGACGAACAAGTGCAAGGGCTACGGGTTCATTACCATGACGAACTACGACGAGGCCGTCGTCGCCATCCAGTCGCTCAACGGATACACTCTCGGCAACCGAGTGCTGCAGGTCAGCTTCAAGACTAATAAGATCAAGACCATCTAAGGGCATCGCCCTAGATTCGGCCTAGCCGGACGCTAGGACGGCACAGCAGGACGCACCCATACATACACATACATACTAACACACGGCAGTCTCTCCACCAGTGCCGTGCCCCGCTCCACCACAGTGCCGAGCGGACCTACCGCGACGTGACACAGGCTTGTCACCTTTCAGTGAAAATTTAGTATTTTGTCGTGTTATATACTTATATGTAAAATATTACGTTTTCACCGTGTAAATGCGAAAGTGATGGACTTCAAACTTTTACGGTGACGTATAAAATGCCAAATACTTGATAAGCATGAGTCTACTGTTATATAGACTTAGGTGACATTCCTAATCATTGGACCTGACGTTATAGAGTGTCTTCCCGAGGCCCGCCCCCTTTTCAGGGTTGCAAGGCGGGCGTTTTTATAATTGTAAAAACTAGAGAAATGTTTTTGAATGTAATGTGTGGTGACCCTTTGTTCGGCGCCCGGTACAGTCGGCCGCAAAAATTGGGTTAAGTGTTGAGGAAATCAAAATGGCGCCGAGGCGGGGCCGCTCTGCGCAGGTCCGGATAAGATGGCTGAATGAAGGGTCACCACCACCACGCAATAATATTATAAGCACGCTCCACATGAGATGTGGAACATCTGGCCAGAACACCGAAACATACATATTGGTAATTGTCAATAATAACAAAATAATGATATTAAACTTCGCTTATGAACGGTTGTGGTTTAAAATCGAGAAAATAGTTTTCGAATATAAAATAATCTTAGCAATAATAGCCTAAATGCTATGCTCCAATTTTTTATGCGATCATATCGTGATAATTACACTAACGTACGGATATATACGAGATGAGGTCACGACAGCTGATGTCAGACAGCCCCCTCGCGCACCCTTCCGGGCCGACGGCCGCTCGGCAGGCCACTAACCGAAGTCAAATAGTGTTATATTGTTAAAGATTGGAAAGAAAAAATATATATTATCTATACGTATATTTTAATCATATATTAAAATTAAGGATGAAAAAAAAACTAATCAAAAACTGTGATAGGTTTTGATAAAATTTTAAAGATCAAAGGACGGGTGTATGCGACTGTACGAGGCCGACAGGCCTGGCAGTAGTTAGTATTAGAAAAATTTTTGAGATACATTTTCGATTGTGGTATTACGCTTAACACGACTGGCGATGCCGAGTCGTTCGGAGTTGACGAATGTTCCGAGTTCACGGAGAGTCGGAGACGGGCGAAAATCGATCGAGCCATTGCCGGGGAGCGCGCACAGGCGAGCGGGGGGCGCGGGGCGGGGGGGGGGCCGGGCCTGCGGGGTCGGGGGTGCGACCACAACCCATCCCCCACCACCCCCGCCCACCCCACGCAGCGAGGATGAGTCCGTTCGCGGAACAATGGTGCATACTCTAGTCTAACGATATCGTTCCAAAAATATAATTATATCGATGTCAAAACATATGATCGGTACCTGCTATAATAATAATGTATGGATGCGGCCCTGCGTCTTTTCGACCTAGGCTTTTATTGTCTTAGTCTAAATCGAAATTTGTAAATAGAAAAAAAAAAGTTGTTTAATTTAAAAATAATAAATGAATAACTTATCTGTAATGCCGCGTCTGAACACGTCACACTAGGATCTATAAATCATAAAACTACCCGAAAAAGACCTACTTTGAAACATCGAACTTGAATAGATATTTTAAATATCGTGCCGTCCTAACGACCCTACGATTTTTGTAAAAAAAAATATATACTTAATATTATGTAAAAAAAACAGTTTTGTAACATTTCAAATATTAAAATAAATACCTAGGTATCTACTCATTACATAACAAAAGATGAAGATAAAAATTTACAAGTATTTATATATTTATTATAAATGTAAAACGTGCAATAACTAATAGTCGGTAATTTAATAAAAAAATACTAAAATTAAAATAAAACGTCAAAAATGACTCGAAGAGGCGTTGATTGACAAAGTATCAACATGTACTGTGGGGTTCGCGCCACTTTGTTTACTATTTATTGTAAACTATTTGTTTGTACCGCACTCAGAACGCGCGAATTGATTCACTAATTTTTTCCATTAATTTTAATAACATAAAAACGACAAAAAAAAATGCTTCATTTCGATACAGCTTCATAATGCTTTGACATTCCATTTTTTAGTCTTAATACTTTTATTAGGAGTACTCTTATTAATTTAGTGAAAATTCGTGAGTTACCTAGGCATTTCTGAACGTCATTTCTCCTGTCATCGATGACTGCTCATCACTACTGTCAATTGGAAGTGACGTTTTCAATTGCCGATTATGTTTGATTTAATTTTAAAGGTTGGCTAAGAAATGAGTATTTATATGGTCGGCGTGTAAAGCACAAGATTTGCTAATCATGATTATTATCTATACTATGTAGTTGTCTCTTAGGTTAATGATAGTTGTTGTGTTTTGTGTTGTTTTCATTCAGCATGAAAATTTCAGCTATTCTAGTCATATTATTCCGTGAGGAATCATTATTAAAATTATAAAAAAAAAATATTTGATATTTTGAATAGTTGAAGTTAATGAATCAATGTTGATAAATAATAATCTTAATGATAATTTTGTCATAAATTTTTTCATCTTAGTATTATTGCCATTAATTTAGTGTATGTGCAATTAATTGTATTTTATGTGTAAACTTAGTGTGCATTTAACTTATTTAATGTATAATTTATAATTATTATATTCCTAAATATTAGTTTTTATCGATGTCGATATATCGTCGGATAGTCTCGTCTCTAGTCTTGAATGGTTCAGGTGGACACACAAGTGTAGTCACCAGTTTATTTATTAACGTCGATAAAAATTGATGTTTTTTTTTCGAGAAATCGATAAGGTTAACCTAAATTGATTTATTTATTAGGAAAATATATCGGGCAATTAATCTAGGTCGGAAGCTTGGATGTACTAACTTGGTTTAGTGAAAAAAAATGTCGTGATTCCGTTAAATTACACAGTTTTAAAAAGTCCTTCTCTTAAAAGTTTTTTTCTCAAATGTTTGCGTAAAAATAAAGCTTAATACGTCGTATTGAATCGAAACATAAAACACCAAAGTATTTTACTGAAATTTCATCGACTTTTTAGATAATAAATAAGAAATAATGAGATTGCAGAATGATAAAATATGCAAAAATGATATTTTGGAGTGAAATTGTTCGTTAGGAGTTCGGTTAGGTGTTACGTGACTAGTTAGTAGAATGTTTTGTGCGCCCCTCTTCTTTCGGTAATAATTATAAAAAATAATAATAATTAATAATAGTGCTCAATAGCTTAGAGGGCGATGCCCGTAGTACGTAACGCGAAAAGCAATAATAATAATGTGAATTTTATAAACAGAACACACGGGTAATGACTACACCATAATTAACATAATATTTTTGTATGTATTTTAAAATATACTGTAAATCATATCTTCATAGATGTAAGCGGCAGACACGCAAAACGTTCTACTAATTCTGAATGGTTCATGTTTCAATTGCTATTTCAAAAAAGGAACGAACAAATCACTGGTCACGGGTCCGTGTTATAAAAACCAAAAAAAAAGAAAAAAAACCTACCTAGGTATCGCTAGAGCAATCCAAACAAACCTATTTTAAGAAAAATCGTCACGGACCGCGAGAAAAGTACAATAATAACATTTAAAATAATAACGACTGAACCCGAATTGTGACCGTCATTTTATAGCACAAGTGTAGTAATTTAAACTTGAACCATCGAAGTTGTCTACAAAGCTATGGTAAATAGGTTGTGGATAAAAACGTCGATGCTAAGTAACTAACCCCACTAAGTGTCAAGGGATAATCTGATCAATAGCATAACGGCTACTTTTTGAAAGGTGTTTTGATGCATTTTTATGAAATTAAAAAGTAATAATATTATTAAAAAAATATTAAAAAATCGTAATTAATTGGCAACGCAGAAACAATACTCTAATATGCATAGGCTAATTGACAATGTGGCTGTGAAATTAGCAAAAATAAAGTTAAAAAGAGAAACGTGACGATCGATTGTAATTTATTAAATAAAAATATTAACGTAAGTTAAATCACAGAACAGAGAACAAAAGGCCTTGCGCGTCTTTGGATACTAATTACTCGATCACGTAAACGTCAATCTGTATGAAATAATTGTATTACTAATTATTGTCAACAGATGGCGCTTAATTAAATTTAGTACAACTTGGAACGGGACGTTTACGCGATGGATTTGGTTTCGAGACTCGCATTATGGCCAATAATGGGGAATTTATTCCGCGCGCCACTAACTTGTCGACACACATCATTACTTCGTTTTCTTATTGTGTCGATATTCATATTTTCCCAGTCGTAAGCTTCGCCTAGCATGGATACCAAAGTGCCATATTAACTTGTAACCAATTCTCTCCTGTGAATCATCGAACACCACTATTATAATATAAGGAGTGTGTGTATCTAGATGATCGTTTCCCTTAAGGGATCTGAGCTTCGAGCAGCGTCAGCGACAGCGCTGGCTCCGCTTGGTGCTACACGCAGCAATAACGTGTTTAATATAAAGATAAGTGATATAGGTTGCTAGCCCATAGCCTGGATGCCTCTCTGTTCTGTGATTAGAATCATACAATCACGCGTACACAAGACATATGAATGGCCCATATTTAATAAGTAAATCAATTGAAATAAAAAAAAAACTCCAAACTGCGTGAACTGTTTGACTGTCCAATGTGAAATTATGATAGAAAATAGTGAGATGGGAATAAAAGCATATAGAGTTTTTCTATACAGCTTGTCGTGTAGATTGGAATGGCCTTAAACTCGGACGCACGCACAAAATGATAATCACTGTGGCCGAGATGTACGCGATTCCGTTAGTTAGGTCACAAATGAAGAAATGATCTTCCATAGGAAATAAATACGTAAGTTTTATAATTCTACACGTGAAAGTATTTCAGTGTAACAGCCAACTGTGTCGCGATACTCGACGCGCCCAAACAATATGCTCAATTTAATAATGAACGCCGCGTCCAGTGTTGGGACACAGCGTCCTTATCGATAAACCCAGAATAATGATTGAAATATTTTTCACGGCGTGGAAAACTCGAGACATCGACTAAATGTGTTACTATTACTTCATAAATGTCAAAAATTGCTAGTAAGAATACAGAACGCAATGCACAACATCTAATGATACATGTATGCTGCTACAGCTGTATCGTTATAAAATTATTAATATTTTAATACTACATTTGCTCACCTCGTACTTCCTTGTCTTTTGGATCCGTTTCTCTAGTAGTATAGCTTAATAGTTTAATGTGTTTCGATAATTTTATAAATACAGCTAAGTCTAGCAGCCTATTGCTTCCCTACTACTAACACTCGATCATCGTCACAAATGTTCCGAACACATAGTGTTGTACGATTTGTTTCGAATCAAATTCCTTTTAACTACCTATTGACGATTCTGGTTAAAATAGCCCTATGTGTTTTTATCCCTGAATAATCGTTATAGACAGTGAAAACCGGAGCGAGAGGTAAAATAAAACCTAAGACCTGACGTAAGATAAAAAGCTTTATTTACAAACATATTAGGATGAAATTAGCTTGACAATACGCCGTCGGGTAAAAGAAACAGATTGCAATAAATATGTAAATAAAACATCAAAGGATCGGTCCTGCTTCGGGTAAGCGAATTATGAATAAAAAAAAATATTAATAACCCATAGTTTCGAATTTAAAAATAAAAAGTAATATCATGTAATATCAATTTCACTGTCTATTTATTAGTATTCGTTTTCGGTGTTGATTCCTCTTAAGCTGCATGATCACGGTTGGTTCCCATTTCGTATTCAACTGAACTCGCTGTCATATTATTGAGACATGTCACATTTCAGTGTAGCTAGTTAAATATTTATCGTAATTACTATCGATATGTTCTATTCCGGTTAGCAATAGTGTTGCATCACTATGTTTTTTGCAATATTGCCAACGCGATGGGAACGAACTCGGCATCATACAGAGTAGATTGTGATACTCCTAGTACATACTGATAGTCATGCCCACAAAACCATGAACCTTTAACCAGGAAAGTGCTCTCACTATTCAACGACTCTTTCGTCTGAACTTTCTAATGTGTAAAATCATTCCGACTTCCCACAAAACCCAATAAGGTTAGGAAATAAATTAGAAAGAAATGCATCGTTAGATAAGAATCTCAAAAAAATAAAAGTATTGAATAAGTATTTTACCAACTTCAAAGTTAGGGTGTACTAGACAATGAAAGCAATGATATTTATAATAATTAAAAAAAAAAAGAAATTATGAATAATTCGGTCAGCCATTTTCCTTGTTCTCGCTGACGTCACTTTGATACAAATACGTATTTTATAAAAGTAATAAAATACAAAAAAAAAGTTTAAAAAAAACACTTAAGATCTTCCGGTATTAAATGAATCAATGTTTGAAAAAACTTTCATTTTTTTGTCTTTTTATGTATTATTATAAAATTAAGATGGTAGATGTCTATATGTGTTGGTGGTATTTACCGATTTAGTTGATATTGTACCTAAAAGTTAGGTATTTCTATAATAAATTATTGTGTCGGTTTAAAAAATTACCTCTACCTTATAGCTTTTGTGAGAAATTATTATTTGCACAAGAATAGGCGATTAAGGTAGACACTAAAACTGGATCTACTTTTTTATTCTAAATTCCAACTATACTCTAGTTGGGAAGTAGAAATGTGACTTTCAGAGACTCAGTGATGCGTCTTAATTTACCAACAGCACCACATATACACCCATAGACACATCCCCGCGTCTCCGACCGTCAAACAAGTTTAAAAATATATGAAAATGTCAAAAATATTCAATAATATTTTGACAGCTGATATATTTTTGTGTCCACACAGTTTTAGTGTCGCTCTTAGTCATAAATGTTGTTTCCAATAATTTATAAGATCGTCACAAGGATGTTGTGTAGAGTTTTCCAAATCCGCTAACTTTTTCCATAATGATTAAAAATGGAAAAAAGCGTTGGAATAAAGTCCGCTAACTTTTCCGACGATTCGCAGCGGAAAAAGCGAGCGTTTGAAAAATTCTGGACGCCATCTTTGTTACGGTAACGGATTAGAAAGATTTTGAATAAAAAAGAATAATCATTCCTAAAAGTAAGCATTAATAACCAATATATTTACATCAGTAGATACTTGGCTGTTTTTACGTATTTCTTAATTAATATTTTCACGTAATTTATGTGTCTATAAATTAATTAATTTATTGGAATTAATTAAAATAAAATAAAATATGAAAAAATTGTCACATTCTTCACTTTATACAATAGTTTATACAATATGATATTTAATATCCTCAATGGTTGTAACTATACATTTCTTGTTCTAAATATATAAAAAACCCGACATTGAGTTTTTTTTATTCATCCTCACGCATGTATCCTTTCAGTGCCTTTAAGGCTTATTTTACTGTGACAAACAGTAACAGGTAACACACACACACATAACAACACATCATCCAAATTTATTTGTGGTCGCTGCACACGGTATTAATCTTCCATACATCTCAATTTTCACCTCTTTTCTAGCCAGAGCACATCTTTCACACAATCCATCTAACGTTCCTCCGGTGGTCCGATACTCTTGTGACCCCCCACATGCTCCACTCTACATTCGTCCTTCCACGACAGCCCATCACACAATTATCACACTTAAGCTCATCGTAATCTGCAACATTCATAGTTGAAAATAGGATAATCAGCTCGCCTCATATCAACTGCCAATAGTTTCTTATTAATGCGAAATATTGCTAACAAAAAAACTGCATTTGCGATTGCCCTGAATTTTTTTAAATCGAAAAGTTGCTTCCACAAAAACAAAACAAGCACTTTTAACGCTAATTGTACCTCTATTTGTCTGCGACACTATTTTCAAAATTATTGTGGCAATCTTGATTGCGAAGTTGTAAATTGGGTACTAAATTAAACAGAAATAGCTGTGCCCCGAGGTTTCACCCGCTATAATAGGGATGTGTCCTAGGTAAAAATATATTAAGTCTATTTAGTCCGTCAATAAGATTACCAAAAAATATTGGACACGTATTTTTTTGCTTACTTAATTCAATAAAAAGTGACAATGATATAGCACATCAAAGTTCAGGAGAAGGGGCTTGTGACGTCACGCCGTGCTACTTTTAACGAAAAGTGTAGCACGGCGTGACGTCACGCGCAATTTCAACGCACTATACCGTCGTCATTTTTGGTTTACGTGACAAAAGAAAAAATACGTGTCCAGTATTTTTGAGTAATCCAACTTTCGGACCAATCAGATTTTTTAAGGAAACTACCCTATTTTCGTACCGTGATGTTAAATAGGCCTTTATAATTGGGCAATCAAATGCATAAGATTTTTCCAAATCCGATTGGCAGTTATAGAGGATAGCGTGATAAAACAAAGTCTTCAGCTTTGTTTTATAATTATCAATACAAGTTAGCTATCTCAGTGCAATCAAACTCCTCATTACATCCCTGATTATCTCCTCACACCACACACTACCAGATACCTCCACCAGCCTCCGTCGACGGTCCAACAAGCTGCTTCAGAGATCTGCGGTCAAGAAAGCGCCTGCACCTGGAACCTGGGAACTCCTGAGAACTCCGTCTAAATCATAAGTACTTCTATGTAGAAATAAATATCAACTCCGGCCTGTTTGCACCAAAAATCAAGTATCACACACTTTAGAAACATCATTCTGTTCCTGTTAATCTTTTGAGGATGACAGAGACAGATTGATCTGACCAAGATATCGTCTGGACTTTTAAAAGACGTCTGAAATTTTTATCGGTGTTCCTTCTCAGTGTAATCATCAGAGGTCGGAATTAGGTAGAGTTATTTATGTACTTGCATCGAAATGTTGATATTAATATGGATCTTCCCGGGGTATCTCGGGACTTATAATACAATCCCGTGTGGTCAACAATATTCCAAATAAATAATAATAAAAACCTCAGAGATAGATAAGACATTCGGACATCCGATGACGGATGGTTGAAATTGTGTAAAATTAAATAGCTTTTTTATTTTATAAATCACGGGATTTTTCAGGTCTTTATAATTAATCCCGGGATTTGAGGCATGTCCACTTTATTCTTTCGCTGTATGATGTATTATGTACCTCTGGTAATCAGACAGGAAAACACCGACCTCACTACATTTTGCTTGTTTGACATGTAAAAGTGTAAACAATTGTAGTGATTTACGATGCAAGCGGGCTCTAGAATCATCCATCATGCTAGAATATTTAAAGCTAGATCTACAACATGCAAAAATAATGAGTACAATCTTAAGAAACATAGCTTTATCTTGCGTTTCACTGTTATTATTATTTATTTATTAATAAAGGCACACCAACAGCTTCTGTATATAAAATATCGAATAAAATAGTAATAAGTAATAGGCTTATACAGTTGCCAATAACAGGTGAACCAACATTCAAACATAATAGTGATAATCACCGTTCATTTGCACCCAGCCTAATACATTTCGTAGCTTGATAATCTACCTTAGCTACCCACCCATTCATCAATAACATTCTTTGGACATTCACAATCATGTATCTGCTGCTCTTAAGCAGCATTCAGCATTCAGCTTGGTCTATCTGTTTTAAGCTGTTATCTAGGCATAGTGACTTTAAAAATATTTCTCTAGTGACCTCATAACTATGATTGTGTGTATGTTATGGGTGCGATCGTCATTTTTTTTACACTTCTAAAATTATCTAGATCAGGGGTGGGCAAACTACGCCCGTTTTTTATAAAATGTAAATAGGGCCGCGATAAAAGAGACAATGATTACGTAACATTGAAATGCAAGATTTTAAATGCACCAAGGGGCACGTTGTTGTTATATAATTGAGTTCTTTAATCATTCATGAAAAATCCGGCTCGAAGGACCATGTAGAAAGTAGTGCTCGGCGCTATGGTGACCAAAACACACCTTTCTCTTATTGATAGGATATGGTATATATGGTAAAAGTTAAAGTCTCGTATTATAAGGGAAATAACTATATTAAATCACTAACACTTAGTTACAAGAACTGGTATAAAAAGGTAAACTATATAACTAACTTATTGGTGAAATGTATGGTAAAATGGTAATGGTAATGGTTTCGAGTCGTGGTGTCTCTAATGAGATCTGAACGCGAACTGGCCCACATTTAGGTGAACGAGCGAATGTGCATACTTTGCGTCCGATGCAATTATGCATTTTCGCTGAGTGTTAGATTAACTCGAACAAAGATCGATCTTATTTGAACTGCTGTAAGACACTCTCAGCAGTTTTAACGTCGTATATGTATTGTCGCACTGCATTTGAACCTTTTTAGCTTCTGACGGTAAATTACAATATAAAAACTATTTATTTGTCCCACTGCAGGCCAAAGGCCTCTTCTCATACATACTAGCAACGAGCATTAATCACCACGCTTGCTCAAGGCGGGTTGGCGATTTCAGAGGCATCTAAACTAGTTTTATATAGAGGTAAGATTTGTTAGTTTATGTTTGATTGCCACTAAATAGTATAAAACAAAGTCGCTTTCTCTGTCCCTTTATCCCTATGTATGCTTAAATATTTAAAACTACACAACGGATTTTGATGCAGTTTTTTTAATAGATAGAGTGATTGAAGAGGAAGGTTTATATGTATAATAACATCCATTAAATAGTGGAGAAATACTGTGGGCAGTAATTAATAAACCAAATCTACTGGATCGATTTTAATAATTTTTTCAGTGAATGACATAGGCTATATATTTTATAGCCGTGCGAAGCCGGAGCGGGCCGCTAATAATGGATAAACTCAAAATCCACTAAATCGAAATCCTTTCATCTTAGTATAGAAAACTACATTACATGGGCTATATTTTATTTTCAAACCTAGTAATGGTGGAAGAGCTAGTATCAATTAACAGCCCAGGGTTTCTTCACGATGGGATCACAAAAATAACGTTTGGCGGACACGGGCGGCGCGGTGTGCGAGAGCGGCGTCATGATCACGCACACACGACCAGCTCTCAGTGAAATCTGGTGTGACGGAGCTGGTCGTGTGCCAGCTCGGTCACACCAGATTTCACTTAAGAATCAATTAACACGGAGACGCGACGCGAAACGACGATGCTAGAGGAGGCCGGTGTTTTCACGCTGCGCAGCGCGTCGCCGCGAGAATCATCGTGACGTCGCGAGGCGCATCGTGAACGCGCCGCTCTCGCACACCGCGCCTCCCAGCGGACACCACTGCGACGTGATGGCATGAGGCATGTTGGTCAGGTCATATTAGAATAGGGTAGTGTCCTTAAAAAATCTGATTGGTCGGAAAGTTGGATTACTCAAAAATACTGGACACGTATTTTTTCTTTTGTCGCCTAAACCAAAAATGACGACGGTATAGTGCGTTGAAATTGCGCGTGACTTTTAACGAAAAGTGTAGCACGGCGTGACGTCACAAGCCCCTTCTCCAGAACTTTGATGTGCTATATCATTGTCACTTTTTATTGAATTAAGTAAGCAAAAAATACGTGTCCAATATTTTTTAGTAATCTTACTGACGGACTAAATAGACTTAATATATTTTTACCTAGGACACATCCCTATTATCGCAATATAATCTGTATCTTTTTGTGTAGTAAATAAAGTTATAATTGGTATAACTTTCATAAAAAGTGCGCGTCGCGGAACTAACCCTTAGTATTCACGAGAAGATATTTAGACCTCTCTACACCTATTTACAAGTTGATGTACAAACAAACAGTATAATCCCAATACGGCTAATGGAAAGGGGTTCTCCGTAATCCGATGACGCTAACAGGTCTGGCGCAGGATCACTTCATATAATTTGTTACTCAGCCCGTTGTTTCGGCTGCGACATGCAACGATGATAAATGGAGGTTGCGGGGGAGGGGGGTATCCAAACCAAATCAATGTAATGCAGTGTCAGGCAGCATTGTGGGAGGCTGGTGTTGTGTGAAAGATAATATGGCTAGACGAGAGACGAGGAAGTGACTAGTGGGCTCTGTCTGTGCCCGGGACCCACGTAGCATTTGCCAAAATTTCTTGGGTTTAAGTACCTATATTTTTGCGTGGAACCCTGACTATTTGTCTTAAACAATAGTAAGTTAGTTGTTTAAGTTACTCCTGAACACATGTTGAAGGTCAATGAAAATCTCGTCAAGGTCCAGACGAATCAGAGATAACCTCAAATGGAAGGACAGATATATATTCAGACAGACAAAAAAGAATCTCTCTTCTGTAGAAAGCTTTATCATTACAAAGTAACATAGGCTATATTTTATTTTTAAAACTATTTTTAATATTTATTTCATACTTTAAACACACAAATGTACAGAGGCGGACTTAATCAATCTTCTTTGGGTCAACTACACCAAAAAAACTTTGGCGGCTCTCCGCACAAAGTTTTTTTGACTCACCAATTATTAAAAGTTTTGTGAGAAGGCCAATCACCAAACATTAACTTGGGGAGGTCCTTCTCACAGTGCTATTTATTATATGTTTTTCTCAATTTCATTTTAACTACTAACACTTGTAATAAGTACACTGTTTACTAACACTGGATCTCTGTTGGCCGAAAATAAAAAATAAATTATTGTTATTAATGTCATTGGCTCATTCTACCAGTCAACCTTTGGGTGATGCAGAGACAAACAGTGGTAGGTGCAATTTTTTTTTAAATGAACAGATTTTTTTAAATTTATTTATTCAATGTCCCCGTTTCTGTACTATGGGACCACATATTAACGTAACAAAATTCGAAGCGAAAGAAAACCACGTGGACGAAGTCGCGGTCGAAGTACTAGTCACAAATAAATCCCTCTGAATTCTTTAAAATTCATCGTCCTTTTTTAAAGTTGGTACATCAAACACAGTATATAATCCCCACCCACCTAATGTAAGGGGTTCATAAGCCGATGTAATTAATTCGTCGTCTGCAGGTTTCGGATTTCATTTTGTTACTGATTGTTCCGCCTGATTCCATTGTAAGCACCCCTTTCCTCTTTGTATTGATAAGTCCTGTGTGTAGGGAGATAAATAAATCATCTTACATTTGTTTCGGAATATCGCGAAGCGTTTGGTGGACTCTTTTGGCTGACTTTTTTTTGGCACAAGAATCAGATTTGCCATTCAACGTGGTATTGCTGCCAGCCTTCTGGGCACTTTTCCCGTTGATAGTGACGCGGATGAATTTTTGGATGCCCTGTGTTTTTTTTTCTTGCGTTTGGCTGATTCTTTACGTGACCAGAGGGCTGGCATATTTTTTGCCCAGAAATCAGCTTTGCCATTCAACGTGGCAATGCTGGCAGCCTTCTGGGCACTTTCCCTGTTGACAGTGATGCGGATGAATTTTTGGATGCCCTGTGTTTTTTTTTCTTGCGTTTGGTTGACTCTTTACGTGACGAGAGGGCTGGATGGATGGGGTGGATGATTTTTTTGATGCCCTGTGATTCTATTTTTTATTTCTTTTGATTTATTTGTAGTTTTAATAGTTATTTTCTTTTTGTCGATACACCAGCGCAGATACGATATGTTCACAAACAACTAAAATTAGACAGAGAAGGAATTGAGAATTGAGTTCGATTCTGGTCGTCTAAAATGTTCCTATTAGCAATTTTCTTCAGTAGCAAACCCGAAGTTTGAATTTAGGCACGGTTAATGGCAATAGGCTCGTCCCCTAATAACTTATGAAATGTAGATATTACCATAGTTACACCTCAGCCCATCCCTAATGGACAATACGTCTCATTTGGGGAGTATTGATACAAGCAGCACGCTCTGTCGAACAAAACATATTACGAATTCAAAATGGAGCGACGAAATGCAACAACAGTATGCAATCAACCATAGTTAACTTCATTATTCAGATGGGTTATGCTCAGTAACTGAGTTACAGAATGAGTAGCACAAAAAATATACAAAGGCCAGCACATCAGGCTACCCCAACCTGTCAAATTACATGGCTGAATTAAGTATGGGCGACTGCCCTAATCTTCTTATAAAGATAATGGCGTAAGCTGAAATAAACAGTGGGTCGTCATTATTATATTTAAAGTGAATCGAGTTGCAATCAATGTGTTCTCCATATTCAGGTAGGCGTGGATAATTGGGTAGGAAGGCAGTATTACAATGAAATAACACTCTGTACACTCACATCACTTATGATCCTCAATAATTAAAACCATTTCACAAAATAATTATAGACCGATTAGATTAAGAGAGATGCATTCAAAATATAACGTCCACCGAGCACGTGGTTGCACATGCACTTAACCGTCATCTACAGTTAAATGCTAGATTTACAAGATGGCTGCCTCACCAGTGGTCGGTGTTCGTTCTTCATTTCAATCAATTTGATCATTCATCCTCGACGACCGATGTGGCGCGGTGGGCGAAGGTCCGCCTGCGACGCAAGACGTTGTGGGTTCGATTCCCGCCTTGGGACAAATGTTTGTACGATCTACAAATATTTGTTCTGGGTATTTGCTATGTATAATAAAAATATCTATCTATGTAATGTATTGTATTAAGTATATCAGTCATCTAGTACCCATAACACAAGCTCTGCTTAGCTTGGGGCTAGATGATGCTGTGTGGATTGTCCAGCAATATTTATTTATTTATTTATTGGCAGCCTTATAAGAACTCCTTTGACATTCTATAAAAGTCAAGTCCTACTTTTTATTTTAACTTACGCGATTATCTTTATAAAAAGGTTGATTGTCCACATTTTTGTAGTAAACGAAACGTCATTATCTTATGTTCTCCTTGACAAACAAATAACAGGGGAAAGCAAGGAAAAAATGACACTGGCAGAATAGTCGACATCGGCTAAATTGCCAAAAAGGAAAACAATAGTAAAAAAACTTATGATTATTTGGTGAATTCACGATAATTCCAGTAGAATAATAAATACGTGATAATTAATTAATTAATTATTGAATGTTACGAGCCAGTGTGAAATGTTTAATAGTAGTTAGGTTAGTTTACAAAAAAAAAGTTTAGGTTAAGTTCTGCAAATACCATTCAACAGTATATTTAATTTGATTTATTTAGTGTGCATAACTTGTATGCAAGTCAGTATTTTTGGTTTAGCTTTGAAATATTTGATTAAAAAAGGGAATATACAGAGTATATCGATTTAATTACAACACATAAAAAAAGAAAGCAGCATTCAGCCGAGTTCGTGCTGAATAGGTTTTGTGCCCTGTGAAACCCTGATTCCTGTACTAGGTGAGACCTGTGTTACAGGGGTCAGTGTCCACGCCCATTACAACATTTTATGCATGAAAAATATTAACATATTTAAAAATATAATTTACTAGCTTTTGCCCACGGCTTTGCTCGCGTTAGGAAGGTTAGAAAGAGACAAAAAGTAGCCTATGTCACTCTCCATCTCTTCAACTATCTCCACATAAAAAATCACGTCAATACGTCGCTCCGTTTTGCCGTGAAAGACGGACAAATAGACACACACACTTTCCCATTTATAATATGAATAGTATCAATGAATAAAGGAGATAATATTAAAAACATTAATTCACATTGACAACACTGACATAAGTAATAGCATTTCTGATTATCGTTCGCTCCCATAAACATAATCAGACTTAATAACTTCACTACGGACGAAATCAAACCTCCCCCTCTATACAGACACAAATATGTACTAACTTAATTTCAACCCTATGTACTCAAAAGCCTTCCCGCCAATAATCCCCGTTACATAGGTACTCAAATTCCTTTTGAAGGTACGTTTCATGTGGCTACCGCACTAATTGAGTGGGCAGCCCAATCATAGGCGATGGTGGTACAATCGGAGACAGAAGTCTGATGACGTCTGTGTAAAAAGTTTTCAAAATAAATATGACATCATCATCTGCCTACCAACTGCCAACAGTTCCAAAATAAAGTACTCAGGGCTGCTGTAAATGCACCCTGGTACATAAGAAACGATGACCTCCACCGTGACCTCGACATGGAATTCGTCACCACCATCACACAAAAATTTGCTGAAGCCCACGAACACAGACTCCATCGACACGTGAATGTTGAGGCAATCCAGCTGTTAGACAACACAGGCATAGTGCGTAGACTAAAGAGAACTAAACCATTTGAATTAGTGTAGTGTAAGTGAATCAATAATAGTAACAATGTTGTGCTATTTATATAACACATGAACAAAGTGTTTTATCAATTTTACCAGACTCTAAGGAAGTGTTACGAACGTGTGTAAAAGTGCATACCTAATTATGGACACTATTCTTAGCATTAACATAATTTATAACGTAGCATAATAAGTTAGATTTAAATTGTTTATTAGTCTTCTTAGGCTAGATTGCAATTAACTAGTAAGAACTTGGTTCTTACTAATAAGGAAAAAAAAAAAAAAAAAATCATCTGCCTAGCCTTTTCCCAACTATGTTGGGGCTGGGACTTGTTTATTTTAACGTGTCTCGGAAAGCCGTTAGTCCCGGCTGTCATTTGTAGATCTTTGACATTCGTTACGGGTAGTCAGAAGCCCGAAAGTCTAACACCCAGTCTTACCAAGGAGCATCGTGTTTCGCAGTAACTTGGTTGTGGAGGTCATGTCTGTTTGTAACGAATAAATACAAAAACAGGTTCACTGATTTAAACAAATCTTTCACGTATAGAAAGCTACCCTATCAGCGAGTAACATATAAAGTAAAATACATCTATTAACCTTTTAAACATCTAATTACCTATAATAATAATTGATTAATTCGATGAATTGTTACTTAGTCTTCGTCCTCTCTCCTAACTTTGCTGTGCCCGACAGGGTCCTTATTAGTCTTGACAATATTTATACCACCTATATGTACATAATAGGGAATGCAATAAAGTATTGAGTATTGAGTAAAGCTATATTTTATTTTTCAAAACTACGTTTTAATAAGGGGTGGACATACGAAATCCAAGCGGATAAGGTCGCGAGCGAAGTGTTAGTTTTACAACACACGTCTCGTGTCAAGACTGACAGACTCTCTCTCATGAATTCCATCTACGACCGCTCAATATTGCGCCAACAGAATTTATAAAAAATTACTTCATCATCATCTGCCTAGCCTTTTCCCAACTATGTTGGGGTCGGCATCCAGTCTAACCGGATACAGCTGAATATCAGTGTTTTTACATGGAACGACTGCCTATCTGACCTCCACAACCCAGTTACTTGGCAACACGATACCCTTTGGTAAGACTGGTTGTCAGACTTTCGGGTTTCTGACTACCCGTAACGACTGTGATAGATCTACAAATAAATTAAAAAAAAAATATTTACTAAACTTAAATTGTTCTTATTTTCATGCCACCACTTCTGTCGCTACCAGTACGTAGGGAGGCCGCCAATATTGATTCAATCTCTGGTTTCGGATGGAACTGACCCCCGGCCCTCGGACACCCGTGCCCCGCGGTGCAGGGTGCCCCCACCATGCAGTTATTAAAACTCTTTGATGGATGAAAATGATGTAGTGATATGGAAACCTGATGGCAAGGGAAGTAATTGACGTCGATAGAGTGGTTGCATGTTACATTTTAATGAGGGTCTCTACGAGTATTTTCAGTATAGGCGGTGTGTATGTATGTGTAATGTTAAGCTCTAATGTTTTGAGTTGAGCTTTCACTTTGAAGTATATTATAATCGACTCGTAAACATTTATAACAACCACTTATGTCATGGGGATATTCTGTCTCAAGGCAAATAAAGAAATAAATATTGATAGCTTGTGCGACGGTTAAAAACCACATTTTGATAATGTTCAAGTTGGTATTTAATTGTATTGTACTTACCTAATTAGTAATGTACAAGAGTAATTGTGAAATCAGATGATACGCCTAGGAAGGATGTGACTTGGGAGATGACGGAAAATAGAGATGTATGGAAGAAGAAGACATGCTGCGCTGACCCCAAATAAATTGGGATAAGGGCAGGAGGATGATGATGAAGTAATCTGTGGAAACTGTCAGATTTTTCCACTTGAACATGAACTTCTTTCATAATAATGTTGAAAACCTATCAAAGAAACTTGACACATTGGGGTAGCTTGATGTGCTGGCTTTTGTACAATTGTTTGATTTTCCAAAAAAAAAAGTAATTTAAATTTGAGTCTGGCAGTTAAGAAATAATATGTAATCGTAATTGTAATCTCGTATGTGTAAGCAATGAAGTGATCTTGCAGTGACACTCAACTTAAGTAGTGAACTGTCATTTTTGTAACTGATTGTTTTCTTCACCTTTCATTCCACCTAAGTTTTGACGGGGAGACTTTACAGAATCGAGCGGAAACAATACAGAATCGAGAGGTCTTCTGAATTTTGAAATTGAAAATACACAGTTATATATATATACATAGTTATACTTTATAATCATTTATTTTGAAGACACAAAACAAGTACACCCACATTTCGCCAATTATGTTTTAATCTTATGTAGGGGGCGAATGAAAATGCAATACAATTAAAATAAATTTTAAATAATTCACTTTGACGACTGTATTATTTATCAAGTATTGAAATCAAATAAGGAAAATTATTAACATATGAAGTAATAAAAGAAAATAAATAATCACATGGCATCGAAAAATTCATCCGCATCGTTGTCAACGGGAAAAGTGCCCAGAAGGCTGGCAGCATTGCCACGTTGAATGGCAATGCTGATTCTTTGGCCAAAAAAAGGCCAGCCCTCTGGTCACGTGAAGGGTCGACCAAACGCTTCGCGATTTCTCCAAAAACTAAATGGACACGGACCCCATCAATTTTATTAATAAGGAAAGGATTAATTTAAATAATATTTGAGATAAGTATAAATAAATAAATATTGCTGGACAATCCACACAGCATCATCTAGCCCCAAGCTAAGCAGAGCTTGTGTTATGGGTACTAGATGACTGATATACTTAATACAATACATTACATAGATAGATATTTTTATTATACATAGTAAATACCCAGAACACCTGGAACAAATATTTGTAGATCGTACAAACATTTGTCCCAAGGCGGGAATCGAACCCGAAAAAATATAACTAAGTTATGGAAGGGGTGAAGCGGTGAGCCTCTTGACATGACCGGGAACTTATCCAGACTCCGGGCTGCTACTGAGAAATTCTAATGAAAAATCCCAATAACACATTGCTCGACACAGGAAACAAAATAAAATAACTTAAAGATAAACTTAATTAAACAATAACTGGACTAGGCTAAAAATAGAAGAAAATTTGGAAAATCCAAAAGTGCACGCCTCATAATCTCATTTGACACTAAAAAATTATCCCTCACTGTGTAATTGTAATTAAACGACAACAAATTACCTAGAGATTTTCAATAGCAAACAGCGCGCTGCGATTAAGAAGCTTTAAAAAAAAATCTTAATTTTCGATTCGATACATTAATTTTTACGGTCGTGAGAGTGCCAGATCCATACGGACAGACATCCGGACGTCCTCGAACATTTTTGTAATTTTTTTTTTTCTACTTTAAACAAAATAATTGTTTTTGAAAAATATCAAATATGTTTAAACGAATGTTTTTTCTTGATATATGTATGACAACATTATCCTATAAGTGCATTGTGAGAAAAATACAGTCATTTTTAGTTTCGAATAGTCCTTGACTTTCATATATCGGGAGTACAGCATCACCTCCAAGCTTCGCTTATGAGGCGTGCAATACGGACAAATTTTTCGAACTTTTACAAAGCAAAGGGTTTGAGGGGATTGTCACCTTGTGCCTAAATAATAACCACACAACTGTTAAAATAATTAAATCGAAAAGAAAATAATATAAAATAATACAGCCTGTTAAAATCATTATAACTCTTAATTAGAATTGTGCTCAAATGTGTGTGATTATGAGCTTTTTGAACCAACATTTAAATTCGCAAAATCTCGCTTCGAAAGTCTCATAAGATTCTTATAAAAATTCAGTTTATTACGTTTCATTTCGCTGCTGACTAGTTCAACGTATAACATGACGTAACCTCGCGCCTGTGTACCCCGAAGGGTAAGCCAGAGGTGCACCTATAGCAACACCACTCCGCCAGGTATGTATAAGTCCATGTAATAAGGGGCGAGCCTATTGCCATCAAGCGGGCACAAATCCAGGTTTCCGGGCTGCTAATAAAAAGAACAAACAGCTTTAGTGACTGGATTATTTAACATAGCTGGCGTAATGTGGTTGTACCGTGTTCTGTAGTACACCTCTGCCTAACCCATCGAGAAGTATACGCGTGATGTGGCTGTGGTAGCTGTACATGTGTATGTAGTATAGCGCCGGGTGGGGAGGCGCGCGCCGCCGCGACAGCCGGCAGTCGGGTGGATGGCTCACAGGGTTACGGACGCCCGTAAGTCATCCATCCGGCAATAAGAATATTGTTAAATAAATGCTTGAAAAAGATATTGTGTCGATTTTTTTTTCAATCGAAAAAAAATCAATATGTATTTTTTTATTTCTCTTTCTTGTAGGTTTGTGAAGTGGTATGTTTGAATTTTCAAGTAGGTACTTTATTCTAATGGTCTGGTTTAAATAAATTATTTGACTTTAGCAACAATTAAAAGAATTTTCACTGGGTTTTGGAACAAAGTTCCTTATCGCGCGTTGCGAAAGGGGGCTAGACGGAAAAATTAAGACGAAAAGTTGTAACGACACTTTTTGCTATAGTTGTGATCCGTGCGACGTGCGCGTGTTTCTCTGTCTGTCTGCCTCTCTCTCTCCCCCTCTCTCTCCCCCCTCTCTCTCCCTCCCTCCCTCTCACTCTCCCTCTCTCTCTCTCTCTCTCTCTCTCTCCCTCCCTCCCTCCCTCCCTCTCTCTCTCTCTCTCTCTCTCCCTCCCTCTCTCTCTCTCTCTCTCCCTCTCCCTCTCCCTCTCCCTCTCCCTCTCCCTCTCCCTCTCCCTCCCTCCCTCCCTCTCTCTCTCTCTCTCTCTCTCTCTCCCTCCCTCCCTCTCTCTCTCCCTCCCCCTCCCTCCCTCTCTCCCTCCCCCTCCCTCCCTCTCTCTCTCTCCCTCTCTATCTCTCTCCCCCCCTCCCTCCCTCTCTCTCTCCCTCTCCCTCCCTCCCTCTCTCTCTCTCTCTCTCTCTCTCTCTCTCTCCCTCCCTCTCTCTCTCTCTCTCATAGAAAGCAAGCCAGTTATTTTCGTTTCGTCTTTCTATTTCGCATCGAACAGTGTGGTGTCGCGACGACTATTTTTGTTGAGTGTATACAGGTTTTTTGTACATAATAAATAATAAAAAATATTCTTTATTTTTATATAAACTTAAAAAAAACTTTAGAAAAATTACATTTTATTACAATTCCTTCACTAATTAATCGAAAGGAACTTTGTTCCATCCGGGTGTCCCTTGACACCTAACTTTTTTAAAGCACCAGTGCCTAAATAATAACAGCACATCTATAAAAATAATTATATTATATTATTATCCCCTTTATTTAAAATCTTTCTTATAAATTATATTATTTATTATTATCACTACATATTATAGAACAAAGTCGCCCGCCGCATCTGTCTGTCTGTCTGTTCGCGATAAACTCAAAAACTACTGCACCGATTCTTATGCTCTTTTCAAATCACCTATAGATTAAGTGGTGCTCGAGGAAGGTTTTAGTATATAATAGGTCTTTACCTATGAAATTGCCGTTTTGTATGAAAAAAATTAAATGAATTTTTTTCATGTATTTTTTATTTGTATTAATCGAAGTAATCACCCATGCAATCAATGCATCTTTGCCAACGCAGTGGCAGTTTATTGATGCCCTTCTTAAAGAAATCAGCTGGACGGGAGGCAACAAATTCTTCAAAGGCATTTTGTACTGCCTCTCGGGTATTGAATTTTTTTCCCGCCAAGAAGTTATCCAAATTCTGGAAAAAGTAGTAGTCTGTAGGCGCAAGGTCTGGTGAGTAGGGCGGATGACGGAGAGCTTCCAACCCCAGTTCTTGCAACTTGGAGACCGTCTGCTGTGCAGTATGAGGTCGCGCGTTGTCGTGGAGGAGCAGCGGAGACGAGCGATTGACCAATGCTGGTTGGAGATGTGCCAGCTTCTCCATCATTGTGTTCAATTCTTCACAGTACACATCTGCAGTAATACTCACCCCGTTTGGTAAGAAGCTGTGTTGAATCACACCGGCGCTAGACCACCAAACAGTGACCATCACTTTTCTTGGGGTAAGTTTTCGTTTAGGGCATTGTTTAGGTGCTGAACCAGGATCCAACCAACTTGCTGAACGCTTGCGGTTATCAAACAGAATCCATTTTTCATCGCAGGTAACAATGCGGTTCAAAATTCCTTCATTTGTGTGTCTGTTGAGCAGTGCAAGGCACGTCTCGACGCGTACTTCGCGCTGGCGATCATTGAGTTCGTGGGGCACCCATTTGTCAAGCTTTTTTACCTTGCCAATTTGACGCAAATGGACCAATATTGTTTTGTCGCTAACGTCGAAAGCTGCTGCTAATTCAGCCGTAGATTGTGTATCATCAGCTTCCACAATCGCCTTTAATTCGTCATTGTCGACCAAAGTCTTCGGACGACCGCGAGGTTCATTTTTCAGGTCGAAATTTCCAGAACGGAAGCGAGCAAACCAATAACCGGTAGTGCGTTGGTTTGTAGTGTTAGCTCCGTAAACGTCGTTGATGTTGCGTGCCGCTTGTGCCGCGTTGCTGCCACGACGGTACTCATATTCCATAATTACTCGAATTTTTAACGTATCCATGATGACGAAAAAGATTTAAATGCGATGAAAATGTAACACTAATCAATAAACAAATGACTACTTTTGGAAAAAAAAATCCATGTTTTTAAAATAAAATTAATTTGAAATTAGAATTCTTAGCCAAACAAAAAATATTTTGATTTGAAATGGCCAGTACTGCAGAACGGCAATTTCATAGGTAAAGACCTAATATTAGTTATTATATTTTTCGGAGTCTCAATATGTTACGAACGGTCACCCATCCACAGGCTGACCTCGGCAAGCGTAAGTGTAAAAGGAGAAGTATAGAGAGGTAAAATGGAAGAAATTCGACCACTGAGGGACCACTATGACGACCTATGTGGCGCAGCGGGCGAAGGTCCGCCTGCGACGCAGGAGGTTGCGGGTTCGATTCCCGCCTTGGGACAAATGTTTGTACGATCTACAAAGATTTGTTCCGGGCGTTCTGGGTATTTGCTATGCATAATAAAAAAATATGTATCTGTGTAATGTATCGTATTAAGTATATCAGTCATCTAGTACCCATAACACAAGCTCTGCTTAGCTTGGGGCTAGATGATGCTGTGTGGATTGTCCAGCATTATTTATTTACTATTGAGTGTTACAACGACATATGGTTGGTTCCTGTTTCACGCGTACGAACACCACAAGCGGCGCGTAACCATAATGAGGTGCATTTAAATCACTAATAACAAGGACAGCTGATTTTTACGTAAAGGGGAATAACTTGAATTTTGTGGCCACAAAAATCATACCAATATAAATACTTGCCGAGGTCTGCAAGTCAGCTTGTAACTACATGTGGACCTTGTGTTAAATTATATTAAAAAAATACATTTTAAAAATGATTCTATTGTGGTTGTCAATTGTTTATGCAATAAAGTTATTATTATATTTTTTTTTTTTTATATTTCGCTTTTCAGTGGGTCTGTATGTAATTTTTCTACGATACAATCTAGTAGTACCAGCCTATTACTGTCCCACTGCAGGGCAAAGGCCTCTTCTCGTACAGAGAAGACACGAGCATTAATCACCACGCTTGCTCAAGATGGGTTGGCGATTTCAGACTTATATTAATTATCAAAATCCAGGTTTCCTCACGATGTTCTCCTTCACCGATGCCAGTGATGTCCAAGATAAACTTAGAAAGTACATATGAATTGAAAAACTCACATTGGTACTTGCCCAGGTTTGAACCCACAACCTCGTGCACAAGAGGCGTGGCCTAAACCACTGGGCCATCATCACACGATACAATCTACCTTATGTAAACTACTCGTCACTTTTGACAAAATTCAGTAGGTGAAAAATCAATCACCCCCTATTTTCTACACTTAGGGTTGGTTTTTCATTTTTAAGTTTAAATGGGACTAACTTTTTAGTACAGTCTATGCAAAAAAAAAATTATTATCGGAATCAGACTATATTGAAAAAGTTTTGCGTGGTCATACATCCTTACAAATAAAAATATATGTACGTGTTGAATCGAGAACCTCCTCCTTTTTTTTCGTTGGTTAAAATAGGTATTTGTCCTGCAGCGGAACAGTAACTGGCTGGTATTATTAATAAACCAATCCGTCCATCTTGAATTAATTCTATAAATTGTCTTTTACGACGCCCAAGAGTAACCGAAGGATGGTCTATTCCTTATTCATGTCTCCACACAGATATAAAACGTAAAAGAGGAGCTCGTGGCTAAATAAAAACAACCCCACGGGTTGATCGAAGGTTGAGTTACGCTTGCCGAGGTCGGTGGATGGGTGACCGTTCGTGACGTATCGAGACTCCTCCGTGCCACGCAAAGTACGTTAAGCCGTTTAGGATTAGGAGCTAGTACGTTCTGGAGACTGGACATCCAACTAACATTATAAAACTATAATATTTTAAGTGGACGGACACTGATCTCTAAGATACAGGGTTAACTAGTTTAGAGATCAAGGTTTCAATGTGTTTTAACTAGCCAAAGCTTCTTGTCTATGTATCTTTACTTTTTGCGTATCCTGGTTTAATATGTAGGCTTCAGTCCAGGTCAGTCTGTGGATGGGTGACCGTTCGTAACATATCGAGACTCCTCCGTGCCTTGGTTGGATTGGATTGGTCCCGACTGTTATTTGTAGATCTTTGACAGTCGTTACGGGTAGTCAGAAAGCCCGAAAGTCAGACAAGCAGTCTTACCAAAGGGTATCGTGTTGCCGAGTTACTTGGAGGTGGAGGTCAGATAGGCAGTCGCTCCATGTAAAATACTGGTATTCAGCGGCATCCGGTTAGACTGGAAGCCAACCCGACATTGTTGGGAAAAGGCTAGGCAGATGATACTGATGAAATGATGAATGATTAAACCAGAAAAGAATAGAACAATATTTGGTGTAAATGTAACACCAGTGGTTAATAAATACTATATCAACAAATGAAACATGAGGCAACTAAGGGCTGCGCCAAAAAGGTCAATTACAGGGGTGATGCCAGACAGGTGCTCTAAAGCTTTCAAATGGAACTACAGTCCCTACAGGGATGAACAATACTTCGCGGAACTAAGAGAAATAAAGTGTCGATACTCGAAATACCTTGATAGTATGTATCGTCATTGCTCGGTTCAAATTCAAACACACATGAAAGTTTCTTAACTAATTCAAAGCCCTTATACGTGATCGACGGAGAATCTTAACACCGCCACTCAGCGGAGTGACGTATTTTATCAACGCCATCTAGTTACGTAATGGGAACTAAATTCCGTCAAACAAACTTTCGATGTACAAAATGGTGCGAACAGGGATAACAAAATACATAACGTACATCATTATTTGATACACTTATAAACATAATATAGCCTAAAACAATTCTAATTAAATGAATGGAGTAAATATTACTGTACCAATAGAAGATCATTATAATCCTCCTGCCCTTATACTAATTTATTTGTGGTCGGCGCAGCATCTCTTCTTCTTCCATACATTTCTATTTGCCGTCATCTCAATAGTCACCTCCTTCATAGCCATATCATCTTACACACAATTTCCTTTACTCTTATAGCCCTCTTCATTTATACTTTAAAGTTTCCTTGACATCACATACCCATACCATGACAACCGATTTCCACACAACTTCTCGGTCACAGGCGCTACTTTACTATCCATTTACGTAACACCACACATCCCTCTTATCATTCTCATCATTACTGTTTATAAGATATTTAGTCAGATAAAATACATAAGTAGGTACATACAAAGTTAAATTTTACTGTAGATACTGTACAAGTTAAATAGTAACTCGTTCAAAAACTACAAAATAATTTATTACCAGTAAAACTTTTGCATATCAAAGTCAAAACAACCCTCTGCGTCGGACGAGGGGTGCCACGGACGCCGACAAAAATCCCTTTGGCGAGTGGAATTTAATCAAGTTTCTCCCTAATAAGCTGGCATCTCCATAGCGGCAGGGCTCAAAGTTAGACTGTAAAATGAGATAGAATGAGCATTTTGTTGAGACGAGACTGGCTGTACAAAAAACAAAAGAAGTACGAAGTTTTGTTTTTAAGATTTCACAAGAAGATATGAAGGGTTTTGGTAGAAAAACAATGGCGTCGATGCTCTTGTCAAAATCTTAATTTAAAGTAGAAAATTGTCGTCTCGTGATGATAAATTATATTTATTGATGTGAAAATGAAATACAATACAACTAGATGAGAATTAGTAGACGATATTTCTTAGCTGACGACTCTGAGAAGAAACGCCGGAACAAACTCAGAGATCATCGTCTAGATGATGTCTTGGTCAGATTATATGTCGAAACAAACTCAGTGGTCATCGTCTAGATATTATCCTGGTCAGATCCTTCAAGGTTCTCATATAATCTGACCAGGATAATCATTTCTTAGTCTATCCCTCTCAGCATTACCATCTCAACTGCATGCAATTGTCTTTCCTTCATTCCTTTTGTGGCCCAACATTATCCATACAAGACAGAGTGTTTTATAAATTTTGTTTTAACCATTGTTTTATAAATATATTTTTTTTAATCTTGCCACTTCTAAACTTCACCAGTCACATCCAATTTCATGTCAAAATAACAGATCAAAGGCGCTCACTAATAAACAAAACATCAATTTCGTTTCCTAGCACAAAATTGAAACTCCCCTCTTGCAAATTTTCAACATAACTCCTGCATTTGATGCTTCGATCAATCAAAGTATTCTCGTCAAAATTAATAATAGCCCTGCATAGGGGGTTGCCATGGCCACAGACAGACAGACAACCCCACCTTTAGGGGGTAAGGGGGATGTAAGGGGGGTGTATTTGTATTACGTTACCCCCCCGGCAGTACCTGGCGCTCGGACGCTGGTTTCAATTAGTGTCTCTAATTGAAATTTGAGCGTGTATGAAGGATTATAGTTTGGCTGTGTGGTCATTGGCACGGGGGAACGTTGTGATTATGTGCACCCATATGTGTTGTGGGCTTTATTTACTCAATGGTTGCACATAAAGCTTGTTTGCTTCTCTTTGGCAGATTATCTCTGTGGCTGACGGTGTGTTAGGATTGAATCGGGACTTTGACGCCGTTTCAACTGTACCATTAAATATTTTAAGGGAGTTTGATTTTACCTCATTTATTTGTGTAGTTAGTTGACGTAAGTTACGCACGTTAGGTAGTTTAGAGGGTTTGTGTTACACCTTACGAGACACAATAGAAAATATATTGTTTCAAGCTGGTCTTTTGGCGTTTGAGGTGTTAATACTTATTTTGTGCGTCATCTACCTAGCGTACCTATTGCCAACTATGTTAGGTTCAGCTTCTAGTCTTAAGTTTCTTTGTATTCCAGCCGGCACCAACGCCTCGACGTGACTTCCGAAGCATATGGGGTCATGTCGAGACCCCCCATGCCTCGAAAAGCTTACCAAATCATTGGAATTGATGTTACGATTACGTCAAGCAGTTTTGCTAGACACACAGGTCCTTGCAGTGCAGCAGAACACGTGTCAGCGGTAATCTTTGACATCAGTGTCTAGATCCAAGATCGTCTAATTTCTCAGACAGATGTGCTGGGGAGTTTGTTCCGCCACTTCTTCTTCGCAGCAAAAACACTAGGGAGTGGTGACGGGTGGGCGTTTTGGGGGACTGTCTTATGTACTTTGTGAATTTCAAGCAGTGTTGATTCTCAGCGTAATTAGTTTTTTTTTTGTTTTAGTTTTTAAACTGGTCTTGCGTAGCACGGAGCTTCAATAGATTAACAGGCCAGCTTATATTGGTTTTATGAAACGTCCAAGTTTTAGAATAAGTGTTTTGTTTTGATTTATTTAGTTGCTGGGTTTTGGCCGCGACTTCGTCTATATCCTTTCTTGGGGTTCAAGCTGTATCACTGTACCACATTTCATAAAAAAAGTTACTTGAAAATGTATTTAGTAAAATGCAAGAATAAATAAATAGACACGAATAATAATTAATATCAGTGTTAATTTTATACCGTGGTGGCAACTGGGCCTAACCCAGTTGTAAACGTCCCTTTGTGCCTAGTGGCCTAGCTCTGTTCTGTTTCCTGCTTGATATGGAGGGAAGTGGAAACTATGTATTTTTCTAACTCCTCCGCTATTCTCTTCTGATTAATTTCGTTGCGGGATCCAAGACAGTTGTATCGTTTCTGCGGGACTCGTCTGGCTTCATTGTCTCGACGCTTGGTTTGGGAATAGAGTGGAGGGATTGACAGTGAAAAAAATAAAATAATATACGTGTATTATTATACTATAATAAAAACAAGTCAAGAGAGAAAATATAAGTTGTTTGATGGAGAAAACCAATCTACAAATCATCTGATGAATCTGCCAACTCTTTACCAGTGTGGCAGATCTTGTGTGTGTACAATTTGACTTAAGTAGTACCAGCCTATTACTGTCCCACTGCAGGGCAAAGGCCTCTTCTCATGCAGAGAAATCATTTATTTTATTTATTTATTCATTAGGGACAAAAAACAGTTACATGCTAAGTTACACAATAAATCCTTATACTAAAATTATAAACATGTAACCCACTACATTGTCCACATATTAATAAAAATAAGAAGGTAAAGTTAAAAGACAAAATGTATACAAAAACGCATATGTGTGTGATCAAAACATAATTAAATTTAACTACCCTTCTTTAACAATACTCCATTTTAGACAGTATATAATAATTGTTGTATGTCTCTACAAGGCGACGAAGGGGTGCACGTTCCCCGGCGTTGGTTTTGCACATATCTGTGTGGAACAGTCGAGGCACACGCGCGCCCCGTTGGATAACAGTTCTAGGCACTATGTACCGTAGTTTATTCACTAAGTGAGGACAATCGAAACTATTGTTAGTGTCATTACGTTAATCATCATGAGCATTAATCACCACGCTTGCTCACGACGGGTTGGCGATTTCAGACTTATATTAATTATATAAGTCCAGATTTCCTCACGATGTTTTCCTCCACCGATGTCAGTGATGTCCAAGATAAACTCAGAAAGTACATATGAATTGAAAAACTCACATTGGTACTTGCCCAGGTTTGAACCCACAACCTCGTGCACAAGAGGCGAGGCCTATACCACTGACCAAGGACATGTTTTGTTGACTTATTTCCTTTTAATAATGTATTCCTTTTCACAGGTTACCACAGGACCGGCGACTGGTACATGTACTTACAGAACCGCTAATAACTCTGCAAGTTATAGAAGATGTCCATAAAGCTACGCATAACTAAATATAATATTAAAATAATCGTTGAGACAATATGTTTTATTTCCATCAGTTTCCAATACCTCTATTTATCTTAAAATCATAAGAAAAGGCTTTTGCCTTGTTTCTAGCTTCTTAAGATGTCAGCCGAATCCTTGATTCAAAACGAGTCTACGTATATAATCTCTAATATTTAAAATTCTCGTGTCACGGTGTTTGTAATTAAACTCCTCCGAAATGGCTCGACCGATTTTCGTGAAATTTTGGGTGCATATCGGTTAGGTCTACAGAGGCGAATCGGACATCTATTTTTCGTCCCCCTAAATGTTAAGGGTGGTCCAAGCCAACGTTTTTGTTTTTTTTTATGATACAGCATACAAAAATACATCCAACTTCAAATGTTCACCCTTCTATCACCAATCTCTATATGGCAAAACAACGTCTCGGTCAGCTAGTCTATCTATACGTACATAAATAAAAACAACTGCCTCAACAGCCTTGTTTTAGTAGTAGCAAGCACGACTGCTGAGCATGACGTCATGGGTTCGATTCCCAGTTCGAGCAAAGTGTTGCTGATTTTATCCAAGTTTAATTTTATTACTAGTCTGGATACGTGCCCAGTTGATGGCAATAGGCTCGCTCTGATAAAATCCAATTATTTAATTGCCGCTCAATGTCGCCCCTATTTAGAACGACTTTGGGACAAAAAAAACTGGGTGGTATTTACAATGTTTTTTGTCTACTTAGAACTACTTGTAATAGCGAACGCATTTGAAAAATATAGCCTTACGACTTGAATTGCCAAAAGATGAATAAATAATCTCGTGAGATCCTTATACGGGTAAACTTGAGTTAAATGTTACAATTTTGATCAAATATCTAAGGCGCACCAGTGAAGAGCTCGTGGCTAAATAGAAACAGCCGCACGGCTTGATCGAAGGTTAAGCTACGCTTGCCGAGGTCAGTCTGTCGATGGGTGACCACTCGTAACATATGGAGACTCCTCCGTACCTCGGATAGCTCGACAAGCCGTTGGTCGCGGCCGTCATTTGTAGATCTTTGGCAGTCGTTACGGGTAGTCAGAAGCCCGAAGGTCTGACAACCAGTCTTTACCAAGGGGTACCGTGTAGCCCAGTAACTGGGTTGTGGAGGTCAGATAGGCAGTCGCTCCATGTAAAATACTGGTATTCAGCTGCATACGGTTAGACTGGAAGCCGACCCCAACACAGTTGGGAAAAGGCTAGACAGATGATCTAAGGCGCACCAGTTCTCAATTAACCTCGTTTTACTGTTCAAATGAATATAGCAAAAACATCGTTCGGTCCTCAGACAAACAAAACACAGCTATTCTATTCTTATATTCCACGCGGATAAAGCCAGTTAATTATAACAAGCAAACTCCGATAACACTATTCAATATCAAAACATAAATAAACCATTCTATACTTGTATCCACCCCCCACCCTGTCCCACCCCCTCTTTTCTCAAGGAATGGGACACACCGGATGCAACTGCAGCGCCAGAGCGAGCAAGCATGAGCTGTGTGTGGAGAGGTCCTATATTGTAAGTAGATTGTGATTCCATGGGTTTATAGCATACATATGTCTGTGTTTGTGGTTGTAGGGGGGTTGTACTACGTCTGAACCAGGCTAGGTAGGTAATATTTGTACACATTTACACATACAAATAGAACTCACGCCACCTGCTAAGATCTTTACATACTGTTGTTGATTCGTTTAGGTTCATACATATAGAGAAGGATGAGACATCGACGCACATCCTTATATCATGAGTTCAGTACATGATTTTGGAACCCAAGGCGTTGATAATTTCGTCGGCTTTCTTTGATGTTTTATTTACATTTTTTTTTTCAGTTTAAAAACTCTAAAAATATAAGATTCCTATCTAACCCGATGTGGTTTTTAATGACAGAAGTAATACTATTTACTTTTATACTAAAATTCTGGTTAGACACTGAGTTAGTTTTGGAATAAATAAATAAATAAATATTGCTGGACAATCCACACAACCTAAGCAGAGCTTGTGTTATGGGTACTAGATGACTGATATACTTAATACAATACATTACATAGATAGATATTTTTTATTATACATAGTAAATACCCAGAACACCCGAAACAAATATTTGTAGATCGTACAAACATTTGTTCCAGGGCGGGAATCGAACCCGCAACCTCCTGCGTCGCAGGCGGACCTTCGCCCACCGCGCCACTTCGGTCGTCAAAATCATTATTTTCTACCGTCAAAAGTAGATCTTCAGACAAAAATGTGAATATCAGGAAAATGGGATAAACACGACGAAAAATTTCATCACTTAGGGTCCTACATCATGTCATGACGTCGTGGTCTCAGAGAAAACAAAGTCAACAAAGGAAACGATTATTTTCGTGGGTGTCGTTATTAACAGGCCCAGGGCTTTGGAAATTGGGACAAGCAGACGGTGAAGCTCAAGCTGTAGAAGCCATGCCAATACCATGTAGCACTGTGCGTCTACATTACCGACAACTCGCTAAGCAAGCAACCTGTCTCTCTATGCAGCCACCCAAATCTCACAAAACGATGAGCCCTCTTTATACGACACATCAAATAAAAGGTTCAATTAGGGATGTCGGATTTCATCGAAATAAATATCGTATCCACTATTCTAAAGTATATATTTGTACCTTTCTATTTCGGTATATTGGTTTTTATTCTAGGTAGTTACATCATCTTCACGTATAATTATCTTATTAATGTATACAAAATATTGTAAAAACCTTTTAAAAAAAAGTAAGTGTAGAGTTTCTTGCCCATTCTTCTTTGAATAAAAGAGACGATATTTTTTTACAAGCCATTTTAGTTGTGCATTGCTTTTCTGTAAACAGCAGTAATTGAGAGTAATTTTGTATTTATTTTACGGAGAACTCAGCCAGTATTTAAGCTTTTATTAAACTAAGTATATAAAATGTATAGATTTGATACGTTTTCGATAGCCATTATTTTATATCGATATATTGTATATCATCCGCATCATCCTGCCTTATGCCAATTTATTTGTGGTCGGCGCAGCATGTCTTCCTCTTCCATACATCTCTATTTGCCGTTATCTCAGAAGTCACCTCCTTCCTAGCCATATCATCTTTCACACAATCTATCCATCGTTTCTTTGGTCGCCCTCTACTCTTGTAACCCTCCACATTCATACCCAAAAACTTTCCTCCCAACATGGTCCTCATTCCTTCGCATCGCATGCCCATCCCATCGATATATAAGAAGTATAATCGCAAAAAATAATAATTATTTATATCGAATGAAAAATACCTATCGATATTTTTACCAACAAACCTAGGATCAATAATCGCAATTCGAATATCACGTGTCACAAAAATGTGTCCCCTTTGTCAGCCCCTGTAGCGAATCCTCTATTCAATATTGTACATCAAGTGGGGTGAGCGGAGATATTCGCTTTGTCGGGACTCGCTATCCCTATCATTTTGTAAATGAAGTTGATATCGATATGGTATGATCTGAATGAAGAGCAGCGTTGTCAAAGGAATATTTGAGAGTGGGTGGGATGCCTACATGTTACTTGTATAGGCAGATAGATAAATCGTTTATTTGATGCACTCAAAAGACAGCACAAAATACAAAACACGATTTTACACAACATCATCACGCCTGTAATCTCTAAAGGGTTAGGTTAGGTTAGCCTAACCCTTTAGAGATTACAATTTAGAGATTACATTCTACACTCACATTTCGCCAGTTATGTTTAAGTCTCGTGTAATAGGGGGCTAGCCTACTGCCATCAACTGGACAGAAATCCAGACTCCAGGCTGCTACTCAGAATTTTTAGATGGAAAAACTCAGTAAAACTTTGACTTTTTGAATCCAGGACCTCGTGCTTAGCAGTGGCGGTTCCAACCACATACTAATGGGCGAAGCGTGATGTTAAAAAGTACATAACTTTCCTCAAGAATCGGAATATCAAATGCAATTTTTATTTTTTTAAATCCGTTTGTATCTGTGTGGCTATACAAACCGGTTTTATGAAATCCTAAATCAATTCGCGGATATTACTGAGTATCCGACAGAAGTCAGGTATCCACAAAAGCGAGATCTAACATTTCCTAATACATTTCAGCCCTCGAATTGGCACCCCAAAAAAAAATATTAGAAGGTGTGACGTAAACGGGATCATCGAACTTTCATCCCTCATGGCGTAAACAGGAGTCAACGACCTTGCAGCGAGGGTTAGATTTTTGGTTAGAAATTTTGACCGTATGACGCGTGACGTCACGGAAGCTGTCTTGACAGTAGGGATGTCGTGAAAAAAAAGAATTGATAAGATATTGTATCGATAATTTCAAAATACTTACGATATACAAAGTGTCAGAATAAACGCAATACCTGTAAAGGTGTCATTGTACTTATCACTATGCTCAACTTTGACTATAGGACCAACACGGAACCGCCAGAAAAAAATCGACTACCCCATACATTTATGTGTACATAACTCGGCAAAATGTACTGAACAGCTGACTTTTTTTCGGGAGATTTCGAGGTTGGTTTCATTGAAAAAATGTTGATAATGATTAGTAAAGTGATCCCTTTAGAAGTATTTCGTTTATTCTGTTACAAAATATCATCAATATCATTCAAAATATCTTCATTTTTGTAACATCCGGTTAAAGGCTTACCGGATGTTCTCAGATACTGTAAACAGCAGTAATTGAAAATATATAGTTAAGGTATTATTTTGTGGGTAACTTTAGCCAATTAAGCTTTTTTTCGATACGTACCTATAGAAAAAAATAAGTAAAAATATTTGTACAAAAACATAATAATATATACGTTTATAATTATATACCCAATGAAACACACCTAATAATTTATAATACTATTGATTTGATTAAATTACTATTCAGCCGTCTTCCTCTCTCCTAAATGTTTGCGTGCCCGACAGGGTCGGTTGTTTTTTACCATCTTTGTAACGTATGGAATGCAATAAAAAATTGAGTATTAAGTATTGAATATACCGTTACATTATATAGAATGAGAAATATCAATAAACCGATATTTTTTCGACAAGCGAACTTGACAGCGGGGATGTTTGTTACCGGTCCGCGGCCCTCGTCAGCCATTATTTTCAAACGTATTGATAAATCGAATAAAAAATATCGATTATTATTTTTCGACAAGCCTACTGGACAGAAGGGATGAAAAGCACCAGCCCTTCATCCTTAGGGACGCAGCAAGTTGTAAATCGACTGGGGTTCGATTATGTTTGTTTTTTTATCTCTATTCAACAGAGAATGGGCTGACAAGCTGTTGTTATGTGTAAAGAGTGGAAAGAATGGTTTTGTTAACTCTGTTGGCCAATTTTACAATTATTTGAGCAGCTAAATACTTACAACTATTAAACTATGATATTAAATATCCCTAGGACAAGGACTTTACTTGCCAGTATGCAATTTAATAAACGATCTGCTGCGCTATATAATAAAATCAATAAATACATCTACATTTACCCAAAAAACTATTATGACAGTAAAAATAAAATAATGGAATGGATACAAGCGCTTACCTACAATGAAACCGAAACACTTCTGAAACCTTGAAACATACACACCCTCACACTCACGTACTCACTCACACCTACAGGCTACACTTTCACTTACATATCTCACTCACACACATACTTACACCCACTCATACACACACGTTTGATTTACCTAATTTAAGTTAATGTTAATTTAATTTATGTACTTTTAGCATAAAAATTATACGTTTTGCTTTTTATATAACACGTTTTGCTATGGAAGAGCGGACTCTCCTAATACAGGCACTATTTGCCTAAAAGGAGGATCCAATCATAAAATTTGTTTATACCTATACTTGTTTTACTAATAAACTATTTTTATTTATTTTATTATTTATTTTACAACTTAATAACCATCATGATCATCATCTCCTCATCCTCCTGCCCCTATCCCAATTTATTAGTGGTCGGCGCAGCATGTCTTCTTCTTCCATACATCTCTATTCGCCGACATCTCAATAGTCCCCTACTTTCTAATATAAAAAGTAATCATTGTCCTTCGACACTCGAACTCACAATAAAACTAATATAACGTATTACAATATGTATTACTACGCTACTATTATAAATTATTTAGACTTGTGGATACTCCCTTAAACCTTCATACTATTCATTTATTGCGATAATGTTTGTACCAGGAACTGATGTAAGTTTATCAGCTAGAGGTACTCCCTAAAGTCTAGCACTGTCCCATTTATTGAGATAATGTTTGTACCAACAACTGATGCAAGAGGATGCAAGTGTATCAGCTAGAGACGAAACTAATTTGTTAGTCAGTCTCAATTAGGGACACCCACGCTTAGCCAGTTATACTAAGTAATAGGGGGGCGAGCCATTAGCCGGACCCTAAGTCACGCCGGACCCCTGATTCACGCTTCGTCCGGCTAATGTCAATCCCATCAACTTGCACAGACTTGCACTTCAGTGCTTGATTGGATGGCCGCCATGGTGAATGGTTGCAAGATAACATTTGACAAATGTCGGTACAGGGGACACTATAGTAATTAACTCCTGATAAGCCATTGGTTCTGATGGATTAACAGACAACCTGACGTGCCTGTAAAGCTGAGGGGTAGGGAAGAGGGGGGTGGGTGAAAATGTGTTATCTCTCTGTTGAATATGCTATTTATATAATAAATAAATAATGCTGGACAATCCACACAGCATGATCTTGCCCCAAGCTAAGCAGAGCTTGTGTTATGGGTACTAGATGACTGATATACTTAAACAAATATTACATAGATAGATATTTTTATCATACATAGCAAATACCCAGAACAAATCTTTGTAGATCATACAAACATTTGTCCCAAGGCGGAAATCGAACGCGCAACCTCCTGCGTCGCAGGCGGACCTTCGCCCGCTGCGCCACATAAATCGTCATTTACGTAATGAAAGTCAAGAGCATTTAAGAGGCACTTTTTAACGTCAAAATTACAATGAAAAGCAAATACTAAAATGATTCTAGTTACCTAGTTCTAAAAGGTAGCTTAGTGTGGGGAAAAATGGGCAAGAAATTCTACGCTTACGTCTGGTAAGCAGTTTACTTTTTATGCTTGAAAACTGTTAACGCGCGAATACTCATAGTGTCGGCATCTCAAATAAAGGTTGGAACGAACCAGAGCTGAGGGACACTGATATCAAGAGTTCAGGACATGTATTTTTTTTTCTATCTAACCCAGTGAAATTCTTAGCAATAAGTTCATCAACAGCAAAAGAAGTAGGTACCTAGCTATGTAAGGAAGGTGGCGTTCCTTAGTTTCTGCCTACTTACCTCCATGCGTTAAACATTAGCATAAATCATTGATATACTAGTATATCAATGGCATAAATAGCATTTAAGTGTAAGGTAATTCTTATGTTAACACAAATTACAGGCGTATATATATATTATATACTAGCTTCCGCCCGCGGCTTTGCCCGCTTGGTTTGCCAATAAAAAGTAGCCTATGTCATTCCTCGGGATGCTATCTACTTCTCCGACAAATTTTATCGAAATCCGTTCAGTGGTTTTGCCGTGAAAGGCGGACAAAAAGACACCCACACTTTCCCGTTTATAATATTAATATATACAGGATGTTTGGCAGAACGTTGAACTACGAAAAACATACGTAAAGGTAGTTTCGTCAAAAATGTCCTACTTGATAAAATTATGAAATAACTCTTGAAGTTTTTTTTTTATAAAAGCAAATTACATACCATTAGAAAGCTCACACACTAGGGATGTTTTGCTAGAATTGTAACTCCTCAATCATTTTTTGTTTTTTTTTTTTAATGCAAGTTGAAATTAACATTTAAGTATTTTTTACATCTTTCTGTAAGTTTGAGGACTCATAACTTTTTTTCTAGCTAACATGTGAACAAAGCAATAACGTTATAAGAATCTGCCAACATCAAAGATCAAAAAAACAAAATATTGCCTGTTTTACCCATTTTCAATAAAAATTACACTTTAAAGTTAAGAAAGTGGTGAAACAAGAAAAAGATTTTTTTTTTAATACCCGGTGGGCCAAGGCCAAATAAATTAGGGCTGAGTAGCAGATGACCCCACCTATCCACCATTTTCGTATGTTCAACGTTCTGCCAAACACTCTGTATATACGCCTGTAATTTGTAAACATAACGTGAACCCAAAACAGCGGATCTCTTTTCAAGAATAAGTGTTTTTATTTCACAACCGCAGGGGTGTGCGATTTGGCATAGTTAAAGTTTTTATGGACGACTGCAGAGACGTAAAACAGACGAATTTTGACTACTGAGCGACCACTACTTCATATAAAAAGACGAGAGGCAGACTGGAATTGCATACTAAACCTGTAATAAATCTATGTAACGTAACTAAACTTTACCTACCGACCTTTTGAGTTACTTTGTGAAGAGATGGACAAGCTGATTATCTACTTAGAGGAGTAAAGAACGTAAGTACAACTTGTACGTTATAACACCTCAAGTTGTTCAATACTACTCCATTCTTTTGTCAGAACTATTAGCGCCATCTAGTGGATCGCCTTACCAAAGTTTGCAACTAATTTTATGGAACTTGGAAATACGTTACATATATCGAAGCTAGATGTCGCTAGTGTCATGTCACACTACAGGCTAAGACGAGGTTTGGGTTATGTAACTTGGGAATAAATTACGTGTATTAAAGCTAGATGGCACTAGTGTCATGTCACACTACAGGCTAAGATGAGGTTTGGGTTATGTAACTTGGGAATAAATTACGTGTATTGAAGCTAGTGTCGTATCCCACTATAGGCTGAAAAGAGGTTTATGGGTTAGCTATTATACTCTTTGGTCAAGATTATTTTTTTGTCAATAGCTTCTTCCTTAGTTACGTTTTTATATTGTAGATCAAGAAAAACTATTGAATTCATAGTAACAAAGTTCATTTATTTATTACAACTATTACATATAATTCTTCAGAATGTTTTCTATCTCGCCATATGGTTGCCGACTTCACAGGTAAATACCTCGTTACCTGAAAAGATATTAAAATTATATAAAATAAATATTAACTATCCGGCAAAATTCGTACCGCCTCAGAAGATATTGGAGTCTATATTTTAAGTAAGACCTCTAGCAATACATTGGTGAAAACTGCATTGAATTCAATGCAGTAGTTTTTGCGCGATGCGTGTACTAACATACAGACAGACAAACAAAAATTCAAAAAACTGTTGTTCTGGCTTCTATTGCTCTAATAAAGTACCCCATCCAAGTTTTTTTTTCAATATCTAAAGACCAGACATCGCGGTCTGTTACAATTTTACAACAAGTACGTATCTAGATAATCATTTAAAATAATCCATAAAAGTGAAAGTAACAATTTTTTTGAACCAATGTTAGTAAATGCAGCTTTACTTAAAATTACATCAAATAAAATGTTTCGGTTGCAATGTCCCCGTAACTTTCTTACGCATTATATCGTGAAAACAGTCAACGCGCAATTTCCCATATTATCGGCATCTCAAATACAGAGTAGAAGGACATCAACCGGGCAGAAATCCATACTCCATGTTACCGAGAAATTCCAGACGGAAAAACCCCACAATTTACTCAACTCTGGAATCGAACCCAGGCACTGCAGAAGCCATTGCAATCAATGACAGAAAACTTTACGTGTAAGTGTTACTTGTGATTGCATGATAAATTAGTGACACTACACAGACACTACGATAACTGACGGATCTTAAGCGATGGACGCGGAGTGGGGGTGGGTTCGCGCATAAGCATCGACTATTAGGCAACACAAGGCTCTCAAGATCCGAGCCGGTAACTTTACTAGTATATTTCTTTTAGTGAATAAGGTTATTGAAATGTATTATCTTACCCTGGTGCGTCGGGAGGTGCTGCCTCAACTTCTTGATACTAACAAACACGTCGCGGCAAACGCGGCACTTGTAATGGTAATCCACTATCTGTAAATAAAAAACCAAATCATACATCATGTGCCGAGCCTTTTTCCAGATTCTAGTCGATGCAGCTGAATACCAGTATATTACATAGAGCGATTATCTATCTATGTAATGTATTGTATTAAGTATATCAGTCATCTAGTACCCATAACACAAGCTCTGCTTAGCTTGGGGCTAGATGATGCTGTGTGGATTGTCCAGCATTATTTATTATTTCTTTATTTATTTATCTATCTGACCTCCACAGCTCAGCTACTGCTGGGTAGCCGGATACCTTCTTTCGTCTTACCATAAGGTACCGGCTACACAACAGTAACTATAGCTGAGCTGTGGAGGTCAGATAGAAAGTCATACTCGTTCTAGTATCCAACTACCCAGTCAAATTATGTAAATTATTAATTGGTGAACTGACAGAACACATACACCCAAATTTAGTCGGTTATATTAGTTCTTTGTACTAAACGAAACTATTCCCATCAACTGGGCACAAATCCAGAATCCGACCTGCTACTGAGATGTTCCCGATGGAAAAACCCCAAGGCACACTTAGTACACCAGTAGCTATTGCGACCAGCAACAGATTTTTTCTGTGTGAACTGTCATTCGGGCTTCAGACTATCGGTAACGACTGTCAAAGATCTACGAATGATAGCCGGGCCCACATAATGGTAATCTGACATCTGCCAATGTCAAATTGTAACAACTAGACATCTGTCAATGTCAAGTTGTTACTATAGATAGACGAGCAGTTGTCAACTGTTCTATTTTCAAAATATTGAAAAATTAAACTCACCTCTGCTAAAATAGAAGATATAACCTTCTTGTACGACTGCATTTCTACTGAAGAGTGCGTCTTGAAATGTGCCAGAAGATTGTACACAGTGACGAAGGAACGACTGCAGATTGGGCAAGCAATGCTTTCTGTAAATAAAGACATAAATAATTAACAACACTATACTAAACAATATATCAACGCAATGAGGATTGTGTTGATGTTGTGTATACTGCCATCTGTTAGAAACTTATGGAACTTATTACAGGATTAAAATAATTAGCAATAATAATAAAAATCACAGTCAATAATCGAGACAGTAACTACCTTATCTTATACACACCTTAAGCCAAATTTCATAAAAATGGTTATATTATTGTTTTTTTTATTATTTGTATAGGAATAACAAACAGCAGTGTATTATTACATATTAGGCACACAATATAAAGACTTATAATAAAAGTAACAAATATACTCAAGACGTTATATTATGTTAGAGATAAACGAGAAAGATTAACGAGAATTTTACATATTAGGTATATATGTATACATGTGAAAAAGACTAATATTACACCAACCTCGGTCTATCTTCTTACACAGACCTGTTGAAATATACAAAGGGTAAAATCACACTAACACACATTTTTTTATATCGCTATCCCTTTCTGACACTTTACAAGTTCAAACTTTTTTGTGTTTTTTTTAGTTATTCTAAAATCAATTCAATTTTCAATAACATAGAGTTGATATCTCTTAAAGTGGAAATGTGATCAGTTGGAAACAAGGAGTTGTTTAGGCTTATTATCATTTAGGTACATGATATTGCCCCACAATCAAATATCTACTTTAGCTTTATGTAGTTTTAGTTTATTTTTGATTGACACTTTATAACAATGAAAATCGGTTGCAATGAAATTTGAACATCCTCATGATATAGGTACATAAAGTTTCAGTTCCCAAAACTTAATAATTATCTGACATTCTGATTTCAAATCTGGGCAATTGAATGAGTACAGACTACTCACTCTGGCGAATAACATCTGTAAGGTGATTGGAGGTTTTAACACCTACACCAAGTGACCGACAAACAAAACATTTTCTATTGTGTCTCGTTTTCTGGCAGGTAAGGTCTACATAACATGATTTAAATTAACTTAATATGGAAATACAGTGCGTTACTAAAGTTATCATATTTACAAGTAGACTTATACTGTAAGGCGGTTGGCACACTGCACTGCATCACGCAACGGTGTGCGTGTCGACGAACGACGAACACTGCGCGTGAATGCATTTTCTGTGTGTTGCACTACGAGAGTTTTCTATACAAACACAGATACTTGCAAACAACGTAAGAACACGCACACCCGCGCTACGCTGAGTGATGCGGTGCAGTGTACCCATCGCCTAAGTATTAGAAAGAGAAAAAAAAACCAATGCATGTGAGTCATCATCTGCCTAGCCTTTTCCCAACTATGTTGGACTCGGCTTCCAGTCTAACCGGATGCAGCTGAATACCAGTATTTTACATGGAGCGACTGCCTATCTGACCTCCACAACCCAGTTACTGAGCAACAACGATACCCCTTGGTGAGACTGGTCGTCAGACTTTCGGGCTTCTGACTACCCGTAACGACTGTCAAAGATCTACAAATGACAGCCGGGACCAACGGCTTAACGTGCTTTCCGAGGCACGGAGGAATCTCGATATGTTACGAATGGTCACCCATCCACAGACTGACCTCGGCAAGCGTAGCTGTGTTTATTGGCTGTTTTTATTTAGCCACGAGCTCATGTGAGTATGATCATAAATAGTTATCGAAGAATTCTTTAAAAAGGTTCGCAATGCAGTATCCAACCTATTTCTGATAAAAAGTAGCAGGGCACTTACTTTTATTATTCTTCTTGACCCCTCTCCAGGAAGTCTGGTAGCACGGAGCACACATCTTGCAGTAAACTAATTCTTTCATATACATTTTGTCCTCATCAAAATCATCTTTATCTTCTGCATCTTCTTTTTGGTCTGGCGTTCGTCTGTAAAAGAAGTACGTGGATAGTTAAATTTTAGGTTAGTTAATTAAATAAGGTTATGTTTCTTTTTTGGAAAACGTCGTTTATCCGAGCAAAAGTTTTGTTGGTAAAACTTAAACAATTGTAATATATATCTTAACTAATTTTATTTGAAACTGTATCCTCGGCTGGATGAACCACGTGGAATTTGTCAAAATTTATTTAGTTTTATTTTTTTGTACGGAACCCTGATTACTTTTTTAATCTGAAGTAACCTAAGTCACTCCTTTAAACATCACCTATCTGTCAGTGTTCTGTCAAAATCGGTCAAGCCGTTTAGGAGATTACTTCAAAGAAACAAAAGTTGCACAATGTTGGTGTTACTACCGTATAAAGTTTCACATTTACGCATTTAGTAAAAAGTTGTTCTTTTGACATTACAAACACTTCAATTTCATTTATTTGTATAGATATTTTATTTAACTGCTGACTTTAGCTATTGATAAAATTCACAAAATATATCCTGGGTTTACCCTATTATTGTTTTCGTTTCAGCCAACCTGTAGCGAGGCTAACCAGCTAATCTGAGGTCAGCTATTTATACATATAAGTACCTTTGCTGTTGCTGGTTTTTACCGCGGGGATTTCAACAAAATTACCCCATCAATTAAATTTTAAGTCGGCTTCCTCCTATTTTTTTCATTTTCAGGGTTCCCTACACAAAGGGTAAAACGGGACCCTATTACTTAAGACTCCGCTGTCCGTCCGTCTGTCACCAGGCTGTATCTCATGAACCGTGATAGTTTGACATTTCAAAATTTCTGTTACCGCTATAACGACAAATACTAAAAAAACAGAAGAAAGAAAGAAACAGAAATACTAAAATAAATATTTGAGGTTGTATGGTAGCCACCATACAACAAACATAATTTATTTGCCGTTTTGTAGATAATGGTACGGAACCCATCGTGCGCGAGTCCGATTCGCACTTGGCCGGTTTTTCTGCATGATGGGCTCTTCAAACAAAAAAGTATTTCTGCTTTAAACGTTCCCCCACAGTAGTAATAAACTCCTGTGTCGTGGGTGCGTTTACAAACATTTACAGTCACATACACGAACAGCCAGACCCGGAACAAATACCTTTAGGTCATGCAAATTTTTGTTCCGTGGAGGAATCGAACACACGACACCGCGGCGCATGCGCAGCCAATGCGCCAACCGCATCCTGTGTCATGAGAACTACAACATTTTTATTTAATCCATAAAGAGCGAGATGACATTTTTAATTAAAAAGATAATACTAAACGCTTCTCATTAAAATGTCAATGGTAGGAAAGAAATAAGTTTATATTTAAGAAAAGATCAGGAAAACCTCTAAAGACGAGAAGAACCGGCCCTCAGCGTTCAGAATAGGTAGGGTCAAATTTGTTTGATGTCAAATTTCTTTGATCGATTTTCTACTTTATTACAAAATTATAAGGTTCATGTTCAATTGGTAAAAGTTGCCACATTGGGGTGGCTTGATGTGCTGGCGTCTGCACTAAACTCATGGCATCAGTTTGTCCCCTACACCCGTATTATATCCATGTTATCAATTTGTAAAACAGGAAAAATAAATGCATACTATTAAAATAGATTACGAGCATATAACAATGATATCATTAGTTTTCTAGCGTTTGGTTATTGTTCTATATCCAGTGTTTCATCGACAGTTTTAGAAGTAGCACCTATATTCCCCTTGTAACGGTACAGTGGGTCAAAGTTTTAAAAAATACTTAATTTCCAACTAAAATATTAAATAACTCGATACTGTACAAGTGACATTGATTTCGCATCATGGCCGACGACGATACCATAGACGATTTTGATTCTACAGATAGTGACGATACTTTTTTCTTAAACCTCGTTGAACTGCTGCTGACCACAGCGGCGTTAACCTACGGAGTGACGTCATTGTGCATGATCAAGAAGTTTCGAAACTATAGAAACTACGTGTGCCTCAACGCAATATTTGCAAACTTCTTTTACTGTGGTATGAAGACGTTCAAGTACTATATCACAAATAGCGCCGGTTTATTAGAAAAAGATGCGTATAACACGACAAGTTTATTTCTATCCGTGTACTTTTTGACGGTGAAAAACCTATGGTTGATAATTGTAGTGCATATGGTATATGTGAATTTTGTGAAAGTGTTCAATGTAAATTTGCAAAGGAGATATCTAATAACTGGACTGTACGGTTGGGGTTTGGCTTTCATAACTTGTATCATAGTTATGTATATGCCTACCGCATCCGATACAAGATTAATCAAAATTGTGGGAATTTTAAATATACTCACACCTGTTATAATAAATTGTCTACTTTACATCACAATAGTGTGTACACTTGTGCTTAATCCCCAACCATGTGCATACACAGCTGTCAGCCAATGCGGTCGCTTGTACATAGCCACAGTGATATTTTTCTTCACCACCGTATTCTTGATGTTCGACTACATAGGATGGCTGGCCTGGCTGATTGGGCACGAGCGCAATGCTGAGATACCGCTACTTTTCCAGATAATATTTTATCAACTAGATGTATTAATATTGGAGGTGTTTTTTGTTATAAGGCATAATAGAGAAGCGTGGACCGAATATAATAGAAGCAAGTTAAATGGTCAATCGCTATCTGTAAGGCCGGGTACCGTTATTAACTGTTAAGAATCAGGGTTACCTAATTTAAATGACATGGCTACATAAAGTATGGGCGACTTTTTTTTTTGATTCGGGGAGGAAAATCGTCAAGGTTATCCTCCGCCCTGGGGGGGCGAAGGGGTCTGTCAGACTCTTAGGTACTGACTAAAAACCACCCCGGTGTTCCATCTCACACCTACGCCGGGGGTCGCGGGAACGTTCGATCCTTCCGCAACAATGGGCGACTGCCCTAAGTATGTACAGAAATTTCTCACTAGCTCGTAACGTTCAAATATTAATTCAATAATTATTACGTGTTTATAATTCTCCAAGAACGCTCGTGAATTAATCAAATAATTAAAAGAGTTTTTACTTGTTTTCCTATGTTCTTTTCGACAAACAAAGAACATAGGAAAACAAGTAAAAACTCTTTTCAAGATTATGACGGATGAAAATGTGGACGGTAAAGCTTCTAAAGATAATTGCATAAGCTGAAATAAATAGTAGCTCTTGGTAATAATGATTATGTTATCAAAACCTAAATGTATAAGGAATGAAGAGACTATCCACAAATTCAAAAGTAAATTGCAATTATTTTTAATTGATAAGACGTATTATTGTATAAAAGAATTCTTTAATGATAAAATATGACTTTGCCAGACCTGTTATGTGACTAAATAAGTATAATTTATTACCTTGACATGCATATAAAAATAATTATAATTGATTACCTAATTAATTTTGCTTTATATAACTTCATATCAAAAAGCCAACACATTTGTACACCAATTTCATTGGTAGGGCACAGAGCTCGACTATATTTTTTTTATGTAAGATCTGTATTACCTACCTGTGTTCACAAATAAAGATTGATTTATTGATTGATTGATTGAAAACATATAATAATGACGATCTACAGTAGTAGTTTAACCATATCCTTTGCTCGCAATACATTTGCAGATCTTGTTCCATTAGAATTTTAACTTTTAAAATGTGTTTTTTTCTATGTTTCTTGTGTTATGTTTTACTTATATCTTTGTCTAACTGTGTTGTTTCGTTATTTTTATTTATATGTTAGTTTTATGATTACTTAACCACATTGTATAAGCGCACATCACATTCGTTTTAGTAAATTGTTGGAACGAAGTTCCGTATCGCGCGTTGCGAAAGGGGGCTAGACGGAAAATAAATAAGACCAAAAGTTGTAACGACACTTTTTGCTATAGTTGTAAGCCGTGCGGCGTGCGCGTGTTTCTCTGTCTGTCTCTCTCTCTCTCATAGAAAGCAATCCAGTTATTTTCGTTATGTCTTTCTATTTCGCATTGAACAGTGTGGTGTCGCGACGATAATTTTTGTTGAGTGAATACAGGTTTTTAATACATAATAAATAATAAAAAATAATAACAAAAGGTACTTCGTTCCATCCGGGTGTCCCTTGACACCTCACAAGTTTTTTTTTATATTCCGTGGGAAATGTGATTGGTTAAACATTAACTCAACCCATTTCTCAAATTATGTATAATTGTATAATGTGTGTTCCCATATAAAATAAAATAAAATAAATGGCGGGATGCCAGTCTCGTCATCATCATCCAATTGCCCGTATCCCAATTCGTTTGATGACGATACAGTATGTCTTGTTCTTCTCAAAATCTCTATTTGATGTTATCTTAATAGTCATCTCCTTTCTAGCCATATCATCACTACACAATCCTTTCATAGTTTACCTGTCTTTCTCTACTCTTAACAATAAATAGATTGAAAATTAGATTTTCATTATTTTTATTTACTTTCCTGCAGACTACCAAATGTATCGACGACCGATGTGGCGCGGCTGGCGATGATCCGCCTGCGACGCAAGAGGTTGCGGGTTCGATTCCCGCCTTGGGACAAATGTTTGTACGATCTACAAATATTTGTTCCGGGTGTTCTGGGTCTTTGCTATGTATTATGTATAATAAAAATATCTATCTATGTAATGTATTGTATTATGTATATCAGTCATCTAGTACCCATAACACAAGCTCTGCTTAGCTTGGGGCTAGATGATGATGTGTGGATTGTCCAGCAATATTTATTTATTTATTTATCAAAATTACGAATTTTAATTTAATAAATATTCGCATTTATTACTCATATATATAAATATGATTGATTCTATTATTCATGTGGTATTTCCCTTTAAGTAATTGTTGTATTATGATTTTATTTTTAAGGAATTTTTGTTTTTGCATTCAGTGTATATGTACACACTGCACTCGTATACCTACGAGTACAACAGGAATGAAGCCTAAGTAAAAATATACAATATATATTTAGTCTGTCAGTCAGATAATATTAAAATATTGGACACGTATTTTTTGCTGTATCATATTAATAAAAATTACATAAAACACATTAAAGATGGATGTGGTGGCTCACTACGTCTCATGTGGTTACAAAATCTACTTACGTGTGACGTCACACTACATTTTAACTCAATTCGTTGACGTAATCCTTTGATTACGTCAAATTAAAAAAAGCAGGTTTCTTTTAATAGTTTCAGTTATGGGAACTAAATGCTTGACATATGGACGACTGTCTGTACAAAGTGTTAAGTCAATTAAATATCTTTAGCTTGGGCATAGACAGTCATCGTCTGCCTAGCCTTTACCCAACTATGTTGGGGTCGGCTTCCAGTCTAACCAGATGCAGCTGAATATCAGTATTTTACATCGAGCGACTACCTATCTGACCTCCACAACCAAGTTACTAAGCAACACGATACCACTTGGTAAGACTTTCAAGCTTCTGACTACCCGTAACGACTGCCAAAGATTTACCAACGACAGCCGGGACCAACGGCTTACGTGCTTTCCGAGGCACAGAGGAGTCTGGATAAGTTACAAACGGTCATACCTCTACAGACTGAACTCGAGAAGCGTAACTTAACCTTCAATCAACCCGTGCGGCTGTTTCTGTTAAGCCACGAGCTCTAATAAAAAGAAATAAAAAACCTCCATGCAAAAAAAAATAGAATAAATTACCGGTCATGAGGCACGAACAGCTTGTACACCGATGATGATGCTTCTTTCGGCTTATACGCAACGAGGACATCGCCATCTTTACTATCTTCCTTACTCAATATCACCTCATCCGACATATGGTACAGTTTAGGCTTTTTCGGGCCGAGACTGAACGTAGTGAGTACTTTTTTCTCTTTGTACCGAGGGAGGACACATTGGAAGATCTCAGACTTTTTGTCTCCATCCTCATTTTCTACGCATGTCTTGCTCCAAATTGTTGTCTCTGGTTTTCCTGTAACATTAAATTCGTATTTTATTTTAAATGTTGCCCCCACACTAGGAATTACTCCGGTATTGTGGGTGCTTTACAAATATTCAAACTCACATACACAAAATGCCAGACCCGGAACAACTATCTTTAAGCTATAGAAATATTTGTTCAGTGTGGAATCAAACCCACGACAACGACAGAAACCTGCGCAGTGCCGACTGCCGCAGTCAATCGCTCAGCCACTGCGCCACCAATGTCGCGTGCCGTATTGACAGGTAAAATAATTTCAGAAATATGCTATATACGTTATGTTTCAAATAAGCCAATTATTGTGAAGCAGTGAACAGTTTATATTACAACGGTCTCTATAGAGCACCTGAGATTGCTACTTTACGATAAGATCTTCAAAAAAAAATAGTGATTTTGCTATGCAAGGTGGAGATTAATCCAAAAATCAAACATCATAATGTCTTCAACTGACAAAAGTCTAGGAATTCTTGACATATAAATGTTGTAACTAACCCGTCTTTGTTTTATAGTACAAAACATATGTATGACTAGCTTCCACCCATGGCTTTGCCCGAGTGATTTGTTGATAAAAAGTAGCCTATGCCCTTCCCTGGGGTGCAATCTATCTCCCTACCCAATTTTATCGAAATCCATTCAGTGGTTTAGGCGTGAAAAGGTAAACAAACAAACTTACTTTCGCATTTATAATATTAGTTGGGATAATGGAAACGTAAAATGAGTATGTAAGGAACGTAGCAAGTGGCATTCTGTAGTCTCTGCCTACTACCATGAGAAAAAGGCGAGAGTTTATGTATGTATAGAGGTTTTCAAAAAATACTAGGTACAAGCATAAACTACCATTTGAAACCATTTAAATTTATGGAAGGATAGACAGGTATGGCAAAACTAGTAAGTGTTTGTCGTTACTAACAAACCCTAAAAATGATATTACATGAGCTATATAACTGCCTAGTTGGTCTAGGGGCCATAAACGCGACTGCTAAGCAATTGACGACCTATGTGGCGCGGTGGGCAAAGGTCCGCCTGCGACGCAGGAGGTTGCGGGTTCGATCCCCGCCTTGGGATAAATGTTTGTACGATCTACAAAGATTTGTTCCGGGTGTTCTGGGTGTTTGCTATGTATAATAAAAAGTATCTATCTATTTATTGTATTAAGTATATCAGTCATCTAGTACCCATAACACAAGCTCTGCTTAGCTTGGGGCTAGATGATGCTGTGTGGAATGTCCAGCATTATTTATTTATTATTAGGTCCTTGGTTCGATGCCCGAGTCGAACAATGTGTTATTGAGTGATTTCATTAGGAATTTGAAGCAGCCTGGAGTCTAGATGTGTGCCTGGTTGGCAATAGGCTCTCCCCCTTTTTACACAGAAGTTAAAAACATGACTGATGAAATGCTGGTATACTATAGGTACACCTCTTTTTTTTTTTTATTATTATTTTATTACCTCTGCTCAACCCTTCAGGGAACAGGCATAATGTTATGTTATGTAACAAATACTGTTTAAGGCCACATTACTAATAACATATAATGTAATAAATCTTTAAATCTTTTGATGACCTATGTGGTGCAGGAGGCGAAGGTCCACCTGCGACGCAGGAGGTTGCAGGTTCGATCCCGCCTTGGGACAAATGTTTGTATGATCTACAAAGATTTGTTCCGGGTGTTCTGGGTATTTGCTATGTATAATAAAAAATATCTATGTATGTATATCAATATAATGTATATAATGTTAAGTATATCAGTCATCTAGTACTCATAACACAAGCTCTGCTTAGGTTGGGGCTAGATGATGCTATGTGGATAGTCCAGCAATATTTATTTGATAAAATTGTTCTTAGAATAAGTTAATTTATAAGTAGAATAAGTACTGTATTTGCTGTGCCCAACAGGGTCCACGATTGTGTTCCATATTTTCACCTACCACCTAATCATTTATTTATTTATTTGGGACAAACAAACAGTAACACATTATATCTGCTCAAAAATGTAAACAAAGATATTATATAAATGTGAAACTCACACCGTTATACACAGCATATACAATTCATATAACTATACTAATGAACAATCTATGCGAGTAAGACTCTAAGACTTAAAATAACTATACATCGGAATCCTTAAGTTTTTTTAACAAAGCAGAACAAAATCTATTTGCTGACACAGAGAATAAATCTAATTCTGTAGTTTCTTAACAAAAGTCATTGTAATCTTTGCACAAGCGACGTACAGGAGCCATTAGGATTAGGAGGATTTACATTGTGGAATGCAATAAATAATTGAGTATTGAGTATTGAGTACCAATTTGGGGTGACCTTTATTGCAGTTTGTGTTGTGAAAATGATTAAACTAAATTATACGAACCTGATTGTTTATTAGCCACATTCCGGAACACAACAGTTCTTGAAGAACTAAAAGTGTCTCCCCGCTCTGGTTTCAGCAAGTTGTCACAGTGTTTGAAATGCTCTAAACAGACATTGTTCCAGTTATTCATCCTCTTTATGTCAGACTCTTCATATTGTATAGCTTTTACTGGCAAGCACAATGGATCATCATAATCAGGAATTCTTATGTTTAACTTTTTTCGATCAATAACTGCCTCTTTAGAGTGAATGTTCTTCGGTTTTGTCTCCTGTACCGGAGCAGCATCTTTTATAGATGGACCAAATTTATAACTTTGACCTGGTTTTAAACTCGGACCAGATTTTATACTTTGACCAGATTTTGTACTTTGATTAGCTTTTAAACTTTGACCAGCCTTATAACTATGCGTAGGCGTTTCATTCATTTTTATATCTGAAACAATGTTTTTATGGTACGTTTTAAGTTTTTTAACAACTTGCTGCCTCTTCTTTTTGCCTTTTGAACTTGGTGGACTAGGGGGCACGAAGTCATCATTAGGATCGTAGTCAGAATCCTCTTCGTGTTTCCTTCTTTTACGTCTTCTTTCTGGCTGGAAGCGTTCGACCAACAGTGGGGTTGGCTTCTGTACGACACGGGGTACTAAATGTGGAACTTGGATTGGGGCTGGCACTGCTTGTACACATTGTTGGACAATATCGGCATCTTCATCCAGAAATTCTATGTCGCCATCTGATTCGGCCATGTTTCGTGTTCGGCTTGCAGTAAATAAATCACAATAATTGTTATTAGTTAGAAAAGAAAATAGGCGAAATAGCCGATAGCGTCTGTTTGATAATTGTCACATTCATTGACAGTAATGACAGTTCAGTTGACGTTGACATCGAGGCATCGACGCTTTTATTTTGAGAGGTTGTGAACCTGTTTAAATTGTTTATGAATTATTTATGTTGGATCACGTAAAAATATATATATTAGGTCTTTACCTATGAAATTGCCGTTCTGCAGTACTGGCCATTTCAAATCAAAATATTTTTTGTTTGGCTAAGAATTCTAATTTCAAATTAATTTTATTTTAAAAACATGGATTTTTTTTTCCAAAAGTAGTCATTTGTTTATTGATTAGTGTTACATTTTCATCGCATTTAAATCTTTTTCGTCATCATGGATACGTTAAAAATTCGAGTAATTATGGAATATGAGTACCGTCGTGGCAGCAACGCGGCACAAGCGGCACGCAACATCAACGACGTTTACGGAGCTAACACTACAAACCAACGCACTACCTGTTATTGGTTTGCTCGCTTCCGTTCTGGAAATTTCGACCTGAAAAATGAACCTCGCGGTCGTCCGAAGACTTTGGTCGACAATGACGAATTAAAGGCGATTGTGGAAGCTGATGATACACAATCTACGGCTGAATTAGCAGCAGCTTTCAAAGTTAGCGTCAAAACAATATTGGTCCATTTGCGTCAAATTGGCAAGGTAAAAAAGCTTGACAAATGGGTGCCCCACGAACTCAATGATCGCCAGCGCGAAGTACGCGTCGAGACGTGCCTTGCACTGCTCAACAGACACACAAATGAAGGAATTTTGAACCGCATTGTTACCTGCGATGAAAAATGGATTCTGTTTGATAACCGCAAGCGCTCAGCAAGTTGGTTGGATCCTGGTTCAGCACCTAAACAATGCCCTAAACGAAAACTTACCCCAAGAAAAGTGATGGTCACTGTTTGGTGGTCTAGCGCCGGTGTGATTCAACACAGCTTCTTACCAAACGGGGTGAGCATTACTGCAGATGTGTACTGTGAAGAATTGAACACAATGATGGAGAAGCTGGCACATCTCCAACCAGCATTGGTCAATCGCTCGTCTCCGCTGCTCCTGCACGACAACGCGCGACCTCATACTGCACAGCAGACGGTCTCCAAGTTGCAAGAACTGGGGTTGGAAGCTCTCCGTCATCCGCCCTACTCACCAGACCTTGCGCCTACAGACTACTACTTTTTCCAGAATTTGGATAACTTCTTGGCGGGAAAAAAATTCAATACCCGAGAGGCAGTACAAAATGCCTTTGAAGAATTTGTTGCCTCCCGTCCAGCTGATTTCTTTAAGAAGGGCATCAATAAACTGCCACTGCGTTGGCAAAGATGCATTCATTGCATGGGTGATTACTTCGATTAATACAAATAAAAAATACATGAAAAAAATTCATTTAAATTTTTTCATACAAAACGGCAATTTCATAGGTAAAGACCTATTATATATAAGTAATTATTTATTTGGACCCAATAAAATATAGCCTAGGATATTAATAAAAGATTACTAAGACGGTTTTTATAAAACCAAATTGAATGACGCCGTTGATCAAATCTATTTATATTTTCACAAGCATCTTTGCATTCTAAGTTGCCACGAATCCTAGTGTAAAAAACAATATAAAAAGATTGTAAGATGTAGTTTAATTTATTCTAGCCAGGTAGCGTACATAATCATGACAAGACTGACTGACCAGAATTCACCGGACGATTTTGAGCACCACGGCATGACTATGTGGAGATGTGCCGTGGGCACCATAGCATTAAGCTCAATAATCAACACTATTCAGTATTTAATGTAAGTATTAAAGAGGTGGGTAAAAGAGAAAGAAAGAGAGATAGGAGATCGTCACGTGCATTCCCAGCGCGTCAACTATATCGAAAAAAACAACAGTCTTTGCACAGTACGACTACCGCAACGTCCGGCTTCAAACGCCTAATTTGAAAGGATCTTCTAGTTTTCAAGAATCTTACTCAATGTAATGCGAATAATTATTTTCTGATAAGAAGAGTTATATGAATCACTGAATGCGTCACCTACAGTATGATTCTTATCTAAACCCATCCTCATGCGATCAGGCCACTTAATATCAAAACAACAACTTGTTAGAAGTGCATATGTAATCAGTACCTATCTCAAGTGTATCTATAATTAATTTAACTTAGTAACTACGGTTTTTCCGTTTCCTGAAGTTTTAACGTCAGACGTAAGCCTATCGCGTAGTTTGAGTGATTTGTAGTTAATTATATCTTTATGAGAATGTGGACAGTGTTTTAGTACTATTTTATAATGAGAGGTTTGCAAAATAGTATTATTCTGAAAATCACATAAGTACATACGCACATCAAGCTACCCCAAACTGTCAAATTTTCCCAATTGAACATAACCTTATTCGTTTTAAGTTAAATTTTTAATCTATTAAAGTTATTTGACACATTGGGGTAGCTTGATGTGCTGGCCTCTGTACATTTATTTAAAAACTCCGAATAGCATTAAACATTAGTCTTGTACTTATTGATCAAAATTTTGGACAGATACATGAAACAGAAATGAGAATGTAAAGAGGGATATGTGCCCCCAAATAAAATTGGATAAGGGCAGAAGGATGACGATGATTAGACACGGGAACAGGTGATGGCACGATTGGCGCAGTGGCTAAATAAATCGGCTGTTACGCTACATGTTTGTAGTTGCAAGTAAAGATACAGGAGCATTTGACGACCTATGTGGCGCGGTGGGCGAAGGTCCGCCTGCGACGCAGGAGGTTGCGGGTTCGATTCCCGCCTTGGGACAAATGTTTGTACGATCTACAAAGATTTGTTCCGGGTGTTCTGGGTATTTGCTATGTATAATAAAAAATATCTATCTATGTAATGTATTGTATTAAGTATATCAGTCATCTAGTACCCATAACACAAGCTCTGCTTAGCTTGGGGCTAGATGATGCTGTGTGGATTGTCCAGCATTATTTATTTTATTATTATTTATTTCCTAGAGAGGGGGCAACGATTTTTCTTAAAAAAGAAATGCTACATGATCCGCCTTTTCACGTGAAACAAAAGATATTATGGTATTTATATCACTGGCAGGTCGAACGGAATTTTATATTTGAAATATAATAAAGACTGCATGCCAAAAAAATGAGATCACTTCGCTCACTCTTGCGTCCAAGGTTATCTTAAAGAAGTGGGAGTCGAACTCTTACGCCGATGGTTCCTTGCCGACCCTTTATTTTACAACTTTTTTTTTGGAATTCTTCCTTTATTTTTGCTGTAAGTCGGACTAAACCTATATAGTACTTCCGGTTGACCTAGAATTGTTTGCTTAAAAGGAAGGTCTTATAGCAATATAGCAATTAAAAAGTTGAAAATTAAGATAAATTTGGTACCTATTTATTTGGTCCGCGAAAATCTAAATTTTCCCATAATCTTTTTAAAAGGTTGACTCAGGAACTTGATTTTTATACATCTAATAAGAACTATATACCTCAATACCAATAGATCCACCCGTTCCTCAGAAAATCAGTGGTGACACACGGACAGACAGACGGACATGAGAGTGATCTTAGGTATAAGGGTTCCTTTTTGGTACGGAACCCTGTACCACTGTAAAAAAAGTATTCTCTTGAAAATTTGAGATCAGTAAAGGCAAAGTAAGCTGTCATCTCCTTCTAATGCTTCACTTCACACTCAATTCAACACTCTATGTAGGTCTTAATTTTTTTTTATTCTTTATGGTGTACAATAAAGAGTATTCTATTCTATTAACCTAACTTTTCGCGGGCAGTACAAAGCATAACAATCATATTGTTTTATGCTAATGCAATTAAGATAAGATTATATTATTTTAATACTTTCATTGTACCTAGTGTCTAAGCATTTCTATTACTACACTAACAGCTCACATCACCGCTAATTTCACTCAACTTTCTACGGGGATTTTTTCTCAGAATCGACCGGCTGCTGTCCGGCTTCTATGTGGAAGTAGGTATGTATCATGTGAGTCATAGTATAAAGAGCGGGAAGTAAGTTATCTTCATACAAAAGCACCGCGCGCGGCTTGTATGTGTGCGCCGTAGTATCTATGCGTCGCCGCACGCACACTTAACAAAATCTCGACTCATTTCGAGTTGTGCCAGTCAGGGCTAACACTGCACGAGTTTCGCGCGTCACGGCTTATTTCACGCCGCTTGGTTTATTTTATCTTTTTTTATTATAAATAATGCTGCTCTGTATCTTGAATACATTTCTATATTTGATAGGAAAACCATTGTTGAACTTTATTGACTAATAAGAGATGTGTTATCTTTGGCAAGGGCCGGATTTTAAACTAATGAATTTGTGACAGCACAATAGTACTGTCAGCAATTCATTAGTGAGGCCTGACAAACCCTGTACCCAGACAATAAAAGTAAAAACTTCCCGACCCTTGCCAATTTATAAGGTACTGAATTAAAATTTAGCTAAAAGTGACAACCCTAAAACAGTAGGCAATTATATCGCGGATTGGGCCGGAGATAACCTACTCCTCTCTTTATACTATGTGTGCGTTTTTACAAAAGTATTATGAATAATATTGTTTGAACAAAACAATTTTTCAAGCACGCTCTTCAGTGTAAAGGATCATGATTCACTAGAAAAACCATGTCTTTGTTTAAGAATATTAAATGTTACATGGGAAAAATCTATTTTAGCTTCAAAACTTTTGAACCTGAAACCAACCAAGATCTATCTAGGCCCCTTGGCAGAACTTTGTTACAAGCCCCGCGCTTCTTACTACACTGTGTGTGCCGGATTACCTAGGTCACCGCGGGGCCTGTACAACTACATTTCGACAGGTATGTTATTCATAAATTGAATAAGTCTATTGAGTCGAACTATTGTAGATTATACACCAAGGAGATAATATCTCCGTGAAGATAAGACTGCTATATTATAGCAGTCTTATGGTACGGGCGCCATATTGAATAGCGAAGGAGTTCAGACTAGAATCTTGCATGCAGCAAGGGATTCAAGTTAACCCAACACCTTTATCCCTGAGAAGAGTACTCTACCTTTGACACCTTCTGTCAGTTAATTAAAAACGATTCGTTTCGATGAGATTTTTCGGTCCCTATAAGGTTTTTGCAAACTTTTTGAATTTCCTAATTTAAAACACAATATCGACCAGATGCAATTTTGGGTTAGGTTTGCATGACATATAATTCTGCATTATCTAGCAGTCTCAAAGCAACGTGAAAAGGTTTATATACATATAAGGCAGGAGAGGAGATGCCCTAGAAGGACATACATACATGATGACGTTCTCCAAAAAGGTTAGGTACTCGCTACCGGCGTGTAGGTATGACCAGTGGCGGACTAACAGGGGGGGCGAAAGGGGCGGCCCGCCCCGGGCCTCCGGTCTTGGGGCGCCCCCAAATGCATCCACATTCCCCTGATCAAATCCTAAACAAGACTTTAAAGATGTGCTAAGTACCTAATTTACATAATTTCATCAAGATCAAAACGCTACAGCCATCTAGACTTTTTACGCGGTACTAATATTCTTTTAACTTTGCTGAACCTGTCCAATACGCTGGGGGATATCCCGTCTTTGTAGCGGGTACTTTGAAATTAATTTCACTTGCCAGATATTAACGAAATAAACATAAACACTACATACAAATGTGAACTGAATAAAAAGCTTGTAAAACTACATTTTTTTCGAAGCTGGGGGCCTCATTCAGCTTTGCCGCCCCGGATCTCTGACGGGCTTAGTCCGCCACTGGGTATGACCCAGATGTAAGAACGTAAACGAAGCAATGGGAGTATGTAATGATCGTAGCAGGTGGAGTTCTATAATATCTACCTACAAAGGCCGAAGTTTACACTGGGTTATTTGTAAAACACCAATAACCTCTCAGGACTATGTTACTAACATCATAATCGACAACTTTAACTAATAGATATATTGACAGCTTACGTCAAAATATAGCAGGTTTGATAAAAATAAAGCAGAAGATCTGTTGGTATGTCTAGAGGAACTATCTAATAAAAAGACAAATGTTGATGTCTTGTGTATTACGGAGCACTTTATCATGGAGGGGTATCAAAATTTATTATTTTTGCCTAACTATAATTTGGCTGGACATTATTGTGTAGAATAGAACAAAAAAGGGGTCGTGGTGCATGTATCCTTGTTAAAAATATGCTACAATGGAAAGAATTGCCAAAAGTAGCAAAAGTATCAACTTCAGGCATATTTGAATACTGTGGCGTAGTAATAAGATAATAATTGTGTGTCTGTGTATATATAGAATGCCGAACTCAAATAATTTAAATTATTGTTTCGACAAACTTGAGAGGCTCTTGCGTGAAATTGTACGTTCATGATTGACGTACTCAAGCAAAATAGTGCAACTAATGTAGTAGTAGTACCAGTCTATTACTGTCCCACTGCAGGGCAAAGGCCTCTTCTCATACAGAGAAGGCATTAATCACCACGCTTGCTCAAGACGGGTTAGCGATTTCAGACTTATATTAATTATATAAGTCCAGGTTTCCTCACGATGTTTTCCTTCACCGATGTCATTGATGTCCAAGATAAACTTAGAAAGTACATATGAATTGAAAAACTCACATTGGTACTTGCCCTGGTTTGAACCCACAACCTCGCGCACAAGGGGCGAGGCCTAAACCACTTGGCCATCATGGCAACTAATGACTTTGAATGTATTTTAATGAGTTACAATCTGAAACTTGCTTTGAAACAACCAACTCGCATCATCGGCCAGTTTATCGTGCATTGACAACTTCACGCATAACTTTAATGCATGTAAGACTGAAGTAATAGAACGGGCATTGTCGGATCATTGTGGATGGGTGACCGTCCGCAACATATCGAGACTCCTCCGTGCCTCGGAAAGCACGTTAAGCCGTTGGTCCCGGCTGTCATTTGTAGAACTTTGACAGTCGTCACGGGAATTCAGACGCCCGAAAGTCTGACATCCAGTCTTACCAAGGAGTATCGTGTTGCCCAGTAACTGGGTTGTGGAGGTCACATAGGCAGTCGCTCCATGTGAAATACTGGCACTCAGTTGCATCCGGTTAGTCTGGAAGCCGACCCCAACATAGTCGGGAAAAGGCTAGGCAGATGATTATCGGATCATACAGCACAGCTGCTTCAGTGTACAGTACAAAAAACATGTTGTATTAAGTATTGATACGCAACTAGAAGGGACTATAGTCATCATCATCCTCTTGCCCTTATCCCAATTTTTCATTTGGGGTCGGCGCAGCATGTCTTCTTCTTCCATACATCTCTATTTCCCGTCATCTCAGAAGCCACCTCCTTCTTAGCCATATCAACTTTCACACAATCCATCCATCGTTTCCTGGGTCTCCCTCTACTCTTGTAACCCTCTACATTCATACTCAAAACTTTCCTAACAACATGATCCTCATTTCTTCGCATCACGTGTCCATACCATGACAGCCGATTTCCACACAACTTCTCTGTCACAGGCGCCACTTTCAGACTTCCTCTTACATACTCATTTCTTATTCTATCCATTCGCGTAACACCACACATCCCCCTTAGCATTCTCATCTCAGCTGCATGCAACTGCCTTTCATTCAGTCCTTTTGTGGCCCAACATTCTGATCCATACAAGATGGCAGGTCTTATCATTGACTTATAGATCTTCCCTTTAAGTTTAAGGGGAACGTGGGAATCGCAAGTTGTTCCCGTTACCTGCCGCCATTTCATCCACCCTGTGTTTATTCTGTGCTTGACAGTCCGATCTATTCCTCCGTCACTTTGCACGAGTGAACCGAGATACCGAAAGTCGGAGCAGATCGGAAGGAGCACGCAATCAAGCGCAATGGCTTCAGGGCTGGACAGACCGCCGAAATCGCAGAACATATATTCTGTCTTGGTTCTGCTGATTTTCAAGCCTACACTCTCCAGCTTCTGTTGCCATTTCTCCAATCTACCCTGGATCTCAGGTCCATCTTCACTGACAAGGACAATGTCGTCGGCAAATAGCATGCACCAGGGTGCCTCTTCCTGTATTTCTGACGTCAGTGCGTCCATTATTAACAGGAAAAGGTAAGGGCTTAAGGCCGACCCTTGGTGCAATCCTACAGCCACACTGAACTTGTCAGTGTTACCTGCAGACGACCGGACATAGGTACTAGATCGGCTGTACATCGCACGAATCAACTCAAAATACTTCCCAGGCTCCCCTTTCTCCTTCAAGGCCCACCACAACACTTCCCGAGGCACCCTATCATACGCTTTTTCTAGGTCAATGAACACCATATGCAAGTTTTTCAAGTTTTTCTTACCTTTTCAGAACTGTATGACACGGATGACCCAAATGTAGCTTATAATTATTTCATTGAGATTTTCAAGCTATTGTACGATCTGTGTTTTCATAAGAAAAACTAAGTGGCTGTCAAAAGGGGCTACTAACAGCAAGCAGCAGTTAACTATGCAGTAAAAAGAAAAGAAAACTCCTATGGTAGTTTAGACTTAATCGTAGTAGTATTAATAAAACCATGTTTTATAATTATTCAATAATTTACAAAATAAATATGCACTTAACCCAAAACTCACAAAACAACTACAATATAAAAACAAATCGAAAACTGCGTGGCAAATTATCAATCGTGCAGAGTATAACGTACCTAAATCTAACATAAATAAAATTAAAATGAGTGGCTGTGACCTATCTAATCACAATACTATCAATTGATAGTAAGAGCAATTTAAATATACACTACGATGACCAGTCTATAGAAGAGGTAGATACAACAAAAATTGTAGGGCTCCACATTGATAAAAAGCTGAATTAGAAAACCCATATCGATATCTTATGCAAGAAAATTAGTAAATCTGCCTATGCCCTTTACACATTGTCGTCTATAATAGGTGAGGAGGTATTACTAACAGCTTACTATGGTATAGCAGAATCCCATCTACGCTATGGTGTCATTTTTTGGGGCAACTCAATAGAAAAAGACACGGTGTTCAAGGCTCAAAAGAGATGCGTTCGTTCAATGTTTAAAATTAAACCTACTGAGAGTTCCGTTCCCTACTTTAAAATATATAAAATGTTAACTTTACCATGTTTGTACATTCTTGAGGTAGCTGTATTTGTTAAAACAAATCTACACCGTTTTATACGATTGGATGAAGTAGTTCCACGTAACAGGCGCGATAACAGAAAGAGGACTTTTCTATCCCGAATTCTAATAATATAATGTTAATGGTTAAGAATAATCATTTAAAAATGTGAATTTTAAATCAATAATTGACTTTTGAATGGTACTATTTGACCGCATAATAATTAACATAATGGACATAATTCAATTTATTTTTGACGTTGTATAATATATCTTGACATCAATTACTATTAATTTCTTGTGTATTTTGTAATGAAATTTTTTAATGACTAACTAAATGCAATTAAATGTAATTTCTATACCTACACAATTTGTACGCAGTTATTGGCAAAACATGGACGCTCACAACATATTAATGTAATACTTTGCATGTGTGATTAGTCAGTTTATGTAAACGCATAGGTACAGTTTGACAAATAAATTATCTTTTTTATCCTTTAACTTTTGTTCTACGACTTTTAAAAATTCATCATATTTTAGTTCATCAGATTTTCATACAAAAATAAGAGTATTTAAATTGAGCGCTCTAAATGTTACAAAATCTATGTGAAGCAAAAGAAATTGATAGTACAATAGCTAGATACCTAGTCATTTGGAATTTGCGTAAAAAGGCGGGAATCGTAACGTAGCGAGTTACTAACCCAAAAGTATTACTACGAGGTCAGTGCACGGCGGACGTAGGTAGGTACAGCAAAATAAAGACTTGAAATGTGTTAGATTGTTTTTGGTAAATGTATTATGTTTTGTAAAAAGTCATAGAACAAAAGTTGTTGTTTATGATCATAGTTATACATTCCTGAGAGGTTTTCGGTGTTTTGCAAAATAACAATGTAATGTATGCAGTGACTTTTTTTTTCCTTTGTCACTCCAATTAAGACACATTGGGATAACGGCAGGAGGATGATGACTCCAATCAAGACAATGACGTGGTATGACTAGTATGCCTGACTGTTTATTTTGATAAAAAGTGACCAAAAATTATCAGCAAAACAAAAAGATAATACCAAAGATATAAATAACAATAACATACACTAGATATGAGTTAAGATTATCAGTTTAACAACATATTATAAAAAAGTGAGCGAAATTCCTGAAACAAAAAAGTACCGTGTAATCTAGGACATGAGATATGTCCTAAGTGGTAATAAATACGTAATAAATACGCTCTGGTTAGTAAAACGTTATCATTCCACTTATAGATAGAGACACACTTGATTCATTTGTGCATAGTTAAAAGCATAGCGATGAACGTTCTGCTACACAGGCACACAATAGTTTGTAGTAGTTGCAATGTAAGCAAGTGGATAAAAACAGCCTGAAACATGTGTCGGTGCCTAGTGAAATTTATTTTATTTTTCTTTAATTTAATATTTGTGGTCAGTGTTTTTTTTTTTTAATTTTATCTGTTACTGTTCTTTTTTTAAATTATTTTCGAATACAGAACATTGCAGAGTTAATTGAGAGTGAGTGAGTGTGTAGGTATTACCTATTGCATTCGAGATGTATAAAAGAAGAAGACATCGTGCGCCGACCCCAAATAAATTGGGATAAGGGCAGGAGTGATTAGGATTTTTTTATTTATTTATAGTTAATTAAAACGATACAATAGGGTAGTGTCCTTAAAAAATCTGATTGGTCCGAAAGTTGGATTACTCAAAAATACTGGACACGTATTTTTTCTTTTGTCACGTATACCAAAAATGACGACGGTATAGTGCGTTGAAATTGCGCGTGACGTCACGCCGTGTTACACTTTTCGTTAAAAGTGTAGCACGGCGTGACGTCACAAGCCCCTTCTCCTGAACTTTGATGTGCTATATCATTGTCACTTTTTATTGAATTAAGTAAGCAAAAAATACGTGTCCAATATTTTTTGGTAATCTTACTGACGGACTAAATATACTTAATATATTTTTACCTAGGACACATCCCTATTATAATAATTAACATAGAGACAAAAAGTAGATTTAATACCTAAATATATACACTTCATCATAACATTTAAATTAAAAAGTAACATAGAACAGTGATTTTCTCAGTAGCAGCAAGGAGTTTGGATGTGTGCCCGATTAATGGCAATAGGCTCACCCCCTATTACATGGGACTTAAACATAACTGGTGAAATTTGCCCAAGCCTTCGACGAATGCAGGCCTGATGTAAATGTGTATATGCGTAATATGAATGTTTTGTTTTTGTGTGTAGAACACTGGATACCGTCGCATACTTTCTCTCACAGAATGCGAGCACCTTTCATTTAGGATTGGCAGTCAGGACCGCGTTCTTAGAGCATCTTTAGAGTACGACACACTGTCGACTCGGCTCTGGCAACAGTTTTGAAGGCCAGCTGCGCGAACAGATTGTGCTGGCGGCAATGACGGTGTCAGTAATGGCATTGCAAAGTGACTGACATGATAACACCGCAATGTGTCATGTGACGCCCGATGTGACGCGGCGGGCGTAGGAGGAGATGCGATGCGACGCAGGAGGTTGCGGGTTCGATTCCCGCCCTGGGACAAATGTTTGTACGATCTACAAAGATTTGTTCCGGGTGTTCTGGGTATTTGCTATGTATAATAAAACATATCTATCTATGTAATGTATTAAGCATATCAGTCATCTAGTACCAATAACACAAGCTCTGCAGCACACACTGCCGCGTACACAGCATCATGCAGCTCCAAGCTAATTGGGGCTGCATGGTGCTGTGTGGATTGTCCAGCATTATTTATTTATTTAACGTGGTTGTAGGCAGTGCAAATTCCTCTCAGAATGGACGTTCGATAGTGCTGTAGAGTTCTTCGAGTGGCGACCATAATCCTCACTAGGTGGATGATGGAGATCATGGGACGCGGGCGGCGGAATACCAGTTGTTGTGGGTAAAACTTGGTGGTGGCCATCATGATGAATTTAACTTAACATCACTCCTGTTTACACTATTGTAGGGGTGTACTTCAACTACACACAATCTCGCTAGTTATGTTGTACAATCCCATCACGATCCGAGCTGTTAATGAGAATTTTGTGATGGTTAAACCCAATAACGATTTCCCAACCCTGAAATCAGACCCAGAACCTCACGCTCAGCAGTAGCGCTTGTGACCAATGGGCCAGAGAGACCGTCATGATGAACCCTCGTAGGAGACTGGTTTGATTATGTGCCCCAGAATTCTTTCAGGAGAATTTGGGGGAAGCCTTTAGCTATTGATAAAACTAACAATTTGTTTTCTTATTTCAGCTCATTGGCTTGTTGGTGGTAGGAGCCGGGGTTTACTTGATCTACCAATTGAAATCGTATTCAGAAATAATAGAACAACTACAAGTCAATATTGATTTTGTGCCATATGTTATCATTGGTTTAGGAGTGGTTGTGTTTTTGATTTCCTTCTCTGGATGCTGTGGATCGGCTACAGAGACAAAATGCTTGCTTGTAACTGTAAGTATTACTTTTCTATGATTTAGACGTAAAGCATGTACAGAGGCCAGCATATAAAGCTACCCAGTTTTCAACTTTATCACGAAAGAATAAGGTTCATATTCAATTGGAAAATCTGACAGTTACAGACGCTACCCTAGCGTGAGGTGCTGGCCTCTGTACCTACGTGACCCCACATCCCGCTTTGACCGGGACAGTCCCACTTTTGAGCTATGTGTCCTGCTGTCCTCAACGAAAAATTGGAGTGGTGGGTGGAAGTTTTTAAACACAAATCTACACAAATAATCTTAATTTAACGAATTTTCTTCTAATAGGTAATTATTGATGAGTTATCTTTTGTCTTTTGGGCAGTGATGCTTCAGACGTGTAAATGTTTCCCTTATATTTTTTTATTACATATTATTATTAATACTAGTCTGTTACTGTCCCACTGTGCAAAGGCACACAGAGGGCAAAGGACTTCTCATACAGAGAAGGCACGAGCATTAATCACCACGCTTGCTCATGACGGGTTGGCGATTTCAGACTTATATTTATTTTATTTATTATTTTATTTTATTTCGAATTGAAAAAGTCACATTGGTACTTGCCCAGGTTTGAACCCACAACCTCGTGCACAAGAGGCGAGGCCTAAACCACTGGGCCATGCTGACACTTCTAAACTTATAAATTACATAAGACATAATGGAATATAATATGAAAGCTACCATTCGATAATAATAAAAATATTGTACACAGGTCAGCACATCCAGCTACCACAATCTATCAAATTTCTTCAATTGTTTTTCAATTTCATCACAAAAGAATAAGGTTTATGTTCAATTGGGAACATTTGACAGTTTGGGACAGATTGATGTGCTGGCGTCTGTACATCAGTAGAAATTTGAATCAATACAATAATGAATGAGTCATGGTACTGAATCATGTACCAACTGAACTGAGATTTTTACATTTGTAAAAATCTCTCTTTGACAGTTCATGTAGGTAATGTGAAGACGAAGTGAACTGTGATCCCACTAGTGATTATTCTAAGGTATTGACAGTTTACTTCACGCTCATTTAGACGACCGATGTGGCGCAGCGGGCGAAGGTCCGCCTGCGACGCAGGAGGTTGCGGGTTCGATTCCCGCCTTGGGACAAATGTTTGTACGGTCTACAAAGAGTTGTTCCAGGTGTTCTGTGTGTTTGCTATGCATAATAAAAAAATATCTATGTAATGTAATACATTACATGGGTACTAGATGACTGATATACTTAATAGTATTAAGTACCTATATCAGTCATCTAGTACCCATAACACAAGCTCTGCTTAGCTTGGGGCTAGATGATGCCATGATCACAGGGTGATTTACAGAATACACCGTCTGATTGTGTGTCGCTGTCCCTAACACCTAACATGTCACTTTACATGAAATAGGTGTTTTTTTTTTTTTTTGGAATGGCCATCTCGCAGTTTATCCTTTAGGGATATCTACTGCTTAACCGAACTTTCCTGTGGGGGGCTTAATTAAAATTAAGGCCTCCAGCCAGGCATAAATACTTAAAAACTAAGCGACCAATCGCTAAGGGCACCCTGCGGGGTACGAACCTCGGCTTAAGACGTCGCTGAAGAGGACAGCAAGGGACAGGCTGGATCAAACAGATATATTATTTAGGGACTTTTTAAACATTTAACGGCTCAGCTTCGCGGACTGGCTCTAGCAAAGGGTCGGGATGAAATAGGTGTGAAAACTATTGAGTTACATAAGTACTAGAACTATAATATTATTATTTTTTCAGTATGCCGTATGCATGGCCCTTTTAGCAGCTGCAAAAATAATTATAACCATTTTGCTGTTTGTAAGTCTAAAAGATGTCACCGGTATGGTGGAAAGCACTGTTACCGATTTATATTATTCTGTTGATGTTTATCAGAACGCGACCTTCCACATTCTCGAATCACAGGTACGTAAAATATTAAATTATATAAATATCGCGATGCAGGATAAGTGCGTCAGATTTAGTTCGCATCTGGCGGGATAGATATCGCTACAGGTACCCTTTTTTCAGGCTTCACTGCAAATCTCTCTTGTCTTTTCTATTAAGTTAAAATCTCCCGTTGGGTATCGGTGGGCATGTGAAGCGGAGGAGTGGGAAGAGTTTTAATTATGAATGAGGATGGTTATAAAAGTAGGGAACCACCAAAGCAACGATAAATGGATTGTGTGAAATTGAATGAGTGATGATTATGGTAAGAAAGGAGGTGACTACAGAGACAACGGCACAAAGAGATGTTTCGACGAAGAAGTCATGCTGCGCCGTAAAAAAATCTGTACATTTCTCTTTCTCTTTTCTCTTTTAAAAACGTTGCCCCACACTAGGAATTTCTCCTGTATCGTGGGTGCGTTTACAAACTATTAAACTCACATACACAAACAGCCAGACCCGGAAAAAACCACCTGTAGGTCAGTCATATATTTGTTCCGTGCGGGTATCGAAGCCACCCACAACACGCGGCGCAGCAGCCGATGCCTCATCCACTGCGCCAACCGTGTCGTCAAAATACATGTACGTGTGTACGTATATCGGCAGGAGGGTGATCGACCCGCTCGCATGGTGCAAGATGCAAATGGACTTGTTAATAAGTCTTGCAAGGGGATAGTAGGACAGCTGTTAACATTAATCATTTTCTACAGTTTCGGTGCTGCGGTATAAATGGACCAGATGATTACGTAAACGATTATAATCTTACATCGCCAACATGCTGCAAGCCTGGTGCAAACACAACGATTGTTATTGATAATCTACCGATAGATGATGCCATAATAGCAAATCTTACTTCAAAAGATCAACAAAAAGAAAATATACCAATAGATTTAAGTAATCTGCCAGACGATATAACAGGAAATTATTCACTAGGCAATCTACCAGGAAATCTGGGAAGTCTTGGAAATCTAACCATGTGTAAAAAGGAAGATTCATATCAAACTGGTTGCCTGGCGGTGATTGCAGGAGCAGTCGGCTCGGTTGGGAGATCCCTTGGCATCGTAATGATAGTTGTTATCGGTATTGAGGTAATTTTTTTTTTATATTACGGAAAACAAACAATAGTACATTTTTACTTACGTCTAAGTATAAAATTAAGTAGGTTAACGCACAATCGACAACGTTTCCACATATAGTATAATCCTAGTATAATTCACTTACAAACACCTATGGATGAAAGGTGGGGCTAATCATAACATTATACAGAATTATTAATTGGTTTTGAGTGCAGTACTTAACTAGTTCTTTTTTAAGTAATTTTTATTTATTTAAATACGAGTTTTCACATATCGCACACCTAGATCAAAACTGACACAACTCCAAAAACTGTTTTTTTCAGTACTCAGATGAAAAATACCCATTTTTCTAGATTTTGTAAGACAAGTTGAAACGTAATTTTATAGTAGGTCATTAACATGTTGTAGAATGTCACTGCATATTAAATGGGGCTAGGAATCAGTACTTTCTATTGATAAATTAGTATTTTGGAGTTGTAACTAAACAATCTCGTATTTTGAGTTGTCTCAGTTTTAATCTAGCAGTGCGATATATACAATTATACCATAAAACTAACTATATACATATTTACAAAAACAAAAACAAAAATAAATAAAAAAGCCGACCAGTACAACACTCAGGCGTCAAAGTATTACTCCGCATCGCTGTCATTTGGAAACGTGCCCAAAAGACTGGCAGCATTGCCACGTTGGATGGCAATACTAATTCTTTGGGCAAAGAATGAGCCAGCCCTCTGGTCACGCGAAGTGTCGATCAGACGTCGAGAAGTTTCTTTATAAAGATGACGTGCACTCGGACCCCATGACCCGAGCGTTTCAACCCCAAACGGCTCAAAACTGTAGTTACCAATAAGGTTACAGTATTTGCGCCGTTTGAGGGTCTCAGCACCCGCCGCGGCAGCGCCAGCACAGCCTGCCGTGCTTGAAACATGAGATGGTGCAAGGGTATCGACACAGGTTGCGTCCTACACCAAAGGCCTACCCATCTTAAGTAATTAATAAACAAACTATGTAGCAATATATTATCCTTCCTAAGTTTATCTTAGACATCTCCTGGGTCCGATTCTCGAGTCGGTCATTATTATTGGGTCTATCCATCTGGAATTTCTCAGTAGCAGCGCGGAGTCTGGATTTGTGCCCGGGTGATGGCAATAGGGTCACCCCCTATTACATGGAACTTAAACGTAACTGGCGAATAGTGGGTGTAATATGTGTGCATAGGGTTGCCAGGTCGACAAACCTAATAGCCGGACACACCAGCCAGTTTTGCCGGACATTTGGGTAGAAAGACCGGACACCCTACACTATTGAAGATTTTGTCTCAGTATTAATAGGTACGACAAACAAATTGTATATAGTGTTCGTATGGTTTGTTGTACTAATAAAAACAAAATATCTATCTTATCGTGTTGGGCAGTTGAGAAACATCGATCTGAGTATGCTAAGCTTAGTCTTACAAAAGCCAGACAAGCCGGACACCTTTTATTTTGCCGAACACCTAATCAAAAAGCCTACCTATGTCCGGCTTTATCCGGACGCCTGGCAACGCTATGTGTGCACCTCTATCTAATTTTTAGGGAATGCAGGCATGATATTGTGCTGGTATTTATTTTCTTTTTGTTTCCAGTTATTCGCCATGGCTTTCGCAATATATATAATACAAACGATGAAACGACCGCCCAAAATGGTACGTGAACCACCAAGGTATTATTATTACTAAGGAATAGAAGAAATAAGAAATGATGTATACAATGTTGCCATACAGTGTTGAATAAAATAAATAAATATTGTGAATAAAAAAATTGGATGAATAAAATTATATCGAGTAAAGTATTTGGTTTTTGTATTTTAAACGTCCGACGCAAAAAGAGGGGTGTTACTGTTTCAAATTTAATATGTGTATGTGTTTTTGTACCCATGTGTGCCTGTGGCATCGACAACTATCACACGAATGGACCTACCTTTCCTGCTCGAAAGCGGATATGATCTAGATGGTTCTTAGCTATAGTTTATGGAGATCTGGTCAGGCGTTTCAAGATTATCAGCGCATTTCCAACTTAAAAAGCGGATCTTACCAATTATCACAGGTCCGATTAATTTGATACTTTGTGTAGGTACAGTCATTTTAGTGCAATTTCCAACACATAGTAACATTGAGCTGATGCTGCAGCATCAAGTAGTCTGCGTGATATAAATCCCCCAGAAATTGAGCGATAGAAAGTGATTTGGGCTTATTAAGTAAATGATGATCTACACACCCATGGTCGAGCAGAATAGAAGACCCCACAAAAAAAGAAATTAAAAAGTAAATAATAATAATAGCTGCTGTTAACTTCCTTTTTCATTAATTTTAATTTCTTAGCGGTCCCCCTGACGATGTTCGGATCAACACATTACAAATTTATAATTTAAACACATACTTATTAAATTAAATTTGCAATATTATTCACTTTTTTGTGTCGCGGGCCTTCAAATTTTTAACTTTGTTAGAACTTACATAATTCGGGGTACTTATACTTTTTTGCTACCATTTGTCAGTCCTGATAAGATTTGACGGTATCTAGACAAGCTGATCCAAGCTTCGCGGCGCTCTTCGGCGCTGGTTCTAAACTGTTTGCTCCGACTACTGCGGCAGCCTAATTACACCAGATTAGGTCGGCACTTGCAGACGATGTAAGACCGGGTGTCAGCTGCCAATTTTTTACGTGAATAGTAGGAACAACCTTTCCTAAACCGTGTGTGATATTAAAATGTAACTGAAAACTGAGCTGATGATTGTAAAAAACCTAAGATAATTTGAATTTCGCGGGTTGCCGCATTCTCCTTAAAAAATTTCATTCATTTTGTGCGTTATACAGTTAGAACGACTAAGTATCGCCGGCCTTTAGTAAGTCGGATCCGGACTCTACCTTATTATAATATTTCAGCCTCACACAACGGATTAAAAAATTCGGATCTGGCAACACAGGCTGCTTGCCTTTTCTATAGACAAGATAAACGCCATCTACTGAACTAATGAACTTATTATTGTTGTCAACATGTCGGACAAGTTAGTAATTTTATCAAATTAATATTTGTTTTTTAATTTAATTCATCCACAATATCTTGTTTTATTATTAGTAATAAGTTATCTACCTGTTATAGTCGTAAGAAAGCTTTAAACCCGTACATTTGTGTCGTGTATTATGCGTCGTTAATTCTTGACATGTGTTCCACTTTTATCGTGATCGATAAAGCGTCTATTTTTATTGCAGCGAAGACTTGTTGGGTGACGACTTAGGAGATCAGAGCCTCGCGGACTATAATCTTGGCAATGAGGAGGAGGAACAGCTCCTGGCCGACGACTATGAGAATATCGGACCTCAAAATGTCCCGATATCAATTGGTTCAGTTTACAGAGAGACCCTTGAAATACCAGACTATCCCAGCCATGTTATGGATTATAATCAGGTTAGTAGTTTTAGAATCCTTTTAACGAGCCTCTAAACAAATTCTTTACTTTCATAGTGACTCCATCCTTAGAAATTTAATTAATATTGTGTAACTTTTTTGTTGGAGTGACTTATCTAATATCAGCCTGTAACAGCCCCACTGCAGGGCAAAGGCCTCTTCTCATACAGCGACGGCACAAGCATTGTCATCATGCTTGCACAAGGCAGGTTGCAATTCCAGACTTATACCAATTAGAAGTCCAGGCCTTTGTCATTGTCAGTGATGTCCAAGATAAACGTAGAAAGTACATAATGTCATTTGGCGTTCAGTATGTAAATGTGAAAATGTAGTTATTTTGTTTTTGGCTGTTATCAATCAAGTACGTGTTTGTGTACTAACAATATGGCCACAAAGCTGCCCAAAACAGAGCTAATCCAATTTATAATTTAGACAATGTAAACTGAAGTATTGACATCAAGCTACCCCAATCTGTCGAATTTCTTTGATAGGTTTTCAACTTTATCACAACAGAATAAGATACCTTGATGTGCTATTGTTAGTACAATATAATTTAAAAAAAAATGTCTCCTGTAAAGTAATTGATTTTTACATTTGTGGTACTGGATACTGAAAGATGATAAGAATCGAAAAGCCATATGGTACTTGCCTGAATTTGAAACCACCACCTTATACATGGTGGTGATCCTTTCGGAAAGTAAAACATTCTACATTTTCTCGGCTTAGTTCTCCTGCTTCAGTGCAAACACTGCTTCAGTTATAAACACTTTAAGTGCCCAGCACCCTCCACAATTTGCTTTCCAAGTCGTACATGAAATAGCTATAGATGACATGTTACCATGCCCAGCTTCTGCCTACCATATACCTATGCGTTATGTAAATTTGCCAAACATTATGGCATACAAGTAAAAATATACTTTTTAACTGGGCGTAACTGGTAAGTGATAACAGTATTGTTTATTTCCAGCCAATGCCATACCAGGCTATGGCTGATACGGAATGTGTGGTGCCCAATATATCAGTAGACGTACCTGTTGCACCGCTACCTGAAATCCCTACATATGCACCGTATGAACCACCCGTTTATGAAGAGCATGCGGTCCCACCTGCTATAGTAAGTTTTCGTAGTCAAAATCAAAATCAAAATTCATTTCAACGATGTGGCGCGGTGGGCGAAAGTCCGCCTGCGACGCAAGAGGTTGCGGGTTCGATTCCCGCCTTGGTACAAATGTTTGTACGATATACAAATATTTGTTCCGGGTGTTCTGGGTATTTCCTTATCTATGTAATGTATTGTATTAAGTATATCAGTCAACTAGTACCCATAACACAAGCTCTGCTTAGCTTGGGGCTAGATGATGCTGTGTGGATTGTCCAGCAATATTTATTATTATTTATTCATTCAAATTAGGCTGAGAATCAGCACTTTTTGAACGTCAAAACGTTTACATAAGACAGTCCCCCAAAACGCCCACCCTTCACCACTTCCTAGTGTTTTTGCTGGGAAGAAGAAGTAGTGTACTAGCTTCCTGTAGACTTTGTGCTTTATTCCTATATAGGAAGGAGTTGTATATTTGCATGCACTATACCCATGTGCCGCCATTGCTCACACCCGTATTGACCTGTTGTACTTATTTTACTATGTTTGCGTAATACTTTTCTTTAATTTGATCTGCAATAGAAAGTATTGTAGTAAATTTACACAGGTTGCAGGGGACATGAATGCACAACCTGAAACCAGGAGTACGGACACCAATACATTAAGCTACCCCAAAGTGTCCAATTCTCTCAATTGAATATGAACCTTATTCGTTTGTAATGAAGTAGAAAAACTATCAAAGAAATTTGACATAATGGGTTAGCTTGATGTACTGGCCTCTGTACATGGTACTGGACTCCCAAGCACTGAAATTTATTGTCAACTTATTCGAATATTTTGGTTGGTCATGGTTATCAATTTACTCCAATGTTTTTTAATAAAGGGCTAGGAGTTTACTGTGCCATGTTTTATAATATATTCACCAAAAGGATGGTCAATTATTAATCAAGATATCCTTTCTTTATATTGATTGATAACTTTCAATCTTTTCTATCTTTTACAGCCTGCATCCCCCATAGAATCACCGCAGATCGTACCAACTGACATGAATGCACAGCTGCAAAGTAAGTATTTGTTTCTTTTTTAGTAAATTATGCATTTCTTTAGCCTAAATATGTTGGTTTAAACATTATTCCTGTCACTGTCACACAACTGTCAAAGTCCCTTTAAAAGACAGAGACAGCAACATATAGCTGCCAACCTGATAGGTCGACATGCAAGATGCCATTACTAAGATAAAACAAATCCCAACATATGTTTTATCTTAGTGGTCCACCAGACACAACACCCGTCTGGAGCATCTTACCATTTTTTATGAAGAATGAAGAACTTTACCGCTAACTATACAGCTGGTTGATTCTGTAAAAATCTTCCTGTTATAACTTGGGTGAAGTGAGCGACGAAGTGGGGTTGTAGTTTCATCCGGCTTAAGTAAGACAGCTCACTTCACCAATATAATTTTATGAAGTGGCTATGTAACGCTCGTTCGGGTAAAGTCGGCTCGACTCGACTCGACTAAGGGAGCGAGAGAGTTTCATTTTTAAAGTACGATACAAGTGACGATCAGTATATATAATATTATAATAATACCAGCCTGTTACTGTCCCACTGCAGGGCAAAAGCCTCTTCTCACACAGAGAAGTCACAATGTATATTGTAGATATATATATATATGTATATATATATACATACATACATACATATATATACATGTTGTAAATGTTGTTACTGTATGAATATAGAACATAAAGGAAAGTCGTTTTTCTTATTATTTTTTCAGAACATTACAGTTGGTGTAATTTCATTTTTGGTGTAAGTTAATGATCTATCTATTTTTATCTACAGATGGTGATCTAGGAGGTCCACGCGAACGTTTCGTGTCGGAGAGACCCCCGGGGGCCCAGAGGTTGCCGCAAGTCCGGGACATACCGGACAGTTTAGGTAAGTCTTATAATATATATTTTTTTTTCTTACGTCATAGGTTTTCCAAAGGGCGATGGAGCGTAGCGTATTGGGTATTAAGCCCAGCGACATAATTTGTAATACTATAATACCCTCAACAACTGGAATCGCTGATGTGGGCCATTAGAGTGCTGTGTTGAAATGGATAATAACTTATAAAAAAAATAAAATACGTGTGGCACTCGGGGATTGCCGCGGTAAAGCTATTGTATAGCATTTTTTGTGCGAACTTCGTACAGTCTACACGCATACGTCTAGTCGCACGCACACAAACATCGTGCCGAAGACTGCCGAACTGAAACGACGTTAGACGATGCACGGCTTTCAACGCCGCACCGCTGTGCCGGTCGGAGTGGGGTGTTAGGTTTATTGTCGTTACGGAGTTTCTTGATTCGGTCGCAGCGCTCAAAGCCCGCGATAAAAGCTATGCAATAGCTTAAAAATACATAGATATTTTCTTTTTTTTACATAAAATTGCTATTAATCTAGTATTCTATAAGATTAGTCATTAGTCATTTATTCTGAACAAAAATACATTTGTGTTGAACAGGTACAGGAATAATACAATAATAACACAGGTCTGCAATGGTTTTCCTCTCTGAGATCTGATTAACGTTTTCTATAGTTTCTGATGTGCTGATTACGAGAAAAATAATAAAAAAATTCTATCACGTCAGGATTCTTTGATATTGAATATTTAAGATTTTAACTAAAAATGTCTGAGCGCATACATTTTAAAATCTATAAAACGTCACTTAATTACTTCAGCTTAATTTTTATTGCATTTAATTAGTTTAAGACGACATAGAAATGAATGCAAATCAGTAATTTGTTAATTACTACATAATAAGTGTAAGTAATTCGCATTAACCATTTCGAAAACGGGTCGTTTTGGCTTCATTTAGTAATGAGCTCATTAATACACGATGTTTAGGTGATATTGCCTAATTGTTGTTAATGTTGTTCAAAAAGGGTATAATGAAGAAAACAAAAGGTTTTTTTTGTATAAGTACCTACTCTGAATTAGAAAACTAACAGTCGAAGTGCGCATCTTGCAACCTAAACTTTAAAATGTCGTCGCGAAGTTGTTTAAACTCTTCGAATTGTTTTTGTTATATTTGCGGGAAATTCATGGTGATAAAACAACGAAACAACATTACAGACTATGTGAAAAATATTTACAAAAGTTATTTTGGACATTCTATAAGTAACCAAGACAAAACTTGGACACCTCAAAAAGTTTGTTCGACTTGTTTACTTGAACTTCGCAAGTGGTCAAAAGGACAGAAAAATAGCTTCAAAATCGTTTCGCCCATGCTATGGAGAGAGCCTAACAACCATGTTGAAGATTGCTACTTTTGTTGTTGTGACATAACTGGATACAATTCTAAAAATAAAAGTGACATAAGCTATCCAAATGTGTCATCAGTTACGCCTGCAGTTTTCGGAAATTCAGAAATGGTGCAGCCCCCGTATCCAGCTATACAAATTGAAGATTCTGCTAATGATACAAATGAACAGAATGCATCCCAATCTGATCCTGTATTTCAAGTAGATTCTAACGAGTGTCAGCTCTTTTCACAGTCAGATTTAAACGACTTGACAAGAGATTTGAATCTCCCCAAAGATGCAGCTGAGCTCCTCGGATCACGATTAAAAGAAAGAAATATGCTTGCACCTGGTACTTCATTTTCATGGTACCGTCACAGAGAAAAAGATTTCCTTCCATTCTTCGCTGAAGATCAAGATTTGGTGTACTGTAAAGATATTCCTGGCTTGATGAAAATGTTCGACATTGAATACAATCCTAAGGAGTGGAGATTGTTTATTGACTCCTCAAAAAGAAGTTTAAAAGCAGTCCTTCTACATAATGGGAATACATATGCCTCACTACCTGTTGCACATTCTGTCCATTTAAAGGAATGTTATGAAAATTTGGAAAAGCTTTTAGCTACTATAGCTTACGAACATCACGGCTGGATGGTGTGTGGAGACTTGAAAATCATAAGCATGCTACTCTGCCAACAAGGTGGTTATACAAAATACCCGTGCTTTCTTTGCGAATGGGATAGCCGGGATAAACAACATCATTGGACCAAAAAGGAATGGCCTCCAAGAACTGAACTAACCCCAGGAATCAAAAACGTGCTTAAACAGAGTTTGGTTCCCAGAGAAAAAGTTTTACTGCCGCCTTTACACATCAAATTGGGTATAATGAAGCAGTTTGTGAAGGCTTTAAATAAAGATGGGGAAGGTTTCAAATATCTGCATTCAGTTTTTCCATCTTTATCAGATGCTAAGTTAAAAGAAGGAATTTTTGTCGGCCCTGATATAAGAAAATTGATGTCGGAGGAAAAATTTGATCAAAAACTCAATGATGTCGAGTTACAAGCGTGGAAATCATTTAAGGAAGTGGTAAAAAACTTTTTGGGGAACAATAAAAGCTCGGACTATAAAGAAATAGTAGCCAAAATGATAACGAATTTTGGTGTAATGGGTTGTAATATGAGCGTTAAACTTCATTTTCTGAATTCGCACATTGATTACTTCCCAGAAAATCTAGGAGCCGTTAGCGAAGAACAAGGTGAAAGATTTCACCAAGATTTAAAAGAGCTTGAAGTCCGGTATCAAGGAAGATGGAATGTCAGCATGATGGCGGACTATTGTTGGTTGTTGAAGCGTGATGATCCAAACCGGAAATATAAGCGAAAATCGCACAACAGAAGCTTCCAGGAAAAAAGGACCAGGTTCCACAAATAAAATTTAAGTGTATTTTAACCCAGCAATAAGTTGTTATTACGTGTTAATAGTTTTTTAAGTTAAAAATTAAGTACTTTTTTAAATATATAATTTTTTAAGTGAAAACTTGTCTTTTTTCTCAATTTTCTATCTGTAGCTTTTTTGAAAAATCAGGAAGTGATGGAGAAAAACTAAGTACATATTCGTAATCAGCGCATCAAAATACTCCAGAATCAGCTATCAAATTCCAGAGAGGAAGTTATGACCTTCATTTTGCAGGCCTGTGTAATTATCAATAAAAGTTACAATCAATAATATACATAAAATGTAAACACAATTAGCCTAGTTAAAAAAACAAAAAAAACAAACATTCAACTTTATCAACAAAATAACATGACAAGAATTAGACTTAAACTTAAATAAACAAGTTACACTGTGGCAATATTTTTGTCCCTGAAAAACTCTTCTATACTATAGTAGCACTTCGTCATTAAGAATGAGTTTAATTTGAATATAAATATTCTTGGACTATTAATCATTTTTAGTTCTAATGGCAATTTATTAAAGATTTATTGAAGATTATGTTCGTCATAAGCTCATTTAAGAGTTTACTCAGTTTTGTTTGTAGGCTGTGAACCCATACGCAGACCTCCATTCTATACTTCCCCACGGTAAAACAGGGTTTAAAGAGGCTTTTAGTTTGTTGAGATATTTTGTCTTCTAATTTTTGAGGTGGAGATTGTCGTTTAGCTACGCTGCACGTGTAGGGGATAAAAGATAAGATGGATAAAGTATGTATGGGAGGTAGTAAAAAAATATTAAGATAGTCATACGTGTGGCCTTTGTAGGCAGAAATTACTTAGATAACGTTCATTCGCCTGGGTCATACACGCACAATGGTAGTGAGTATTTATAATTTAGAAATTCGAGTCACCATGTATGAGGAATGATGTTATAAAACGACGGTACCGTTGGCTCAGTGGCTGAGCGATTGGCTGCGTGTCGTAGGTTCGATCCCCCCACGAAACAAATATTTGTATTACCTATGTATGTAAAGATAGTAGCAAGTGGCGTTCTGTAGTTTGCTGCCCAATCCTACTAGAAAAAGGCGTGATTTTATATTTGCTGGGGAGTTTGTCCCGCCACTTCTTCCCAGCAAAAACACTAGTTAGTGGTGAGGTGGGTGGGCGTTTTGGGGGACTGTCTTTTTTAAACGTTTTTTACGTTCAAAAAGTGCTGATTCTCAGCCTAATTTGAGTGCATGAATTTTGATTTTTATTATGTGTGATTATCAGATCCCTAGTTCGTAAATAATACAATGATGATGGTGTTGTCCACAACAGACAAGGTGGTGATCCCGCGCGGTGGGTTCGGCCGAGCGCGCACGTCGTGGCGGAACCCGCAGTTCCAGCAGAGATTCTCGCACCAATCACACCCTTACAGGCGGAACAATTTACACCGGGTATGTATGGTTTTACAAGCTGTGCGCCGCGGTTTCACCCGTGACGTGGCGTTTAGTATATCTAAGAACAGTGTCTAATCTGTTTAAATAATTATCAACATTGTCATTAGTTTAGTACCGCTACTCCATAACAGATGGCGTTGTGCCGTTACGTCACATTTGTAAATCGCGGTGTTAAGATTTTCGTGCAAGGTATGACCTCCTCGGTACTTTATGAATTAAAGTTTGTCTTACTCTGGACACCTATGTATTATTTCTCTCCGAGACATTTTTGGGACATTGTACAAAGTGGTCCTTCGCAACCGGATTAAGGACTGGTGTGCATTGTCACTGTTGTGGTAAAGTCAGGTTGAAGGTTCAACCTGATAGGCGAGTGTGACGTCAGCGCGGTCAGTGGTGAGCAGCATAAGCGGATCGTACAAGGTTGGCGCTTAAGCGTATATGTACGAGTGGTACACAACGGTCAGCGCTGGTGCTGATGAACAGTTCGTGTTGGCGTGAGCAGCAGCTGTGGTGCGGGGGGAGGGTACCTCGCATCGCATATCATCACGACGAGCTACACTAAAGTGAGTGATAGTGAAGTGATTGTGTTACGAGGATAATCTGTGAGTACTTTATTCATACAGCATTGAGACTTAATAATTACAAGCAAATTTAGACCTTATTAACTTAGAAAAATTTCATTAACAATTTGGACTTAGAAAATTTAACGTGTGCATGGACTTAGAATTATTTCAAGAAAAAGTGAACTACGGGGAACCTATGCCCGATTTTACAGCGAGGAGTATTAAGTTCAAAGACTTGTAATTTTTTACGTGTTGTCCACGAACTTAGCATCGCGTTCCAGAACAGTTTATTTAAAGACTTTATATATTCAACATGGAAGTTTTGAGTAATTTACAGTTTAATCTGCATTCTGCTATCAGTAGAGCAAGGTCCAACTATAAGAAATCACCGAAGGAGCGAGTTACTAGTTCATACATAGAAGCTAGATTAGAAAATTTAGATGCTAACTGGTCAACATTCTCCGATACCCATATAAAAATTGTATCATCCGTTAAGTCTATTGAATTCGAAAAATCGGATTATTACATTAAAAATACATATGAGACCACGGAAGAATTATTTACTGAATATAAGGCAGAGTTGAGAGAAGCATTGAAGGAAATTGCATGTTCGGATAGTATAAGTAAAGTGCCTGAATCTTCTGCGAAAGGTTCTAAAGAAATTTGTACTGTAAAATTGCCAAAGATTGAGTTGCCCACGTTTACCGGAAGTTATTCTGAGTGGATTAGTTTTAGAGATTTATTTAAATCCTTAATTCATAACAATGCACAACTAGACGATGTTCAGAAACTGCATTACTTGAAGTCACATTTGTCTGGAGAGGCTGAAGGTCTTTTACGGCACATTCCTATTACTAGTAGTAATTATGCAACCTGTTGGACTAAATTAGAGAATCGGTATAATAATAAAAAATATTTAGCGAATTGTATAATGAAACGTTTTATGAGTCAAAAAAACATTGTAACCGAATCCTCCAGCGCAATTAAGGAACTATTAGATACTTCTAACGAATGTTTACAAGCTTTGAAAAATTTAGGCCTAATGGTTGAGCATTGGGATATTATGGTTCTTTATGTATTGAGTTTAAAACTAGACACTGAGTCACGTAAACAATGGGAAATGAAGTTTAGTGATTGTACAGATGACTGGCCTACAATGAATCAGTTTCAATCTTTCCTTGAACAAAGATTTAGGTCTTTGGAATTTTTAGATAATAAAGGTCAACGTCATCAGACCAATCGTAATGTGCCAGTCAAATCGCTCCATGTGTCAACTTCATCATGTGTTTGTTGTCAGGATAACCATAAGCTTGCCAATTGTAAAAAGTTCGCCAGTCTCGATATGGACAAGCGTCGTAATTTTGTCCAAACAAATAGGTTATGCTATAACTGTCTAGGAGCAAATCACTCCGTATATGCATGCCGCCAGTCCACCAGATGTCATATATGTAAAAAGAAGCATCATAGTCTTCTTCATCTCAAGGATGTCTCCAAATCAGTTGGTGATAGTAACAAAACTGATCAAGTTGCAGAAAGTAGCGGTTCTACTGATGCAACTTCAACCCAATAGCCAAATATTATTGGCCACTGCGTTAATTGCAGCGGAATCAAAGAGCGGTACTGATATTGTGTTAAGATCCCTGTTAGACCAGGGGTCTCAGGGTTCCTTTGTGACGGAGTCCGCAGTCCAGCTCTTAGGTCTTAAAAGAATACCAACTAGAGGTTCAATTTCCGGTATAGGTTGTGATCAAGGCCAATCAATGATTTCATTAAATTCGATGGTCCTCATTAAAGTTAAATCACGCGTCGACCCTAGTTTCATTTTCACTGTTAAGGCTTATGTCTTAAAGAAACTAACTAGTATTTTACCGGAAAGGAAGGTCGTGGCAAATGTTTTGACGTCAATCTCGTCTTTGGCTTTAGCAGATCCTTCGTTCGATACTCCGAACAAGGTTGATTTGCTTTTAGGTGCCGAAGTTTATAGCCAGATTTTGTTAGAAGGTTTAATCAGAGGTCCACCTGGTCGACTCATAGCACAAAACACTAGACTAGGATGGATCTTATCTGGTCAAGTAGGTGAAATCAACCAAAGCGAGACATGCCACAATACCGTAGTCACATTGCATTCCAGTCATATAGATGAGAACACACTCCTTAAAAGGTTTTGGGAACTGGAATCTGAGCCCAAGGGCGATTACGATAAGTAAACCTTATCGAGCCCTTCTGAGTGTAACGATATGCAGCTCTGGAAAAGAGGCCCAGTATGGTTACAGAATGAAAAAATAGACTATAAAAGGGGAAATATACAAGTAACTACACTAGAAGAAAGGAAAATTAAAACAAAGTGTCATGCAACTGCGGTAGATGGTAATGATAGTCTACTTACTCGATTTTCTAGGTTCGGTAGGTTAATAAGAGTGATAGCTTACTGTAGAAGGTTTTTACGAAAGAAGAAAATAAAACATAATGAAAACAAGATGAGTACTTGGCTAACCACTAAGGAATTAAATGAAGCTGTACTTACCTGTATCAAACTCTGCCAACTCCAGTCCTTTAGTGATGAAATAGAATCTGTAAAAAAGTACCGTAAATTAAATAAGGGTAGTAAACTTACCTCGTTGAGTCCTTTTCTTGACGATGACGGAATCTTAAGGGTTGGCGGTCGCTTGCACCGGGCTTCTATTGATGAGAATATGAAGCATCCCATCTTAATTCCTCATAAATCACACTTCACCAATCTTTTGATTGCGGAAGCTCACGCAAGAACTTTGCATGGCGGGCCGCAATTAATGCTCAATTACTTAAGATCCAAATACTGGATACTCAATGCTAGGACTCTCGTCAGGCAATATGTTCATAAGTGTGTAATTTGTATTCGACACTCAAAACAAACTCACCAACAAATGATGGGCCAATTACCGAAGGCCAGGGTGTCTGCTCAGAAGCCTTTTCAATGTAGTGGCGTAGATTACGCAGGTCCAATCAGCATCCGAACCTCTAAAGGCCGTGGTCATCACTCCACTAAGGGTTACATATGTTTGTTTGTTTGCATGTCCACTCGGGCTATTCACCTTGAAGTTGTCAGTGACATGACTTCTCAGAGTTTTCTTGCGGCTTTTAAGCGCTTTGTAGCCAGACGTGGCCGAGTATTGGACTTGTGGAGTGATAATGGGACCACATTTGTTGGTAGTGCAAAGGAATTGCGACAGCTATTCAACGCTGAAAGGTCGATGGTAGCTTCGGAAATAGCTGATTTCCTGTCTATGAATGGTACGACTTGGCATTTCATACCTCCCCATGCTCCAAACTTTGGAGGATTGTGGGAGGCTGGTGTCAAGTCCACGAAGCACCATTTGAAAAGAATTATAGGCACCAGCACATTGACATTTGAAGAAATGACAACTGTGTTGGCCCAAATCGAGGCCTGCCTTAACTCAAGGCCGATCTCTCAGTTATCCAACAATCCAGAGGACTCGTGTCCTTTGACGCCTGGGCACTTTCTCGTGGGTGAACCGTTAGTAACTGTACCTGATGCCAATTATGAGAATTCATCCATTAGCAATCTGAAGCGGTGGCATCTCACACAAAAAATGCTTCAACATTTCTGGCGTAGGTGGTCATCAGAGTATTTAACTCAATTGCAGCATCGATATAAATGGACAGATGTTAAGACTGAACCTGAAATTGGAGACATTGTTCTGGTGAGGGAGGATGGTCTTCCACCCGCTAGATGGCTATACGGGGTTATTACAAATAAGCATCCAGGTTTGGACAATATTACTCGCGTTGTAACCATACGGTGTAAAAATAATGAAATTAAAAGGCCTGTGTCTAAATTAATTATTTTACCTGTGAACACTTAATTGTTTACCATAATGATGTGTTTTTATATAGTTTTATTTACGTAATATTAATGGTTCGTGAATTCACTTGAATGAACTTGTATTTTTTTACTGTGTTTTACCATTGTTTAAGTTTTAACTTTTATTTACTTTAATGAACTTGTATTTTTCTGTTTCACCGTTGTTTAACTTTTATTTGCATATGTCATGAACTTGTTATCGTACTAGGTTTAGATTATAGTGGATAGCACCCAACCAATCATATTTTTAAGTTTATACTGTCAGGTTAAGGTTGATGGACAGAGCCGTCCATGGCGGGCGGAATGTCTAATCTGTTTAAATAATTATCAACATTGTCATTAGTTTAGTACCGCTACTCCATAACAGATGGCGTTGTGCCGTTACGTCACATTTGTAAATCGCGGTGTTAAGATTTTCGTGCAAGGTATGACCTCCTCGGTACTTTATGAATTAAAGTTTGTCTTACTCTGGACACCTATGTATTATTTCTCTCCGAGACATTTTTGGGACATTGTACAAACAGTATATAGAAAAATATTAGCGCTGTGGGTGGAGATACTACTGCCAATTTCTTACGAATGTTCTGCGAACTTTAACTCTAAAGGCCGGTTGGTTGCCATCCTGTTACCCTGGGGGAGCGCATTGCATAGAGAAATAGACCCAACGAAGAACATCTTCAAATGAAATCACATTCTTTGTAAACAAATCACTGATAAAACTTAAGATTTTAGTTTTCTGAATTGATAAAAGTGTATTTTACAGAATAAAGAAGACAGTTAATTTATTTGTACATTTCTACAGGGTAACTTCAACCATCAGCAGCGACCCTCTTTCCCCCCGCCGCAACACCGGGCTCCGAACTCGCCACACAACCGGCCCGACTTCCAACCCGACATGCGGCCCGACTTCCAACAGGATATGCGGCCCGACTTCCAAGCGGATATGCGGCCTGCCATGCGTCTGGAACCGCCGGGCCTGCCCCCACCGGCCCCCGAGCTGTCCCCCGAGCTGCCCCCCGAGCGCGGCCCGCGAGACATGCCAATGTTCCGGCCACCGATGGACCGCCCGCCTTACATTAACCCCCGTTTCCAATACCGGCAGCATATGGACGAGCGTTCCCTATTCGGGCCAGGAAGACCAAATTTTGAGCCTAGACCGTTGTTTTTCAGGCCAAATTTCCCTCCGAGGCACTTCGCTCCTCCTATGAGGGAGATAGTGCCTAATTCTAGTCATATGCCCCAAGTAACGATTAGGCAGGCCTTGCCTATGCCTGGGCCTAGTATGGAGAAGAGTCCTAAGGAAGGTGGGAGGGAGCAAGAAGTCAGGATGTTGCCGGTGCCCCTGCCGGCTAACTTGCCACCTGGTGGACTGGCTGGCAAGAAAGTCTTGATCAATCCACATTTTAAAGGGAACTTCCAACCGCCTGTTGAAGGTAATTATCGCTTTTTAATAGGGATGTGTCTTAGATAAAAATATATTAAGTCTATTTAGTCCTTCAGTTAGATTACCAAAAAATATTGGACACGTATTTTTTGCTCCCTCAAATCAATAAAAACTGACAATGATATAGCACATCAAAGTTCAGGAGAAGGGGCTTGTGACGTCACTGTTACGTTAAAAGTGTAGCACGGCGTGACGTCACGCGCAATTTCAACGCACTATATCGTCGTCACATTAGGGTTTACGTGACAAAAGAAAAAATACGTGTCCAGTATTTTTGAGTAATCCAACTTTCGGACCAATCAGATTTTTTAAGGACACTACCCTATTGTTGTGTAGTTTTTAGATCTTTTATATTGTAGATTGTAAACCTCATTTCTGGAAGGTTCCTCAGTCAGTTCCTCAAAGTCAGTATGTGTAATTTTTTCATTCACCCTCACTATCGAATCATATCATTGTGGAAATGAGAAGATATACTTTGTTCTGTATCCGTCTGTCTGTCACTACTGATATTCTCTGAACCCAAACGGACTGTTGTACCTATAGTACACCCATATACCAGCATCCTATAGTACTCCAACTTTTTGGATATTTAAAATTACGCCCATCGTTTCTTTCAGTGTTTTTCTCTAAGACCTTAATATATCACTGACTTGTAACTAAATCTGTCTTACCACAAATACCATAAGACCTTAATAATATTATAATGTCATAGGGTTACCAGTCTACATTCCGACGCGAATACAAAAGTCACCGCCACTCAGTCCTACTCTTGAGAGCAAATTCGGTAATTTTTACTTATTTGTTCTGTATTGCATGGTTTTGTAGCAACCCTAGATTTAGTGCCGATATTGTTTATCTTCTCTCTCACTCTCTCTATTACTTATCTGTATGAGATGCCTTTGTCCCGCAGTGGGACTGTAAAAAGGTGGTACCTATTATTATTATTATAATATTGATACGATTAAGCTTAGACAGTAGCATTTTATGCTTGAATACTTAATCAATATTTTGAATTAGAAAGCATAAGAAAGTAGTTTTTATTTCTGTATTTTCTTTTTAGACATACATTCATATCTCAAGTACTATGGGTACGTTATAACGTGCCCCAAACTGTTTTATACTCTATTTGTATTTGTTTACGGTATAATTTTAATATTCGGTACTTAGTACCGTAACCCCGTAACCGGCGGTAGACAGGGTTAAAAAATTTAATGTAAAATTAGTATATTAGTTTTTATAACATATATCTATATCTTATTCTATGTATCGTCTTCGTGGTATCTGGTTGTGCATAGATGTACTTACCATCTTGTATGCCGTTAACAGAAGGATGGTAGATGGCTTGATAAAAAAAAACATAAAAAATGAGTTGGGATTTCTGTCAAATACCAAGAGATTAAATCCAAAGTCAAAAAATCGGTTGTCTGTAAATTCGGTTTACTGACGATAGTTGCACGTGACAACGTCAAAAGAAAATACTGATGGAATGGTTGCATTTTTCAAAAGAATGTTTGATAGATATTTCGTATGATGAATTATTGTATAGCAGCTGTCCACGCGGACGCATCGCTCACTCAAGTAGGAGAGAGACAGATGTCGAACGCTGCCGAACGCGGAAGCTGATTGTGCCTCTTTGTCGATCGTTTCGCGCTCTCGCTTGCACTTCAAGCTTTAAATGGAACGCCTCAGAGCGAGGTAACGCCGCATGCGTCATGTGTTTTCGTGCGTGCAGCCAGCTTCATCGAATTAGAAGACGTTGTCACGTCAAGTCCGCTTGGAATTTAACAAAATTTCATGAGTTTTAATTTTGTTTTGCGGGGAACCCTAAAACTTCATCTAAAATAACCAGTAGCCCAAGTCACTCCTTAGAACATCGGCTATCTGCCGTGCAGCCGTTTAGGACATAACTTCAAACAGACAGACAAACGTCATTTTATTTTATTTTTTTGCTACTATAAATACTTTCATAAGTGCATTTAGTATAAAACTGTCATTTTGACATTACTAACTTACACTTCCGTTTTATTTATTTGTATAGTCTAGTAGTAAATACAACACAGTATCGGCGCTTATATACTGTTTCGCCTGTATTGTACAATTATAATACACTCTGCTTATTTTAATGTGAATCTTGTTTCTTTACGTTTACACGAATCATTACTGGGAAAATCCTATTTAAATATAAAAAAAACACTAAACAAAAAAGTTTAATATTATTATGGACTTTTATGTACTTTTATGGTGAATGCGTAGTAATATCCCGCGAATATCAAATTGTCATAGGTTTTATTGCAATTTACAGCTCAAAATTAGGTTGTATTTCATTAAATAGTCATTCACGAGCTCGCGACAGTAACAAATGTGTATTTCACGAAGTATTGAAATAATTATACTACTTTCTAAATTTAAACTAATAAAATGATTCAATGGCTGTCATGAAATAATGACATTTGAGCACAATTCTAATTAAGAAAGTTGAAAGGGTGACATTAATGATAAAATTACGAGGAATGCATGTTTGTTACGATCGCGGATATGCAATAAATAAATACTGAACTGAAAATTGCAAAAAACCTAAGAAGTTTTGAAATTCGCGGGTTTCTGCTACGCATTAGCCTTAATCATTCATTTTGATTCGTGTTACATTAGTTTTGCATGGCTTCATATTATCTGCACAAACTTATACATTATTTAGTTATCCATCAATGTAGCTAAGGCGATTGGCACACTGCACCTCATCAGCGTAGCGCGGGAGTGCGTGTTCTTACGTTGTGTGCAAGTATCTGTGTTTGTATAAAAATCTCGCGTAGTGTAACACACAGACAACGCATTCGCGGGCAGTGTTCGTCGTTCGTCGACACACCCCGCTGCGTATAGCGGTGCAGTGTACCAACCGCCTTACAGTATAAGTACTAAGTACTACTTCTAAATATGATAACTTTAGTAACGCACTGTATTTCCATAGTAAGTTAATTTAAATCATGTTCTGTAGTATAACATCTTACCTGCCAGAAAACGAGACACAATAGAAAATGTATTGGTTGTCGGTCACATGGCGTTTGAGGTGTTAAAACACATTTTTTACCCATTTATCTACTTTAAGCTGTAAAAAACATGATTTATATGTAACTCAAAGTGAATAATTCACTTTTGTCACTAAAAATCTTATCGGGTTAGATTAAAATCATGACTTTGTACAGCTCAAAACTTCGACGACCAATGTGGCGCGGCGGGCGAAGGTCCGCCTGCGACGCAGGAGGTTGCTGGTTCGATTCCCGCAATGGGACAAATTTTTGTACGATCTACAAATATTTGTTCCGGGTATTCTGGGTATTTGCTATGTGTAATAAAAAATATCTATCTTTGTAATGTATTGTATTAAGTATATCAGTCATCTAGTACCCATAACACAAGCTCTGCTTAGCTTGGGGCTAGATGATGCTGTGTGGATTGTCCAGCCTTATTTATTTATTTTATTTATTTATCGTTAGTATTAGATAAAATCGAATGTTAATTTCAACGCTGCTGGCGGAGTCCAGATTCGTGTACTGATCTTGTACTATCAGGTTGTGCCTCGAGACCCTTCCCCCCCTATACAGTATAATATCGTATAGACGTTCCTTTTCAAGAAAGCCGGTTGCCTTTGAGTGTGTGTAAGATTTCAGATGCACATACACAGTGTTTCTGGAGCTCGTGGCTAAATATAAACAGCCGCACGGGTTGATCGAAGGTTAAGCTACGTTTGCCGAGGTCAGTCTGTGGATGGTTGACCGTTCTTAACATATTGGGGCTCTTCCGTGCCTCGGAAAGCACGTTAAGCTGTTGGTCCCGGCTGTCATTTGTAGATCTTATCCTGTCAACCAGTCTTACTTTGGTGTATCGTGTTGCCCAGTGACTGGGTTGTGCTTGTGGAGGTCAGATAGGCAGTAGCTCCATGTAAAATACTGGTATTCAGCTGCATCTGGTTAGACTGGAAGCTGAACCCAACATAGTTGGGTAGAGGCAGGCCGATGTAAAACAATGCTTCTGTGTGCGTGAAGGCGGTTCATCCGAGCACTCCAGAGCTTACGCACCCAGAAACATTGTCTACACACACAACGTAGACCGACCCGCCTTCGTGAGATAGGAATACTGTACCGATCATCGCCGTGTGTACAGGGCTTGTTGGTCTATATGTGTGCGGGATCTGATGTGTATGTAATTGCGCAGGTCCAGTCAAGGATATCGATGACGCGGCCGAGCGGTTCATAGCTGAACAGCGGAGCGCACTGGCACGGGCGGCCGTCAGGAAGTATGCCAGGCGGTCTCCACAGAGGTAAGAACTATACCTGCTGCTTGAGGAAGAATTTAGGAATCAAAGCCAGAGGCTTAGCTAGTGTTAAAGGGGCCCCATCACAAATTGTTAAAGGTCATTTTCATATAAATAATTTAAAACAAAAGCAGTAGAAACTTACGCACAGTTTTTAACATTGGCCCCAAATTGGCAAGCCTTTACCAGCATAGAGAGCTTAACCCAATGAGATTTTTTATGAAAATCGTGAAATGTTTGCTTTTTAAATCAATAATCTTATTGGCTTAGATAGAAATTACTTTTTTATGGTTGTTTACAGTTTGAAGTAAAAATAATTCGTAAAAAAAAACCTGAAAAAGTCGCCGAAAAATTACAATGCCAATGAACTTGATGATGAACTCATCTTTTGAAATCATGGTATCTACTTGTGTGCGTTGATGTCTCTTCTATCCTGAATATCTTAATATTACTATGATTAATTTTGAAGCTGTCTCCCGCAGTTGAAATACCGATCGTTTAAAAAAAAAACTCTTTTGTATTGTTACAGATATATAGAAAACACGACAATAGAAATAGAGAATGACTTGGTGCACGCGCCGCGCAGAAGTAACGATGATGATGATCTGTTGAGACGACAGGAGGAGTTCATCAACGCCAACAGAGCGGGGCTCAGGAGGAGGTGAGTGAATTGGGCTCCGTAGTGAGGATATAATAATAATAATACTTTATTTATCGGACAACAATAATCCATTGTGTTAGTAAGCAATACAAAATAACTTATTTCTAGTGTTAGTAGCTGAGATACATTATAAAAAGGCAGAGTAACTAATAGTATTGTGAAAAGGGCATCCCCAGATTAATGTTCTGTGATTGTCCTTCTCACAAAACTTTTAATAATCGGAGAGTCAATACTATCCGAAATAGTTTTTAGGATGCTGTTGCCACTCGCCCGCAACCTTGACAACAGCGACGCGGTTTTCTTACGAATGACGGCGTGGAAGCCGTCAGTTCGGTTTTGCGCAAACATAGCAGAAGCGCTGCACCATCGCGGCAGTCCCAACAGCATCCTAAAAATATTATTGTATTGTACGCGTAGGTCATCCAACGTTCTTTTTGTATAGTTGACCCAAAGGTTCCCCGTGTAAAAACACTGGCAATATGCCTTAAACAGTGTTAATTTTACTAAATTGCTACACCGAGCGAATCTTCGGGCCAACATGTTACCTCGGACCGCCAGTGCCCTACGCTCTCTTTCAATATCAACATTGTCCTTAAGGTCGTCAGCGAGAAGATGTCCTAGATATTTGAAAGTTGTCACTCTTTTGACGTTCAAGCCGTAGGGTAATGTCAGGTATAGTATCTGGGCATTCGCCGCCGGCCCCAAAGACAATGTATTCACACTTCTTAACATTATATACAAGTCCGTGTGAGGCAGCATACGCCTGACAGACCCGAAGCATTTTATTTATTGCACCTGCCGTCGGTGCCAGCAACGCCATGTCATCAGCGTAGCTGATACTGTTTATCTTTACACCATGAACACTGCATCCCACCCGCATTTTGCTGAGGTTCACGATTAGGCCGTCTAAATATGTGCTAAAAAGCCTCGGAGATGTCAGACCCCCCTGCCTCACACCGCATTCCAACCTGTATGTATCAGAGAGTGCATTGGACCACCTTACAACATTTACTTGATTCCCATACCAATACTGTAGTATCTTGAGCACTCCAGCCGGTACACCCCTATCCTCAAGCTCTCTCCAGAGTACATCATAATTTACTAAATCGAAGGCTCTGGAGAGATCCAGAAAACAGGCGTATACCGGCGTTTTCCTATCAGTGTAATACTGGACGGTATGTTTGAGACTTACTATGGCGCTTTCCGTTGACAGTCCAGGTTGAAACCTGAACTGTGAGTCATGCACGGATAGACATTCGCTCAAAGTGGAATCAATCATACCATCCAGCACTTTTGCTAATGTGGTTGCGAGAGATATAGGTCGATAGTTTGACTTATCTGAGATGTCGCCCGTCCTATTCTTAATTATGGGAACCACCAGTGTTTTCATCAGTCCCGCCGGCAAGTAAGAGTGACTAAGGCACATGTTATAAAAAACCGACAAAACCCTTGGCAGATGCACCCCAGCAAACTTGAGATGCTCAATACTGAGCCCGTCATGACCGGGAGACTTGCCTCTGCTCATATTTTTAATTACTTTCGCAACTTGTCTGGCCAAGAAGAACATTAACGACTTATCTCCCTGAGTTCCAGGTCCAGCATCGACCTCATATACTGAGGGACCCAGAGGAGATTGCACTGTAAAATGTTCCTTGAACATATTCGCAATCTCCTCCGGATCGCTCCTCCCGCCGACATTCACCGATAGGCCAGGCTTAATATCAAGCTTACTCGTGGACTTCCAAAACTTAGCGAAATTATTTGTTGCTCTTGCTTTTGCTATATGATCATAATATCCATCTTGATCTGCTCCTGGTTTTTTTGGCACCATTTTAGCCGAGCCTTGAAAGTGTTACGGGCCACTCGCATTTGTTCAAAAATAACTCCAGAAGCAGGCCGATTGTGTAAAACCCACATTTCGAATTTAAGCCTGGCCTCGCGGTGTGCATCTCTTACATGAAAATTCCACCCGCACAATGTCTTGCGGTTCCTACCTCTACCTCCAGTCCCTACCCTTTCATATGTTTGCTCGGCAGCATCACATAGTGCATATGATATTTTACTAAACAACTTATCTAAAATAGCTTTGTGCTCACTTAAATTAAATAAATAAATAAAAAAATTTCGTTCCCCCCAAATGACTTTGTTGCAAGGAGTAGGAATTGTGATAATAGTAGAATTGTAGTAATATAAGAGGGTTATACTGTAGAGGGAGAATAACGAAAAGATAGATGGATTGTGTGAAAGATGATATGGCTAGAAAAGAGGTGACTCTTGAGATGACGGCAAATAGAGATGTACCTATGGAAGAAGAAAACATGCTGCGCAGACCCTAAATAAATTGAGATAAGGGCAGGAAGATGATGAGTGAGAAATCATAATCAGCTGTCCCATACATTTATTAAAATATATTCATGTTCTTTCTTTGTATTGCTCGACGTCCCATGTTTTGTTGAAATGTACGCGGAGAACGTCCCAGGCCCAGCTCGCCTTTTGTTACGAGTGTAGATGTCGCTCAGTGCTAATGTAGTGAGTTGTGTGTGCGCAGGATGCGCTCCCCGTCCCCCGCGCGGCCCGCGTCCCCGCGCCGCAGCCCGGAGCGGCGCGCGCGCACGGACGCGGCGCGCCACACGGATGAGGTACGTGCTCTCTAATGTAGTACCGTGTGCGCAGGATGCGCTCCCCGCCCCCGCGCCGCAGCCCGGAGCGGCGCGCGCGCACGGACGCGGCGCGCCACACGGATGAGGTACGTGCTCTCTAATGTAGTACCGTGTGCGCAGGATGCGCTCCCCGCCCCCGCGCCGCAGCCCGGAGCGGCGCGCGCGCACGGACGCGGCGCGCCACACGGATGAGGTACGTGCTCTCTAATGTAGTACCGTGTGCGCAGGATGCGCTCCCCGCCCCCGCGCCGCAGCCCGGAGCGGCGCGCGCGCACGGACGCGGCGCGCCACACGGATGAGGTACGTGCTCTCTAATGTAGTACCGTGTGCGCAGGATGCGCTCCCCGCCCCCGCGCCGCAGCCCGGAGCGGCGCGCGCGCACGGACGCGGCGCGCCACACGGATGAGGTACGTGCTCTCTAATGTAGTACCGTGTGCGCAGGATGCGCTCCCCGCCCCCGCGCCGCAGCCCGGAGCGGCGCGCGCGCACGGACGCGGCGCGCCACACGGATGAGGTACGTGCTCTCTAATGTAGTACCGTGTGCGCAGGATGCGCTCCCCGCCCCCGCGCCGCAGCCCGGAGCGGCGCGCGCGCACGGACGCGGCGCGCCACACGGATGAGGTACGTGCTCTCTAATGTAGTACCGTGTGCGCAGGATGCGCTCCCCGCCCCCGCGCCGCAGCCCGGAGCGGCGCGCGCGCACGGACGCGGCGCGCCACACGGATGAGGTACGTGCTCTCTAATGTAGTACCGTGTGCGCAGGATGCGCTCCCCGCCCCCGCGCCGCAGCCCGGAGCGGCGCGCGCGCACGGACGCGGCGCGCCACACGGATGAGGTACGTGCTCTCTAATGTAGTACCGTGTGCGCAGGATGCGCTCCCCGCCCCCGCGCCGCAGCCCGGAGCGGCGCGCGCGCACGGACGCGGCGCGCCACACGGATGAGGTACGTGCTCTCTAATGTAGTACCGTGTGCGCAGGATGCGCTCCCCGCCCCCGCGCCGCAGCCCGGAGCGGCGCGCGCGCACGGACGCGGCGCGCCACACGGATGAGGTACGTGCTCTCTAATGTAGTACCGTGTGCGCAGGATGCGCTCCCCGCCCCCGCGCCGCAGCCCGGAGCGGCGCGCGCGCACGGACGCGGCGCGCCACACGGATGAGGTACGTGCTCTCTAATGTAGTACCGTGTGCGCAGGATGCGCTCCCCGCCCCCGCGCCGCAGCCCGGAGCGGCGCGCGCGCACGGACGCGGCGCGCCACACGGATGAGGTACGTGCTCTCTAATGTAGTACCGTGTGCGCAGGATGCGCTCCCCGCCCCCGCGCCGCAGCCCGGAGCGGCGCGCGCGCACGGACGCGGCGCGCCACACGGATGAGGTACGTGCTCTCTAATGTAGTACCGTGTGCGCAGGATGCGCTCCCCGCCCCCGCGCCGCAGCCCGGAGCGGCGCGCGCGCACGGACGCGGCGCGCCACACGGATGAGGTACGTGCTCTCTAATGTAGTACCGTGTGCGCAGGATGCGCTCCCCGCCCCCGCGCCGCAGCCCGGAGCGGCGCGCGCGCACGGACGCGGCGCGCCACACGGATGAGGTACGTGCTCTCTAATGTAGTACCGTGTGCGCAGGATGCGCTCCCCGCCCCCGCGCCGCAGCCCGGAGCGGCGCGCGCGCACGGACGCGGCGCGCCACACGGATGAGGTACGTGCTCTCTAATGTAGTACCGTGTGCGCAGGATGCGCTCCCCGCCCCCGCGCCGCAGCCCGGAGCGGCGCGCGCGCACGGACGCGGCGCGCCACACGGATGAGGTACGTGCTCTCTAATGTAGTACCGTGTGCGCAGGATGCGCTCCCCGCCCCCGCGCCGCAGCCCGGAGCGGCGCGCGCGCACGGACGCGGCGCGCCACACGGATGAGGTACGTGCTCTCTAATGTAGTACCGTGTGCGCAGGATGCGCTCCCCGCCCCCGCGCCGCAGCCCGGAGCGGCGCGCGCGCACGGACGCGGCGCGCCACACGGATGAGGTACGTGCTCTCTAATGTAGTACCGTGTGCGCAGGATGCGCTCCCCGCCCCCGCGCCGCAGCCCGGAGCGGCGCGCGCGCACGGACGCGGCGCGCCACACGGATGAGGTACGTGCTCTCTAATGTAGTACCGTGTGCGCAGGATGCGCTCCCCGCCCCCGCGCCGCAGCCCGGAGCGGCGCGCGCGCACGGACGCGGCGCGCCACACGGATGAGGTACGTGCTCTCTAATGTAGTACCGTGTGCGCAGGATGCGCTCCCCGCCCCCGCGCCGCAGCCCGGAGCGGCGCGCGCGCACGGACGCGGCGCGCCACACGGATGAGGTACGTGCTCTCTAATGTAGTACCGTGTGCGCAGGATGCGCTCCCCGCCCCCGCGCCGCAGCCCGGAGCGGCGCGCGCGCACGGACGCGGCGCGCCACACGGATGAGGTACGTGCTCTCTAATGTAGTACCGTGTGCGCAGGATGCGCTCCCCGCCCCCGCGCCGCAGCCCGGAGCGGCGCGCGCGCACGGACGCGGCGCGCCACACGGATGAGGTACGTGCTCTCTAATGTAGTACCGTGTGCGCAGGATGCGCTCCCCGCCCCCGCGCCGCAGCCCGGAGCGGCGCGCGCGCACGGACGCGGCGCGCCACACGGATGAGGTACGTGCTCTCTAATGTAGTACCGTGTGCGCAGGATGCGCTCCCCGCCCCCGCGCCGCAGCCCGGAGCGGCGCGCGCGCACGGACGCGGCGCGCCACACGGATGAGGTACGTGCTCTCTAATGTAGTACCGTGTGCGCAGGATGCGCTCCCCGCCCCCGCGCCGCAGCCCGGAGCGGCGCGCGCGCACGGACGCGGCGCGCCACACGGATGAGGTACGTGCTCTCTAATGTAGTACCGTGTGCGCAGGATGCGCTCCCCGCCCCCGCGCCGCAGCCCGGAGCGGCGCGCGCGCACGGACGCGGCGCGCCACACGGATGAGGTACGTGCTCTCTAATGTAGTACCGTGTGCGCAGGATGCGCTCCCCGCCCCCGCGCCGCAGCCCGGAGCGGCGCGCGCGCACGGACGCGGCGCGCCACACGGATGAGGTACGTGCTCTCTAATGTAGTACCGTGTGCGCAGGATGCGCTCCCCGCCCCCGCGCCGCAGCCCGGAGCGGCGCGCGCGCACGGACGCGGCGCGCCACACGGATGAGGTACGTGCTCTCTAATGTAGTACCGTGTGCGCAGGATGCGCTCCCCGCCCCCGCGCCGCAGCCCGGAGCGGCGCGCGCGCACGGACGCGGCGCGCCACACGGATGAGGTACGTGCTCTCTAATGTAGTACCGTGTGCGCAGGATGCGCTCCCCGCCCCCGCGCCGCAGCCCGGAGCGGCGCGCGCGCACGGACGCGGCGCGCCACACGGATGAGGTACGTGCTCTCTAATGTAGTACCGTGTGCGCAGGATGCGCTCCCCGCCCCCGCGCCGCAGCCCGGAGCGGCGCGCGCGCACGGACGCGGCGCGCCACACGGATGAGGTACGTGCTCTCTAATGTAGTACCGTGTGCGCAGGATGCGCTCCCCGCCCCCGCGCCGCAGCCCGGAGCGGCGCGCGCGCACGGACGCGGCGCGCCACACGGATGAGGTACGTGCTCTCTAATGTAGTACCGTGTGCGCAGGATGCGCTCCCCGCCCCCGCGCCGCAGCCCGGAGCGGCGCGCGCGCACGGACGCGGCGCGCCACACGGATGAGGTACGTGCTCTCTAATGTAGTACCGTGTGCGCAGGATGCGCTCCCCGCCCCCGCGCCGCAGCCCGGAGCGGCGCGCGCGCACGGACGCGGCGCGCCACACGGATGAGGTACGTGCTCTCTAATGTAGTACCGTGTGCGCAGGATGCGCTCCCCGCCCCCGCGCCGCAGCCCGGAGCGGCGCGCGCGCACGGACGCGGCGCGCCACACGGATGAGGTACGTGCTCTCTAATGTAGTACCGTGTGCGCAGGATGCGCTCCCCGCCCCCGCGCCGCAGCCCGGAGCGGCGCGCGCGCACGGACGCGGCGCGCCACACGGATGAGGTACGTGCTCTCTAATGTAGTACCGTGTGCGCAGGATGCGCTCCCCGCCCCCGCGCCGCAGCCCGGAGCGGCGCGCGCGCACGGACGCGGCGCGCCACACGGATGAGGTACGTGCTCTCTAATGTAGTACCGTGTGCGCAGGATGCGCTCCCCGCCCCCGCGCCGCAGCCCGGAGCGGCGCGCGCGCACGGACGCGGCGCGCCACACGGATGAGGTACGTGCTCTCTAATGTAGTACCGTGTGCGCAGGATGCGCTCCCCGCCCCCGCGCCGCAGCCCGGAGCGGCGCGCGCGCACGGACGCGGCGCGCCACACGGATGAGGTACGTGCTCTCTAATGTAGTACCGTGTGCGCAGGATGCGCTCCCCGCCCCCGCGCCGCAGCCCGGAGCGGCGCGCGCGCACGGACGCGGCGCGCCACACGGATGAGGTACGTGCTCTCTAATGTAGTACCGTGTGCGCAGGATGCGCTCCCCGCCCCCGCGCCGCAGCCCGGAGCGGCGCGCGCGCACGGACGCGGCGCGCCACACGGATGAGGTACGTGCTCTCTAATGTAGTACCGTGTGCGCAGGATGCGCTCCCCGCCCCCGCGCCGCAGCCCGGAGCGGCGCGCGCGCACGGACGCGGCGCGCCACACGGATGAGGTACGTGCTCTCTAATGTAGTACCGTGTGCGCAGGATGCGCTCCCCGCCCCCGCGCCGCAGCCCGGAGCGGCGCGCGCGCACGGACGCGGCGCGCCACACGGATGAGGTACGTGCTCTCTAATGTAGTACCGTGTGCGCAGGATGCGCTCCCCGCCCCCGCGCCGCAGCCCGGAGCGGCGCGCGCGCACGGACGCGGCGCGCCACACGGATGAGGTACGTGCTCTCTAATGTAGTACCGTGTGCGCAGGATGCGCTCCCCGCCCCCGCGCAGCCCGCGCCACACGGATGAGGTACGTGCTTTTAAACCTTGCTCCACACTAGAAATTTCTCCGGTACCATGGGTGCCTTCACAAACATTCAAACTCACATACACCGACAGCCAGACAAATATTTGTTGCGTGCGTGAACCCACGACACGCAGCGTGGCAGCCAATCACTCAGCCACTGCGCTAACCGTGCATTCCTTGCACCGTGCATTTGACGACCTATGTGACGCAGCGGGTGAAGGTCCGCCTGCGACACAGGGGTTCGATTCCCGTCTTAAGACAAATGTTTGTACGATCTACAAATATTTATTCCGGGTGTTCTGGGTATTTGCTATGTATGATAAAAAAATATCTATCTACGTAATGTATTGTATTAAGTATATCAGTCATCTAGTACCCATAACACAAGCTCTGCTTAGCTTGAGGCTAGATGATGCTGTGTGGATTGTCCAGCATTTTTTTTTTATTCCTAGCCTATATTTATTTGACCTAGCTTTATCTACTCTCTGATTTTCTTCCAATTGACCTTGAAGTGTAGTATACTATCACGACAGTCCATGGACGTAGACTTTCTATCGCATCGTGACCGTGCTAAGGTCACTAGATTATTTAAACCATGAGGTGTAAATACAGTTTAGCAGACATCAGTTCATACTGAATGGCAATATAGATGGGAAAATTCTATCAAGGGCCGAAACCTCCACCAGTTCTTTCCATCCGTTCGTGAGCGGCTGGAGAGAACATGGCTGGAGGTGGATCACTGTGTTGCCCAATATCCCATAGGTCCTCTATCCCCAACCATTGCTACTCTTGAAAGCCAGAATCAACAGTGGCGCCCACCAGAAAAACGTCAAGTCAATGAATAAATGTGTTTTGTTGGAGTCTAGATTCGTGGATTACAGGCGATGCGAGCCTCTTCCATGAGATTCTAAGATCACGAATGATGATGATGGTGAAGGGTGGGCGTTTTGGGGGACTGTCTGTCTTCTTTGTATAATGACGGGATATAACAATGTAGAACCATGACTTTTGTTCTTACAGGACAGCGAATATAAGCGGAGAGTACGCGAACAGGAGAGCCTGCGCGAGAGAGTGCTTCGGGCCAAAGAAGTGCGACGCAGGAAGAACGCGGTAGCCCTGCACAAGCAGTTACAAGACAAGTAAGTTCAAAGTCTTTGGGGGACAGGAGGGGTTCAAGTACCTCATCGTCCATAGAAGAGGGAGGATCGGACCATCTCTGACCAGACGGGTGTTGTGTCTGTTGGTCCAAGGGAAATCGACGGCAGAAGTGAAACCATGAGTCGAGTAAAGAATCCAGAATCATGCAATCCGCCTAACGTTTCAATTTTTAATAGGGTAGTGTCCGTCTAAAAATCTGATTGGTCCGAAAGTTAGATTACTCAAAAATACTGGACACGTATTTTTTCTTTTGTCACGTAAACCAAAAATGACGACGGTATAGTGCGTTGAAATTGCGCGTGACGTCACGCCGTGCTACACTTTTAACGTAACAGTGACGTCACAAGCCCCTTCTCCTGAACTTTGATGTGCTATATCATTGTCACTTTTTATTGAATTAAGTAAGCAAAAAATACGTGTCCAATATTTTTTACATTTCACATGGAGCGACTGCCTATCTGAACTCTACAACCCAGTTACTGGGCAACACGATACCCCTCAGTAAGACTAGTTGTCACTTTCGGGCTTCTGACTACCCGAAACGATCGACAAAGATCTACGAATGACAGCCGAGACCAACGGCTTAACGTGCTTTCCGAGACACGCAGGAGTCTTGATATGTTACGAACGGTCACACATCCACAGACTGACCTGTCTGATCTTCGATCAACCCCTGCGGCTGTTTTTATTTAGCCACGAGCTCCTCCTAAATCCTAACATTCAATAAACCATTTAATTAATATCTCTATTTACAGAGAACGTGATACCCAAGACAAAGAAAAAGAAGCCCTACTGAAGCCCCCAACGGACTCTATCCAAACTCCCGGACCAGTTCAGGCCCCCACAGTCTCTACCATAGAACTTCAGCACAACAAACCCGACACTACACGGAAGTCTCCAGAAAAAGTGGAGAAGATAGAGAAGTTGGAGAAAGTGAGGGTCGAAGTGAAGGTTGCGAAGGAAGTGAGGGAGCGGTCGCCGGTTAAAGAGGAGAGGATGGAAGTTAACTCCACTTGTGGTGAGTTTTTTGTGCTGATATTGTTCTTCTTCAGTATGTTTAATCGAATATTTTTATTTGTAAATAGCTCTGTCCTGCGGTTTTACCCGCTCCTAAGGGTCGTATCGTGATGTTAAATAGCCTTTTGGGATGTCGCATGGTTAAAAAAACTTGAGAGGTGTTAAGGGACACCCGGATGAAACGAAGTTCCTTTTGTTATTATTTTTATTATTTATTATTTACAAAAAACCTGTATACACTCAATAAAAATAATCGTCGCGACACCACACTGTTCAATGCGAAATAGAAAGACGAAACGAAAATAACTGGCTTTCTTTCTATGAGAGAGAGAGACAGAGAAACAGATAAACACGCGCACGCCGCACGGCTTGCAACTATAGCAAAAAGTGTCGTTACAACTTGATCTTAAGTTTTTCCGTCTAGCCCCCTTTCGCAACGCGCGATAAGAAACTTCGTTCCAAAAAAACAAATTATATTTAGTCCGTTACTCAGATAATATAATAATATGAGATAAATTTTATCAGCTTTATCATATTGATACAAAATGACTAGATAAAACGCCTGGGGAAAAAGGGGGTGTTTGCTTCGTCACAAGTCAGTATTAACATCTACATAGGCTTGACGTCATGTCACATTTTAACTCAATGTATCGTCGTTTGCGCGTACGTGTGATAGTTTTTCAACTTAATTCAAAGAGGTTCATGTTAAATTGGGAAAAAATTACAATTTGGGAAGGTTTAGAGGAGTAATTTTGGAGTTTATTAACTATTTTTCTCCACAAACGACCTTTTGGAAGGGGCATCTAGAGTCATTCATCTTGTATTTATTTTAATTGTAAAATTGACGTTCAAAATTGCTTTTTTTATGGTCTATTTGATACAAATTATTTGACTTTGAACAATGTTACAGTTTTATGAAAGATTTTTTTACATAAATTTTTATCCGGTCACCGTAAACCTCTGCAAGAACTTATCAAAACACCGCACTATACTTAATGGTTTTTTGTTCAGAGAACCTCACCCCCCCGCACAAGCTGGTCCCCAAGCGCTCCTCCCCCGAGCGCGCGCTGACGCCGCCGCTGCCGGACAGGCGGACAGACAGCGACGACGACCTGGACCTCATCCTGGGAGATATCGACGGCATCCTGTCCGACGACGACGACTCCGGACGGTTCAAGGAGAAGACTAAAAAGTGAGGAAACAAGTCTCAATTTGATTGCTCAACACAAGCTTTTACCGATAAAACAGGCTTTCATAAAAAAATGCGCATTCCAAATTTCGTGTCTGTGCTACTGACCGTTAAAGGCAATCCTGGGTTTCCACATAAAAATCTGTTTACCTTGGAACAAATATTTGTAAGGCAGTTGTTCCGGGTCTGACTGTTTGTAAAGTTTAAATGTTTGTGAACTCATTCACGATACAATAGAAATTCCTAGTAAATAAATAAATATAAATAAATATTACTGGACAATCCACACAGCATCATCTAGCCCCAAGCTAAGCAGAGCTTGTGTTATGGGTACTAGATTACTGATATACTTAACACAATACATTACATAGATAGATATTTTTTACTATACATAGCAAACACCCAGAACACCTACAACAAATCTTTGTAGATCGTACAAACATTTGTCCCAAGGCGGGAATCGAACCCGCAACCTCCTGAGTCGCAGGCGGAACTTCGCCCGCTGCGCCACATCGGTCGTCAAAAGTGTAGAGACTCAACTTTTAAAATGTTTACTCCGAATTCAACTTCAACCAAGAATTAGAGGAAATGGGTCAAATTTATCTTGCAAGGTTACATACCCGGGCCGTAAAACAGTCACAAGTTCCCAGAGCCGACGCTTGTGTAATGAAGCTTCGGTGTGTAATGAAGCTATTGGGCTTTTTGGCCTTCTAGCTTTCTAAGCGCTAACAAACGAAACTAGTCTTAAAACATGGTCTAAAAGCCTCGACTCTTTTGAAACACTATAAGCCCCCAAACTCATACGATCTATTTCCTATCCTATTCTAGACCAGACCCACCAAAGTCGAAGCCTCAGGTTGACTTGCGATCGAAGCTGCCTCCCAAGTCTTCTAGTGAACACAAGAAGCAACAGAGACAGAAGATCGTCTTCACAGAGATCAGAGAAGAGGCGAGGATTAAGAAGAAAGGTTTGTACATGGGAAATTGTACCTGCCTCATAATTTATTAATATAATAATAACAGCTGTGTAGCGACATCTATCTCGCCACATACCAACTAAATCTGAAGTATCCTACATCGCTATATTAAAGATATCCTATTGATTGAACATCAACAAAGCGAAGCGATATAGCAAAGATTCCGACAACAACCGACGGGCAGTAGCCCACCAGACACAACACACGTTTGGTCGGAGGATCCTCCCTTTTCTATGATGGATGAGGAACTTTACACCCTGTTCCTCATACCCACAAAGCTGCACTGGTCGATCGAAGGTTAAGCTACGGTTGTCAAGTTCGGTCTGCGGATGAGTGACGATCGAAATTTGCAAATTGCAAAAAGCATAAGAAAAATGGAATTTAGCGAGTTGCCGCTACGCAATAGCCTAAATACCTATGTAATAGGGACGACCATTAACATAACATTATTTAAATTCTATACATAATTGTAACGAGGAGCTCGTGGCTAAATAAAAACAGCCGCAGGGGTTGATCGAAGGTTAAGCTACGCTTGCCGAGGTCAGTCCGTGCACGGGCGACCGTTCGTGACATATCGAGACTCCTCCGTGCCTCGGAAAGCACGTTAAGCCGTTGGTTCCGGCTGTCGTAGATCTTTAACAGTTGTAACGGGTAGTCAGAAATTCGAAAAGTCTGACAACCAGTATTACCAAGAAGTATCGTGTTTCCCAGTAACTGGGTTTTGGAGATCAGATAGACAGTCGCTCCATGTGAAGTACTGGTATTCAGCTGCATCCGGTTAGACTGGACGCCGACCCCAACATAGTTGGGAGAAGGCAGGCAGATGATGATGATGACATAATTGTAACGAATGTTGTATTACAGACAGGTCTCCCTCTCGCCGAGCGGTAGTCACGAGCTCCACAGTAACCGACACAGATCCGCCGGTCGCAGTTAAAAAGTCAAAGGTAAGAGTTATGTTATCTATACAACTAAATAAAATAAACTAACGTACATGAAAGTATTTACGGTAGTAATATAACATAAAAATGTTTGTAATTTTTTTTGTCTGTTTTTTGTGCTAATCTCCGAAACCGCTGAATCGATTTTGACAGGAATTTCACTGAATAATGTGACAGAAAGAAAGAAAAGAAAGAAAAAAGATTTATTCAGCACAGGCTCAGGCACACAATGATACAATACTAAACATAGAAAACATAAAAAAAATAAAAAAATGTAATTTTAATTTTTGTGTCGGTTCAGTCGCGGTCATAGCTAGTCTCTTCTAAAATTGAGAGTAAGAGGATAAAGAAAATATATTTAAAAGGTAATTTTAATTTTTGTGTCTATACATTACTTTATGATTAACACCTTTTTGTTATTTTCAGGTAAAAACAAAACTGGACATGACTGTGAAATCCAGACAAAGGATAATATATGAGAAAGAGGTGAGTCACATCTGTATAATTATAAATAAATAAACAATACCAGCCTGTTACTGTCCCACTGCAGGGCAAATGCCTCCTCTCATACAGGAGGAGAAGGAGGCACGAGCATTAATCACCACGCTTGCTCAAGACGTTCGTGACGTTGGTTGGACGGGTTGGTCATTTCAGACGTCCAGGTTTCCTTACGAAGTTTTCCTTCACCGATGTCAGTGGTATATAGTGGCGTCTCCATGCAGTATGTTAATTAACAAAAGGCGTCCCCGTTACCCTGCAATATTTTAGCGTCCATACATGCTACAAAAAACGTGTGCGTTTCGGCACGTCCGACAGAAGTGATAACTTAAACTAATTTAAGTTGAACTACGACTAGCGCAGTGGGTTAGAGTGAGAGACGAGGAGCCTGCCTACCGCTGATGTATGCGTCAGAGAAAAGGATGCCAGACAGACTGGCGCCGTAACGCGTTACGTAACAAAACGGTACGCCCTCCCACAAGAAGTTTTCACTTCAAAAAAATTACCATCTAAAAATATATATTTTCATAATTTAATTGATACGTTAAAGAATCACTCTGCGCACGCGCTCCGTTCTTTCAAAATAGAAGTACGACAACGTCACATTTATTCATGGCATTTAAATATGTTTTTGAATTCGGTTTTTTGAACTTATTTTTTTGAGCAGATATTTTATTTTTTATCTATTTTAATGATATAGTTTAAGAAGTTTAAGAGAACGCTTTCTGCTATTTAACATACTGTATAATGACTGTTAGAGGGGTCGATCGAAGGTAAAACTTCGCTTGTAGAGGTCTGTCTGTGGATGGGTGACCATCATTGTATATCGAGACCCAACCTTACCTCGGAAATTACTTTACACCGTTAGTCCCGCCTGTCTTTGGCTCCATGTAAAACACTGATATTCAGCTGCATCTGGTTAAACTGGCTGCCGACCCCGTCGTAAAGCCTCAAACATTAGAAACTTCAAAAATACATTAAACCTTAAACGAATGGAAATAGAGTGTCAAAGAGCTTGGGGCGCGCGGAACACATTGTTTGACCTAAAGGCATGGTTGTCACCGAGACTGAGCGATTGGCTGTTGCGCTGCGAGTCGCCGGTTCGATTCCCACAAGTATTAGTTCCGTATCTGGCTGTTCGTGTTTGTGAGTTTTTGTAAACACACTACGGTGCCAACCATGCCTTTAATTACTGTTCTAAATAGCGATCCGCACCGGCTCCGCTCGTGACAAATTATCTTCATAAACCTTTCTTGTTTCTCACTCTTTCTTTTGGCGTAAACCGCATGAAAATCCGTTCATTTTCCTATTTTCTGCGCAACTGTCTGAATTTGTTTCTTTCCGTAAGTACGTTCTCCGAAATATTAGAAAACTTAAAAAGACAAGATAAATGTAATCTTTATAGTTATGGTGTGACCAGGGGAAACAATCATTTATTTTTATTTAAATAGATTTACTCACTAACTCTACCTTTGTCCCGCTCTAGCAAGCAGAAAAAGAAAAAGAAGACGAAAAGAAAGCGTCGTTCTCGAACAGACGCGTGATCCTGCAGAGAAAAGCACCCAAAGAGAAATCATCTTCAGTATTCTCAAGAATCGAGGTCAAAACGGACCCTTCAAAGCCCAACCCTGGCATATTTAGCCGGGCAGTCAGAACTGCTATCGGTACAGAGAGTACTAGAATCGTAATAAAAAAAGACGAGCCACAGATACAATTTGAAAGTGACTCGGATATAGACGAGGACACTTTGCTTGAAGACACAGGGGTCATAGCCACTGTGAGCAACTTGCCCCACGGGATGACGGACACCAGGTTGAAGACGTTGGCCGGCAGTGAAGTGCAGGTAACTAGAATTTTAGGGTTATTTTCTTTGGATTGTCTCTCTTTTTTTGGGGTTGGTGGTTCGAATGGTAATTTTATTTCGGATATGTCTAAGAAATCGAAGTTCCAAACTGCTGCGTCACCTTACTTTGCGGGGGTTCTTAATAAAACAACTGTTTTTTGACACGGTATGATACAAAATATTTTTTTGGAATGTGCATCTCGCAGTTTATCCTTCAGGATATCTACTGCTAAACCGAACTTACCTGTAGGGACTTAATTGAAAATTAAGCCCTCCAGCCAGGGCGTAAAAAAAAAATAAGCTAAGCAACCAATAGCTGCGGGGTTCAAGCCTCGGCTTAGGACGTCGCTGGGAGAGGACAGCAAGGGACGGGCTGAATCTAATAGATATATTATTTATGGGACTAATTCAAACAACTACTGGCTCAGCTACACGGGCTGGCTCGAGCAACAGTCGGGGACAAAACACACAAATTAAAATCATTTCCAAAAACTCATACAGTCTCGCCGGTAAGGAAACTATTGCGACTATTAATTTTACCACTGCAGCAATTTCGCAACCGGTGTGCATGTATGATCAGATGTATGAACGTAAAAAAAAACTGAAATGATCATAGCAAGTGGTGTTCTGTAGTTTCTGCCTAGTCCCAAGGGAATAAGGCGTGTTTTTATGTATTTAGGTATGTAATAAATCAAAACTGAATATTTAATAGTAAACACAGTTAAAAGATTTTATACATGTTACAAGAATATTGGCTTAATTTGTTAAATATTTATTAGATATTCACACATATACAATTATACCATAAAACTAACTATATACATATTTACAAAAAACAAAAAAAAAATAATTTTGTTTTGGCTTCATTAATAAACATGTCATTTTTAAAAAGCATTGCTAAAAAGAAACGATTTCTTTAGCCAGTTTCTTGGCTGTAATAGCAAAATAATATGATAGAGACACATCTATCTACCCTCTACAATAGTTTGAAAGATAATATATAAATAAATAATGCCGGATAATACACACAGTATCATCTAGCCTCAAGCTAAGAGCTTCTCTTCTTCAATCTGTCTTTTAACAAGTCACAAAATCTTGACGTATTAGAAGACTGATTATTTAAAGTATAATTTTACTCACCATATTTGGTATGGGAGTTATATTACACTATGTGTTACTGGATGCGGCAAGCTGAAGACAGGGCGCTATGGCGCTCATTAGGAGAGGGCTATGTCTAGCAGTGGACTTGTATAGCCTGATGATGATGATGATGATGATGTGTTACAGGATTATTTAGTCAGTGTTCGGGTTATTGCAATCGCGTTGTCCGCCTATAAACGCCACTGATGGCTAATGACGTCACAAAATGTTGACGTATTCAAAAACTGATTATTTAAAGTATAATTTTATTCACAATATTTGGTATGAGAGTTGTATTATGTATTATGGGGTTATTTAGTCAATGTTAGAGTTATTGCATTCTCGTGGTCCGCCTATAAACGCTACTGATGCCTAATGACGTCACAAAATCTTGACGTATTAAAAGACTGATTATTTAAAGTATAATTTTACTCACCATATTTGGTATGAGAGTTATATTACACTATGTGTTATAGGATTATTTAGTCAGTGTTCGGGTTATTGCAATTGCGTGGTCCGCCTATAAACGCCACTGATGCCTAATGACGTCACAAAATCTTGACGTAATAAAATACTGATTATTTATAGTATAATTTAGGTCACCATATTTGGTATGAGAGTTGTATTATGTGTTATGGGATTATTTAGTCAATGTTAGAGTTATTGCACTCGCGTGGTCCGCCTTTAAACGCCACTGATGCCTAACGACGTCACAAAATCTTGACGTATTAGAAGACTGATTATTTAAAGTATAATTTTACTCACCATATTTGGTATGAGAGTTATATTACACTATGTGTTATAGGATTATTTAGTCAGTGTTCGGGTTATTGCAATCGCGTGGTCCGCCTATAAACGCCACTGATGCCTAATGACGTCACAAAATTTTGACGTATTAAAAGACTGATTATTTAAAGTATAATTTTATTCACTATATTGAGTATGACAGTTGTATTATGTGTTATGGGGTTATTTAGTAAATGTTAGAGTTATTACATTCGCGTGGTCCGCCTATAAACGCCACTGATGCCTAATGACGTCACAAAATCTTGACGTATTAAAAAACTGATTATTTAAAGTATAATTTTATTCACTATATTTGGTATGAGAGTTGTATTATGTTTTATAGGAGTATTTAGTCAATGTTTGGGTTATTCCAATCGCGTGGTTCGCCTATCAACGCCAATGGTGCCTTATGACGTCACGAAATCTTGACGTATTAGATACACTGATTTTTTAACGTATATTTTCATTTACCGTATTTGGTATGAGAATTACATTACTTTATGTGTTATAAAGTAAGATATTCAATTTTAAAGTTATTGCACTCGGGATTAGCCTATAAATAAACGCCACTGATGCCTAATGACGTCACAAAATCTTGACGTATTAAAAGACATCTTTTGTTGAAGTGTATTTATTTTCATTTACCTTATTTGGTATGAGAGTTATATTATGTGCGGTTATTTATTCAATGTTAGAGTTATTGCACTCGCGTGGTTCGCCTATAAACGCCAATGATGCCTAATGACGTCACGATATTAGGCATCAAAGACTGAAATTGTTGTGTGTTTCTAATTTTCTTTGACAATATTTTGGCATAACATTATGTTCTAGGTTACAAAAATCTCTTTATACAATCTTCCTTCTGATTTGAGTAAAAAAATATTAACAAAAGTTGTTGTTTTTTTACATTAAATCATTCGAACCATTCAACCTGTGTTATTGATTATTATTATTATCTACAAATTCACTGTGATATTCATGTGTGATATTTATTTATATGTACATATTTACTTATCCCTTAGATATACACTGTAGCACAGATTTTAATTTATTTAATAGAAATATTTCATATAAGCAGGTTTATTAATTTTTCATCCGCGATTCTATTGAGGAGACAGACATTGAAATATTCATTTCTAAACTTTGCTTACCGAGGCAGTCTTGAGGACTATGGTGACTATTGTGTGAGTAATAATACCAGCCTGTTACTGTCCCACTGCAGGGCAAAGGCCTCTTCCCATACAGAGAAGGCACGATGCCGTGACCACCATGCTCGCCAAAGGCAGGTTGCTGATTTAAACATTATGTTAATTTCAAGGCTAGGTTTCCTCACGATGTTTTTCATCGCCGATATCAGAATTTTATGAAATACTAAGTCTAAACTTAATGTGCATTGTTGCACTTACAAAAGTCGTGCACAATCAGCCTATAACGTAGACACTGCTCGGACATAAGCCTCGTGTCTCTGAGAGGGAGTAAAGAAAGAAAGAGCCTTTATTTAGCACTAGCACAAATTTAACATCCCCTTTAAAGCGTAGTTTTAAAAATAAAAAGATATAACCTATGTTACTTGCTGGTAATGTAGCTTTCTATAGGTGAAATAATGTTTAAAATCGCTTCTGAGGCTTATGAGTTTATCCATTACAAACAATTAAATTATTCCTCTTTATTATATTAGTTTAGATCAGGGATGCACAGACCACGGCCCGCCGGTCGAATACTGGTGGCCCGCCCACAGCAAAAATAATACTCTCATACATTCGAAAAATATTGAATTCTATTCCAGAATAAAACCAAAAAAAATATGTTCGAAAAGTAATTTGATTATTATCAATTCTTTATTGTCTTTAAATACCTATACTTCTGGCGGCCCGCCATCAGTTCATAATTTGCCCGAGTGGCCCCTAGTCTTAATAAGGCATCCCTGGTATAGATAGACTCAGGCACAAAATACCAACAGCAACAAATAATATTTAAAAAAAAAGTTATGTGCCTCACGGCTGCCCCAAATAGGCCAACTTCAGCAAAAAAACCAGACACTAGTAATTAATAACAATACTTTAACACTTATTTTAAATTAATAAGCCTGCTTATATTTTTTCAAAGTTAACATTACATTAATTATCACACACGATTCTCGTATCGCAAATAAATTGATTATAATTTCATTCAATTCTTACACAAAATTACGTGTAACTTACGTGTGATAATTTAAGTATTAACTTATGTCATCATTGTTTTTTACCAAAGAAATATGATGCATTTATTATATTTATACTGTCTTCGATACGAGGTCAATATTAAATGTAATATGCCTACCATTATCTGTTTCTGCGCAGGCATATAGTTATGGGAAAGGTTTACAAGGCGAAATCGAAATAACTGAAAATCTTGAAATCAGATGTTCAGTACATTTTGTATTCACTTAAATCGACGGCATTTAGGGAACAGCTGATTTTTTCCCAGATTGCAGTGTTGTTTCTAAAGATGAGAATTTCTCATCATTAAGAACACTACAAACCTTTAAGAGGGTCATTGCTCTCATTGAGAACTACGACCCACTTGGAGGTTTTCGGTTATTTCAATGATGTCTTGTAAAAATATACTTTGTTAATATTATATAACGCCCCTTGTAGGCAATAATCGATTATAGCTCAACTTTACTACTAATGTATGAAGCCATAAGGGTCGTTCGATTCACCCATTTCTCTATTGACCTTAGTTGTATCGTATCGATAAGTACCTTTACTTGTAATTATAATAACGAGAATTATTTGTATGATATTCTTCAAATAGACAGTGAATTTTGGCCTTTGTTGGATTTTGTTTACAAAGGTCATTTTCCTATGATCTTAAATATATGTTACAAAATATCATTTTTAGTAGGATAAATATTTATTACAACTTTTTTCAATTAATTGCATGCTGTTTAAAATAATAGTGTTACATTCTATACGTATAATACAATTTTAATATTGTATTCAGATATCAGTCTAAATTAACTTAAGCTGTACTCTTGGCTCCGCCCATGTGTGTATATTAAGTATTTATTTGACTTATCCAGGTTTAAAAATCCTGTGTAAGTAAGCGGCCATTATTTTTCAAGCTGTGAAAATGTATCAAAGAAACTAATCTCTAGGTATTTAAAATGTGTTTTTCAAATCTGTTGTTCTTTAATTGTTGATAGCAAAGATATATGAAGTGTATGTATTAAAATTGTATTATAGTTAAAATAGGAAAAGTGTTAAGTGATTGTTATAACTTAAGACTGTATCGTAGATCGATAAAATAATGTTTTATCTAGTATTTAAGTTTATAACATTATTTTTTTCAGCAAGTGTTGTATATCATATTGTAATCACGTTTTTTTAATATTTTAGCTGTTCTGTGTATTGCCATGTATAAATTACTTAACATTTTTCATAATTTTGACAGCTTTGTACCTGAAATTAGTGATAAATTAACTTGTAAGCCCTAGTCAATAATAAAGAAACGTACAATTTGAAACAACAAAACCCACGGATTCATGTTCCAGAATTTATTACTGGACAAGGAAGAGAGATCAGCGAAGATAACGTTTAAAACGACTGTGGCTGCTGAAAACTTCAAAAAGAAATTTAACAACAAAATGGTCGCCGCCAGCCGATTATCCGTCGCATTGCGCTGAAAACAAATAAAAATAAATAAAAACACGTTTTTATCTAAACACCAAGACTGCCGGTCATCAAACGTGCGACAGAGACGGTGAATACTTTGTAACGCATTCGCCCATTCGCAGTCTCTTGTCATCTCGCTCCCGCGTTTTATGACCGCTTCTATAATTGAAACGTAAGGTAAAATATACTTACATTTGAAAATCTAACTTTAGGTTCAGGAATGTTACAGTAAAATGTGTTGGTTTTGCATTTTAATCAATTAATTAGATTACTTTTATTATGTTTTAAGACAACACGGCATGGCAGATCATTCGACATTTATCAATGTATATTAATACTTATTTCATTGAAATAAAGTATAGATTTGAACGTAACATTGTCTAGGTTAATCCAGGACCTTTTCACCGTATACAATTTCAATGATTTATGTATTAAAATACTAATTCGAATCTTCTGCCGTGTCGCCTACCAAATTGCATTGGCTCTTAACCCGTTATATTCTGTCAAATTATTTTGATTCAGTCCAAAATGCCCTGAAATGTATACAATTTGTACATTAGTCTTAGTAACAAACGTGCTTACACTTTGTGTAGAAAACCAGCAAAAATATCGAAGCTTAACATAGATTACGCTTCGTGTACGTAGAAAAACGCAATAGCCTTTTTACTGCTATTGATGCCCATAGGCGTCATACTAAAGACGTGTTAATTTACGTCGAAATCAATATGCTTAATTATAAGCTTAAGCAAAGATTAGCTGTTCAATTTGTTACAGTTAATATTTGTAGTCAAAAGTTTTAGATAAAATTGTCCGATGCTTTTAGCACTGTTAAGAGAGCATTTTGGTTTAGAAATTTGTTATGATACCGCTTAGTGTGTCAGTACAGACGCCAGCACGTCAAGCTACCCCAGACTGACATATTTTCCCAATTGAAAGAAATTTGCAAGATTCGGCTAGCTTGGTGTGCTGGCCTCTGTACCTTATGTTCGGTTTTAGTTACGAAGATATTTCATGTTTTGTATTGATAATATGCAAAAATATGTTTTTTTGTTTATTTGCTTGCTTGTAAAACGACTGCCTAGTTGTTTGGATGCTACGTCTCACTCACACACACTCTTTCAACGATAACTTATTATTTGCTTATACTCACTTGGGCTGTTTTGTTCTGTTTTCAATGAGATTATAATTGTTGTTGATTAATATCTCCGTTACTACACATGTTATAAGGTTGATCTATTTTTATTTCAATAGCTAAATTAATAGTAAATTATAATAGAAATATACAACTTAATACACGCTATAACTCAGTTTTGTATGTGGACTGATATATATTGTAGAATAAAACAGTAATACAAATTAATGTATACCATATTCAAATTCATGTTTAGTCCACTTAAACAAATATCAACTTTACTCTGGTGTAAATTAAGTCGAGTTCTTTAGTACTTTTGCGAATATCATAAAAAATGTTGGAAGTTGTAGGGCAAACTGAACTTTATGTTGGGGTGTTAAAGTTAGTTTTACAAAAAAAACACTTCTGTTTCTACAGCAAGATCGATGGTTTAGTTTATAATTATTTTTGAGCTTCGATGTGTGTGTTATGTCCTATGTCGAAAGCTGAATACTTACTCCCAAGTATATTCAGATCGTGTATTTAAGCCTTATTACTTTTTAAGTCGTCGTAATATCTTATGACGTTTCAGTTTCTTGATTGTGAAAAGTTTTACTACTAAAACTGGTCTAGTTATCTTCTAGTTTCAATATTATTAACATTAGTAATGAATGTTTTGTAAGTTTAAAAAAAAACCCTGTTATGTATACAACTTCGCTTATTTACTGTCATCATATATCAGACATCACCTACGTTAACATTTAAAATACTAACATTTTAATAGAAATAAGATATTATGTTATATTTCTGATTTAACCGTTCCGTCACCACCTACGTATATTCTAGGTGTATCCTTAACTGAACACACAAATATTTATTGTTTTATCGTTCTCTGAATCTGACACGAGTAATGGTAATTACACATCGAATAATTACGTAATTGAAACTACTGAATATCTCGTAAAGGGTCATTGTACTCATTATGATTAACAATTATTTTTTTTGATATAATCTTTGCTCCATACATATCTCGAGATAGTGTATTGAACAGCTGTTTTTTTTTTTTTAATTTCAGTGTTGTTTCCATAGTAGATGATAAGTACAATGACCCCTGATAAGTTTTCAGTTATTTCAATGACATCATTAAGCAGTGTATAGTTACTATGACACTTAAAATTATTCAGAGAATTTTAAGCTACAGTAAATATTTATATATATTTGGTGAAATAAGTTTTATTCAAAATAGCTATATGTACCAACCGACTGTGCTATTATTTTATATTTAAACTATTGTCTTATGATTAACAATGATTGGTGGTGATAGGATCCTGCTATTACTTCCAACTGATTTTCATTATTTTTAGAAATCCATAAGCAATTTTTAAAATTAAAAGGTTTTCAATTCAGTTCCAATTTGTCTTAGAAGTTTCTCCTGAAATTTGTATGATATATTGTCGTTTCTTAGTTTGTAATCAAAATAGTAAGCTTTTTTAAAGTAAGTTATTTTTGTTAAAAATAATCCTGTAACTACTACTATTTTTAAACATTATTAAAATGGAAGTTTTGCCTACTTGTAACTTGTAATACACTGTTTATATAAATAGCTATGACTTAAATGGAAGTTGATATAGCCATGCATTTGAGAGATTGCGCTTTTAAAATTCATCTCGTGTTCAGAACCGTTTCTAATTAAAAGTTCTATACATAGAAGATACCTATTTAGGATTTTACATTGCAAATATTACTAGTTTCTTGGTGTACTCAAAATTGCTGGCGCCAAGCCTCGTACTATGATTGCTGAACAGCTAACATGAGCCATGACACCTGATTCACTGATCAGAGATTTTTAAAGCCTCCGGAAAGAGTTTACGTGTTAAAATTATTTTTATTTTAAATTCAGTAGGATTCGAAGGGGTCATAGTACTCATTATTGTGAACAACTTTTATAATGAAAAGTACCCTGAAAGAAGTCGCGGGAGAAGGTATATGCACGATACTTCTCGTATACCTATGATACAGTGATACTGTAGCATTCTATCTAGAAAATAAATTTCACTATCGGTTCAGCATTCCCAGAGACTACTTGATACAACCAAAAAAAAATAACGTTTTTTTTGTTTTTTTAGATTATCTTTCTGATTCACTTGTTTTCAAAAATGTAAATGCGAATATGTCTCGTTTCGATTGTTTTTCTTTTTAAAATAGTGTTACTGTCTCGGTAAATAAGAGAGGAATTTACAGAAATGACTATAAAAAAAGCATTTTCTGTCTGAATGACGAAACTTTATTATTCCATTTTGGAATATTTCATAAAAACTTTAAATTTTATTTGAATTTTTTCCATATCTTGGATAGAGCGTGTCGAGTCGATCCAAGAACATCAATATTTTTCTTAAAAAAAAACTAGTAAAATATATTTTTTTAGAAATTAGTACACATTTAAAATTCATACGTACGTATTTCTCGATTACAAAAAGCCAGGTATGAATAAAAGTTGTGAAAAAGTTATTATACAACGTGTTACATAATAAACTCAATACCTATTGAGAGGTCATTGTACTCACCATTATCAACATTTTTTACGTTCACAACACGCGGCGCAGCAGCCGATGGCTCAACCACCGCACCAACCGTGTCGTCAATAACATAAATGGGTAGTCGATTTTTTTTCGCGATTTCAGTATAGGTCCCATTGTAAAAGTTGTTCATAGTGATAAGCGACCAAAGACCCCTTAAGAGGTATTGCGTTTATTTTGTTACACCTTGTATACACACAACTCGTATTATATTAATCATATTTATTTTTACATTAAAATTAAACTCAATACAATATGTAGAAGCTAAAATGTATACTCGTAATTTTGCTTTCTTTTTATAAAAATAAGTAATTTCTTGAATTTAAAATAATGGTTGTAGGTGCTTGATAGTCGTATCTTCTGTTATTGCATTTAATTTAAGGTAATATAATATTACTTTTTGCGAGGCAACGTTTGTCTCAATATTTGAAACGGTTATCCTTATTAATATTTCATATAGAGATGAAAAACTATTAAAACTAGTGGTTCGAAATGATTGTATAAAAAAATTAATGAATATAGCAATAATTAAATTCAGAGAGAAAAAAGGAATTAAAAAAAAAAGATCTTCGTTAAAACCTAGGCTCTGTTGTGATTTGTATCCACTTCGATTTAAATATTACCCCATATAATATGTAGGTAAATACATAACTTAGGTTTGTCATATTAGTGTTTTGGTGTGACATATTTTAGTAATCTTTAGAGGTTAAAACTTGTTGCTTTATTCGAGGCTGCCTTGTAATGAGTGACTTTAAAACGACAATCTAATTTAAATGTTAAAATTGCCTGTCTTGGAATCATTAACGGCAAAAGGCAATATATAGAAAGGAACGAAGTATATTGTTGTTTTTTTTAATAAAAACCACTCACCAAAACGCCTTGTTTTTTAAAAGGCCTTATCTTTTAATGCCTCGGATATAGTCACTTATTTCGAGGCAGCCTCGCCGAAAGCATTTTTTTTCGCATTGCGACACTTATTGTTATGAATAATGCAAATAAAATACGCTAGATGTGAATCGTTGTTTAATTACTTTGTACAAAAAAAAATACCAATTTCTAAATAATGTGATAATTTTTCTATACCGATCTCAGGAAATAAATATTGGAGGAGATTATTTGAGCGTTTTAATTTCGTTTGTATAATTGTTTTACCCTGTAACTATTAAGGTTAGTTTTAAGATTAACGCTATGCTTATTTTGTAATATCAATCTGTTAAACAAGGTCTTGAAAAATAACATTGTTATGAAAGAAATGGTGCAACAATTTGTTTTCACAATAATGTTTTTTTTTCAGTGTTGTAGACTCAGTAAAATTGCCACACGCCTTATAATATTATTATGAAAAGAGAGTGAACTAAGATCAGATCATGTGTGCACAGCACAATAATTGTAAGTAATGGAATCTAGACAAACATTCAGTGAATGAGTGGCAAGGAAGGTTGTTCGTTTTTTAGTTTTACGTTTCTCTTGCCCCTACAACTGTAATATGTTTACCATTTGATGAGCGAATGAATGTTTTCTTGTTGTTTTTGAATTTGTTTTGTGATGCGGACATCCATGCGCTTGAAATGTATTCTCAGAAATATGTTTTGAGCATCCAAAGACTGATTTTTTAAAAATAAATGAAGTGATTTTTATAATTTTGTGTTTTATTAAAGACTGGCCCTTTAGATAATGGTACAAACATAACAGAACATTTCATCTGTATTCAATGGTAAGACAAGAGGTGTGCCTAAGGGCCCAAATTTCACCAGTTATGTTCAAGTCCCACGTAATTGGGGGAGAGCCTACTGCCATCAGCCGGGCTGCTACTAAGAAAAATTAAATGGAAAACCCAATAACGCTGCCAGACCCAGGAATCTAACCCAGGATATCACGCTCAGCAGCGGCGCTTGCGACCACTACACCCAACAAGACGTTGGTACAAACGGTCACCGTCGTCATCTGGTTCAAAATTTATTTATTTTATTTTATGACGTATTAAAGTATTTTAAATCCCATTTACATAAATATAATTTGTGGTGGTATCCGAATTAATGAAATAAAAATCATTTTTACTTTAAAAAATTCAGTAAATTATTTTATTCACTGGTCAATTCTTATAAATAACTACAAATAAAACTTAAAAAATAAATTACTTTAACACACGTCAATTATAAATATGTATTCACAACCTTGAAACTTTGCCAGGCTATCGGTAGGAAGGTATGTACAGTCACACTGCAATACAAATATAAATTCAATCCGTTTAGGGAAATTCAGAGGATTTTGGGCAGTCGGCGCCCTGATTATTTATTGTATATAATATCCTATTAACATTGCATACACTATTTACACCTCAACAGCAAACACTCCATACTTGTCTCTGAACATACTAAGACCCCACGTTCGTGATCCTCAAGGAATAAATTATTAATCTCTATTACCATATAAAACTTACAAATAATAACTTTAAAAGCAAGAGTGTAACAATGGGCGGCTTTGTAGCTAAAAGTTATCTCTTACGGACAACCTTTGGATGGACTTGATAGAAAAAGAGAAAAAAATGCCCATATTTCGCCAGTTATGTACAGTCAAACAGAGATTAGTATACTTTGCAAGTAACTAATTTTACACAATATTGTGAGTGTGCTAAGTAGCCAAGATTTTTTGTGCCTCAAGTTTAAACATATATTTACAAACAATCAAAACAAGTACTGAACGATGTTTTTTTTTGCCTGTACTACCAAGGGAGGTCGTCTTTTAGCAGCGTTTCCATAGCGATATAATCGTAAAAAGACCTTCGTCACGGCACCATGTCTCTTCCTCCACCCGATGGCAACCGAGACAGGCGCAGCAGTAGCGATGCTGAATTGATAATAAACGATTGTATCGCTTCTGTCGCGCGTTGCTAATGCGACAAAAGTCTTAAAGAAGTGATGCAAACGCACGTCTGCATCGCTTCCCTAGTCCGTTCCCTGGGCCATTCATCCTCTACCCGATGGTGCTAAAAACAGAGCGTAAGCGTAGCGATTCTGAATTGATAATAAGCGATTGTATCGCTTCTGTCGCACGTTGGTAATGCGACATATGGCTTAGGAAAGCGATGGAAACACGAGTCTGCATCGTTTCCGTAGTCCATTCATCCTCTACCCGATAGTGCTAAAAACAGAGCGTAAGTGTAGCGATTCTAAATTGATAATAAGCGATTCTATCGCTTCTGTCGCACGTTGGTAATGCGACAAACGGCCTAGGAAGCGATGCTGAATTAATAACAAGCGATTGTATCGCTGCTTTCGTTCGTAGCAAATGTTGATAAGCGATTGTATCGCTTGTGTCGCGCGTTGCAAACGCCAAGAGAAGCGATACAGCCGCTAGAAAATCGCTCGACCTCCCTAACCCATCTGCTGGTAGAACTAGAACACATAGTCATTTCTGAAGCTGAGGAAGCTGGCCACGTTGAAGTACCCCGGCATCGCGTTCAGTATCATGCTGTACTCCGAGGTGAAGTCCTCAGGGTGGTGGATCTTGTGCGAGTGGTGCGACAGGTCCACTATCGGCTGAGATTGGAGGGAGGGGGGGACCTGTGGATACACAAGTTGTATGTCAATAGAGAACTTTGCTGCTAATTCCTTCCGCTAGAGGGAGCATTGCGTTATAATATAAAGCAGGGCCTCTTCTGTAATCTGTGTTGGGTGACTGAGAGACAATTTAAGGCATGTGTTCTCCTTGGGGTTAGACAGAGGTGTATATAGCTACCGGCACCGGATCTTAAGTTGTGCGGTAGTTGATTTTAACATAAAGTGCTCAAGATCCGTGCCGGTGCTTATAACCACATTTCATCCACAAATTATTCCCGCTCAAAGCTAACAGAGAAACAATAACAGTTACCAACCAGCCTCGTTAGCGCTACTGGTAAGCATGAGTTCTTAGGCTCGATTCCAAAGTCGGGCAAAGTTTTAATGGGGTTTATTCAACTAGAATATCTCAATAGTAACTTGGAGACTGGATTTGTGCTCGTTTAATAAATAAATAATGCTGGACAATCCACACAGCATCATCTAGCCCCAAGCTAAGCAGACCTTGTGTTATGGGTACTAGATGACTGATATACTTAATACAATACATTACATAGATAGACATTTTTTTTTATACATAGCAAATACCCAGACCACCCGGAACAAATCTTTGTAGATCGTACAAACATTTGTCCCAAGGCGGGAATCGAACCCGCAACCTCCTGCCTCCGCCACATCGGTCGTTTAATTGCAAAAGACTCTCCCCCTATTACATAGGAGTTTGTCAAATGGTATTCTAAAAAACCTTACATAGATCCACTCACTTTAAATGTAACGTCCACTGTGAACTGAACGCCTTGTGCGTTGTACGTGGCGGCGGAATGGTATACCACATACACCGGCCGCTTGTGCTGCTCGAAGCAGGCCTGCGGCGGGCTGCGGAGCGACCAGCGCGACACCGTGATGTTGCGGCGCGGCCACAGCGTGAGCATGCTGTGGTGGGCCGCTGGGGGCGGGGAACAAGTAGACAAGTTTTTTATTTTTAATATTAAAATAAAGGTATAGGGTTACTAACAGATGCTGGATGCGGCAAGCTGAAGACAGGGCGCTATGGCGCTCATTAGGAGAGGGGGCTATGTCCAGCAGTGGACTAGTATAGCCTGATTATGTATGTATGTTACTAACACTATGAGTCTTGTTGCTCGATGTATATAAATGATTTATTATTTCCTTTATTCTTTTTTACACATATAAATTACATTTTTAAATATTTCAAAGCAAAAATAAAAACATAAAACATTTAAAAATATAAAAAAATAGTAGCCCACCGGCATTGGGAACAGGATCCAAGCTACCAGTGGTCAGGGCTCTTGAGAAAGGAACCTCCTAACGAAAGCCGTTTCCAGGAGTACCGCTTTCTGGATCAAGCCCTTGATCCAGCTGCCTAACGAGAGCCTCCTTAGGTGTTGGTCGAGGCTTATTTATTATTATTAAGTGCAAATCATCGTACTCGTGACTGGACTTTTATGAACTTTAAACTTTTGTTGCTGGGGAGTTGGTTCCGCCACTTCTTCTTCCCAGCAAAGACACTATGAAGTGGTGAAGGGTGGGCGTTTTGGGGGACTGTCTTTTGCCGTTTTGACATTTAAAAAGTTCCGATTATTAGCCTAATTCGAATAAATGAATTTTGATTTTGATTTTGAACTTATTGTTCAATAATAAAGGTTTTTTTGTCATCACAGTGACAGCAGAACACTGATCCATGAGGATCTCTTAGTTTGGGAGTCAGGGTTTACTCTATTTATCTAAAATTTATTCTAAATTGTACCCTAGCAATGTCAAAGTTTTTTTTGTATCAACAAAGGTTTTTTTTATGACTAAGTGCGTCACACTCTCAGTGAAATGTAAAACAAATTGCTTCTTAAAGTATTTATCCAATTTAAGACCATGTCGTAAAACACATAAGGTTGTGAGTTTAAATCCAGGCAAGATTCAAAGTGACTTTTTCAATGGATACCTGCTGTCTAAGTTTACCTTAGACATCATTGACATCGGTGAAGGAAAACATCATGAGGAAATCTGGACTTATATTATCGATATATCATAAGCCTGTAATCGCCAACCACCTTCGCAGCCGGCCTTTGCTCTGCTGTGTGGCAGTAACGGGCTGGTATAGTTACGAATCAGTGTGTACAGATTTTAACAATACAAACTGGAAGAGACATCGACGCACAGACAGAGACCATGTGTTCAGTATATGATTTTTTAACCCCTTATCTAACGTAATGAGATTTTTATAAAAATTAAGTAATTCGCTTCTTTTACTTAAAATGTCATTAGATTGGTTAGAAAGTATGTGTTTATTTTCAGTTATAGAAAAAGAAATCAACACTGGTGGGTTCGTGATCCTCCATGTAATATAATTTATATAAACTCCCATACACAAAAAGTCATGATGGCCCAGAGGTTTAGGCCTCGCCTCTTGTGCACGAGGTTGTGGGTTCAAACCTGGGCAAGTACCAATGTGAGTTTTTCAATTCATATGTACTTCTAAGTTTATCTTGGACATCACTGACATCGGTGAAGGAAAATATCGTGAGGAAACCTGGACTTATATAATTAATTTAAGTCTGAAATCGCCAACCCGTCTTGAGCAAGCGTGGTGATGATCATGATCATGCTCGTGCCTTCTCTGTATAAGAAGAGGCCTTTGCCAGTGGGACAGTAATAGGCTGGTACTACTACTACTACACAAAAAATCCGACCCGGAACAACTACCTGTAGGCCATACAAATGTTAGTTCCGTGCGGTCAAATCAAATCAAAATTCATTTATTCAAATTAGGCTGAGAATCAGCACTTTTTGAACGTCAAAGACGTTTACATAAGACAGTCCCCCAAAACGCCCACCCTTCACCACTTCCTAGTGTTTTTGCTGGGAAGAAGAAGTGGAGGAACAAACTCCCCAGCAACACGTCTGTCTGATAGGTTTGAAGAACCTGAAGCTATACAACACATTATGTCAAAAATAATAATTATGTCAATCATCTTTATACGTCATTCAATTAAATAATTTGCTACATGTTAGCTAGCACACACCAATATGCCAAAATAAATAAATAAAAGTTATATATACCAAAATCGACAATTAACTCAAGCAAAGCCTGCTAAACTGAATACATAAAAAGCCTCCAAGGCAGTCCAAGGGCGTGCCCGCTGACATGTGCAATGCTGAATTATATCAATACAACTCATTCATACAATGTAATGAGAGGATCATGTCAATAACATAAAAATAAGGATAGTAGAAGAAACATACACAAAAATAAAGAACTATTAAACAGTAAAATAACATAGTAACATTGTCCTGCGTTCAACAAAGCGACCAACTATTCTTGTCTTCTAAATAGTCGTTGATCGAATAATATGCTTTAGAACAAAGGTTTGATTTAACTTTAGCTTTAAACGCGTTAAAAGGTAAATCCAGCAAAGAATGAGGTAGCATGTTATAAAAGCGGATACCGAGCCCCACAAATGAGCTCTGGACCTTATGAAGCCGGTAATCAAACACGCGACTCCATTATAACCACTTACCAGTAAAAACAAATCGGTATGTACATTCGTCCCCCGCACAGCCGCGCGCGCTCACCGCCACCCCCGCGGCCGGCTGCTGCGGCGCTGGCGGGCCAGTGTACACGAACATGGAGCTCTTTCTGTAATGCAGAAATAAGTAGTTAATCATCATCTGCCTAGCCTTTTCCCAACCAAATTTGAATCGGATTCCAGTCTAACCGGATGCAGCTGAATACCAGTATTTTACATGGAGCGACTGCCTATCTTCTCTTGGCAAGACTGGATGTCAGATTTTAGGGCTTCTGACTACCCTTAACGACTTCGTGAAAGATGATATGGCTATAAAAGAGGTGACTATTGAGATGACGGCTAGTTGTGATGAATGGAAGAAGAAAACATGCTGCGCCGACCCCAAATCAATTGGGATAAGGGCAGGAGGATGATGTACCATCCTATTACTGTCCCACTGCAGGGCAAAGGCCTCTTCTCATACAGAGAAGGCATGAGCATTAATCACCACGCTTGCTCAAGACGGGTTGGCGATTTCAGACTTATATTATGTAGGATGATGGTGGATGATGACTCACAAGTATCTACTGAAGCCCGCCCTGAACAGCGGCAGGCCGCAGTACACGCGGGCCTCGCAGTCCGCAGTGAGGTCGGTGCGCGAGCTCACGTGGTGGCCGGCCGCCGCCAGCGCGGGCAGCATGCGGTCCGTGGAGTACGGGTCGTGCTTGGTGACCACGATGCCGGAGGTGCGCGAGATACTGTTGTTGTTTATGTCGTACGATACTATTTCTGAGTGCTGTAAGGACAATAGTTACAAGGTTAGGTCTATTAGTAGCAGTGGCGGACTAACAGCGGGGCGGAAGGGGCGGCCCGCCCCGGGCCTTCGGTCTTGGGGCGCCCCCAAATGCCTCCGCATTCCCCTATAAGTCCTAAACAAGACTTTAAAGATGTGCTAAGTACCTAACCTACATAATTTCATCAAGTTCAAAACACTACAGCCATCTAGACTTTTTACTCGGTACTAATATTCTTTTAACTTTGCTGAACCCGTCTAATACGCTGGGGGAATTCCTGTCTTTGTAGCGGGTACTTTGAAATTAATTTCACTTGCCAGATATTAACGAAATAAACATAAACACCACATACAAATGTGAATTGAATAAAAAGCTTGTAAAACTCCATTTTTTTTAAAGCTGGGGGGCCTCATTCAGCTTTGCCGCCCCGGGCCTCATCCAGCTTTACCGCCCCAGGCCTCTGACGGGCTCAGTCCGCCACTGGCGTGATGACTGAAGACTTACACAAAGTGAGGAGAACCGTGCATTACTCCACGTGAGGAGAATCGTGCCTTACATCAAGTGAGGAGAACCTAGCCTTACACCAATTGAGGAGAACCTAGTCTTACATAAAGAGAGGAGAACCTAGCCTTACACCAAGTGAGGAGAATTTAGCCTTACACCAAGTGAGGAGAACTTAGCCTTACACCAAGTGAGGAGAATTTAGCCTTACACCAAGTGAGGAGAACCTAGCCTTACACCAAGTGAGGAGAATTTAGCCTTACACCAAGTGAGGAGAACCTAGCCTTACACCAAGTGAGGAGAATTTAGCCTTACACCAAGTGAGGAGAACCTAGCCTTACACCAAGTGAGGAGAATTTAGCCTTACACCAAGTGAGGAGAACCTAGCCTTACACCAAGTGAGGAGAACCGTGCATTTCACCACGTGAGGAGAATCTAGCCTTACACCAAGTGAGGAGAACCGTGCCTTACATCAAGTGAGGAGAACCGTGCATTACACCACGTGAGGAGAATCGTGCCTTACATCAAGTGAGGAGAACCGTGCATTACACCACGTGAGGAGAATCTAGCCTTACACCAAGTGATGAGAACCGTGCCTTACATCAAGTGAGGAGAACCTAGCCTTACACCAAGTGAGGAGAATTTAGCCTTACACCAAGTGAGGAGAACCTAGCCTTACACCAAGTGAGGAGAATTTAGCCTTACACCAAGTGAGGAGAACCTAGCCTTACACCAAGTGAGGAGAACCTAGCCTTACACCAAGTGAGGAGCACCGTGCCTTGCATCGCATACTTTGAAATTAAATGTCACTTGCCAAATTTTAACCAAAGAAATAAAAGCATACTACATACAAATGTGAACTGAATAAAACGCTTGTGAAACTACATTTTTTTAAAGCTGGGGGGCCTCATCCAGCTTTGCCGCCCCGGACCTCTGACAGTCTTATTCCGCCACTGATAAGTAGTTTTGCTTAAAGAGAATCTCCAAACTCGACTGTTCTTTTTTAAACGTTTCCCAACACATGTTACATGAAGCTTTAGACATATTTCAATTTAATACTGAACTAGTAGATAAATAAATGTTAGGACGACATTTATTTATCTACTAGTTCAGTATTAAATTGAAATATGTCTAAAGCTTCATGTAAAATTTATGTGTAAATATATAACGTATATGCAGAGTGAAAGCCAACTCCAATATAGGCTTTTTTTTAAGTTTACCCCACACTAGGAATTCCTCCTGTATCGTGGGTGCGTTTACAAACATTTAAGCTCACATACACAACCAGCCAGACCCGGAACAACTACCTGTAGGCCATACATATATGTGTTCCGTGCGGGGATCGAACTCGCAACACGAAGCGCAGCAGCCAATCGCTTGACCACTGCGCCAACCGTGCCGTCAAAATGTTATAACCATACTAATTGTGCCATATAGACAAGAATAAAATGGATGGCAATAGGCTGGTAACCCTATGGGACTTAAACATAACTGGCGAAATGAGGGTGGACTATACGTACGCCTCTGCCTAGCACTTCGGGATTACAGGCGTGATGTTATGTCTAAAATAATACTCACAAACCAATGATGCCTCTGCAGTGAGAGCCCCTCGTCCTCGTACGGGTTGAAGGGTATGAACATAAGTACGACGCAAGCTGCGCCCAGCGCACACAGCACGAGCCACAGCCGCCTGCGGGAGAACAGGAGCTCCACTCCTGACTGAAACCAAATAATAATTAACTTTGCAAACAAAATATAAAGTAAATCATCATCATCTGCCTAGCCTTTTCCCAACTATGTTGGGGTCGGATTCCAGTCTGACCAGATGTAGCTGAATACCAGTTATACCACCTATTTTATATGGAGCGACTATCTGACCTCTAAAAACCAGAAACTGGGCAACGCGATACCTCTTGGTAAGACTGGTTGTCAGTCTTTCAGGCTTCTGACTACCCGTAACGACGAAACAATACAGTAATATAGATGAAATATTATAAAAATAAATAAAATAAATAATAATATAATAAATAATCGTTGTACCGATAGTCGTGTCAGCCAATGGCTTAATAGCTAAGAGCCTTGACCAACATCTAAGGAGGCTCGCGTTAGGCAGCTGGATCAAGGGCTTGATTCAGAAAGCAGTTCTTCTGGACACGGCGCGTATAGTTAGGCGATTCCTCACTCTGGAGCCCTGACCGCCGGTAGCTTGGACCCTGTTCCCGATACCGGTGGGCCACTATTTTTTATATTTTTAAATGTTTTTTTTTTGTATTAATATTGAAATATTTAAAAATATAATTTATAAGAAAGATTTTAAATAAAGGGGATAATAAATAAAATAAATAAAATAAATATATAAAACTCACTTATTTTACTTAAATTCACATTGGTTTCATTAAAAGAAAAAAAACTTCAGCAAAAAGCTGGCTTACCTAATACTGAGCTGAAAATTGCAAAAAAAACCTATTAAAATTTGGTTTTCGAGGGTTGCCTCTACGAAGTCGCCTTAAGGCTGAGTGGTGCTGTGTATACTCACAACAGTACTGGACACTATGACAGCCAGTCCCGCGTTGAGGATGGCCACGGTGTAGTCCGGCGTGTCTCCTGAGGAGCGGCTCATGATGGGCAGGATCTGGGCGTTCACGCGCAGCGCCAGCGAGAACATGAACATCACCGCGGGCGTAGACAACGCCACCTCTAGTAGCAGGTGTTGCCAGCCTGGTGACGGAGATTATAGAAAGTTAGTCGGGTAATCTACTAATTGTCAAAAAAGCAGCCAAGTCGAAGTCCATTCCGCACTGTGGAGAGCGACAGCTTGTAATAAGATAAGATATTTTATTTTACAAATATGGGAGCAAGACATGGCCACATTTGACTTCCATAGATCTTTATATAATGCACAATTTTTCTGTTAATTCAAATTATATGAAATAAAAAATTAAATGTCACAATTTTCCAATTTACAACTAATAAAAAAAAGGGTTTTAATACGCTTTGTCTACAAAAATTTATTTTTTAATAATGTCAAGTTTAATACCATAAAAATCTCGTGACGCAATGGCTGGGCCGATTTGCATGAAATTTTGTGTGCATATCGGGTAGGTCTGAAAATCTGCCGACATCTATTTTTCATACCCCTAAATGATAAGGGTTGCCCACCCCTAAATATCGTTTTTTATGTGATAAAAGTGACATATCCTTCATCTTACCTCTCAAAGCGACATATCTGATGACAGTTAGCGATATTAAAGACGTGCAGCTCATTATGAACAGCGGCGCACTGAATAGGTATCTGAGGGAGGTGAGCGACGGTATGCAGGCCAGCGCCAGCAGCAGCAGCGAGATCAGCAGGCGGCTCGCTGCCATGGCCTGCAGGCAACGCAGGGAGCGGCTGAGGCCGTTCTGTCGACAGGGACATCACAAAATAGGTTATGGTATAATCACCGGCACGTAACTTGGCAAGAGTCGTTAGATGCGCACAAGTCGTTATTTAGGTCTCTTTGGTAGTCAAGCGGGACGCGGGGTTATGAGGTAGCGTCAATCCGAGCGCGCGTTTGGTGCAACAGTCGACTGTTGCCTCCCGAACTCCCGATTACACTTGCGTGCACGAAAGTTTGCACCTTTGTTTTTGTTGTGTTTATGTTAAAGAGTTGTTGTTATTGTTTTTAAATTTAGTTTTTGTTACGAGTTGATATTATTGTTGTTGTTTTAAATTACAAAATTAAGGCGAAAAAAGGTATGCCTTTTTTAGCATACTTTCCTCGTATGCATATTATTTATAACTCCCAATAAACTTTACGAATTCCACTCCCTTCTTCAACTTTCTTCTAATCAGATATTATTAAATATAAATGATGGCAATAACCATAAAATAATGACGATCAATAAAAGTCACCACTTTTTTGTTCCACTAAGTGCACGATGCGCGAACTTACCCCCACTACGCCAAAACCTTGCCAACTTACTTGCCGGTGACTATACAAGGTATGTTATACATAATGTATTGAAGCGAAAACTTCTTTAGCATCGTTGTGATTTGAAAGTTTATGAAACGAAAAAGCGACAGTAAAAAGAGACAGACATATACATTCATAAGATTTAACGTGGGAAAGAATGAGATAGGAAGCATTATACAGTGTTTCTTATGTCGTGGAAATTTTATATGGGCAAACGTATACCTGTTGACCCAAACTTTAAAAGATTTTTAATCCAGGATTAAACTTTTATACCAATCTCTCTTTTCTGTCTTTGTGCTCTGCTCCATACCCCCTCCACTCGTGTTCATCTTGGGCCTCAGCGTTGTACGTGTGTTAATACGTGTTTGTACGCACATGCGTAGTACAAAGCATGAGAAAAGGCACGTACGTTTTGTGTACGTGTACGTATTAGAAGTTCGTAGAGTTACTCGTACATCCGTCTCATTGTCTTGAAGCCAAAATTTTTGAAGGTTTCACTTTTACCACGTGTGAATTGCACACATGTTTTTTTTTTAATGGGACCAGCCCGTCACACTATTCCCAAACCACTGCAGCTCCTGAAAACCAGAATCAACAGTGGCGACCACCAGAAAAGCGTCGAGACAATGAAGCCCGACGAGCCCCGGAGAAACGATTCAACTGTCTTGGATCCCGCAACGAAATTAATCAGAAAAGAACAGCGGAGGAGTTAGAAAAAGTTAAACATAATGTTTATATTATCACGCCTGTTTTAAAAGAAGGGTTGAGCATAAGTGCGGCTATAGTAACACCCACATTTCGCCAGATTTATGTTTAAGTCCCATATAATAGGGGGCGACACTCGTTACGGGTAGCCAGAAACCCGAAGGTCCGTCAACCAGTCTTACAAATGGGTATCGTTTTTTGGAGGTCAGGTAGGCAGTCGCTCCATGTAAAACACTGGAATTCAGCTGCATCCGGTTAAACTGGATGCCGACCCCAACATAGTTGGAAAAAGGCTAGGCAGATGATGATGATGATGTAATAGGGGGCGAGCCTATTGCCATCAACCGGGCACGAATCCAGACTTGCTGGGATGCTAATGAGAAAATTCCTTTTAGGAATCTTAATAACATTTCTCTGTCCTGGGAATCGAACCCAGGACCTGACACTGAACAGTCGCGCTTGGGATCACTAGACCAACGAGGCAGTGGAAAGGTATGTTTTTATGTATTCTGTATGTATATGTAATAATGTTACGTAAGTAAGGCGTGCAAATATTTAACGGTTCGTTCATGGATGAAATAATCAAGTAAGTAATATTATTGAACACCACAAACTTATTGTATTATTAACTAGCTGTGCCCGAGACTTTGTTTATAAATTTTGATAATTCTAAACATAAGCTCGTTGAAAAAGCTTCTTTTAAGCTTTTTTTTAAGGCATTGCCCCACCCTATGAATTTCTCCTGTATCGTGGGTGCGTTTACAAACATTCAAACTCACATACACAAACAGCCAGACCCGGAACAACTACCTGCAGGTCGTACAAATATTTGTACCGTGCGGGAATCGAACCCACGACATGCAGCTAATCGTTCAGCCGCTGCGCCAAGCGTGCCGTGAACACACGCGTCGTGCTTTATCATATTAGTATCTAGATACTGAGTATTAAAGGTCTTACCCTTTTCAGCGTCCAAGCATCATAAGCCTGCGCAGTAGCCACGGCAGCCAAGAGATACGGAATCCAGTATAATGGAACCACGAGCCATGGATTTGCTAGATACCTAAAACATGACACACATATTTATATTTTATTTATGAAAAAATATAGAAGCGAAAACTTAAATAAGTATAAAGCGTTTTAATAATCACCCATAACTTATATTGACAACTTCATAACTTGAAATTATTAATTCAGAAACTGGTCTCAAATTATCGAAATCGATTCAGTCGTTCGGATAACCAAAAAATAGTAGCTGGTAGCATTGCCATTCAACGTGGCAATGCTGCCAGCCTTCTGGGCACTTTTCCCGTTGACAGCGATGCGGATGAATTTTTCGATGCCCTGTGATTATTTAAAAAAGTAAAGTAAAGTACCACTTACCAGCCTATTACTGTCCCACTGCAGGGCAAATGCCTCTTCTCATACAGAGAAGGCATGAGCATTAATCACCACTCTTGCTCAAGACGGGTTGGCGATTTCAGACTTATATTAATTATATAAGTCCAGGTTTCCTCACGATGTTTTCCTTCACCGATGTCAGTGATGTCCAATATAAACTTAGAAAGTACATATGAATTAAAAAACTCACATTGGTACTTGCCAAGGTTTGAAACCCACAACCTCGTGCACAAGAGGCGAGGCCTAAACCACTGGGCCATCATGACATTTGATTATCACACACAACTGATTATTTATTTTATTTAATTTCTTCATATATTAATAATTGTATCATTTTAAAGACATTTAAGTTATTATTATTAGTATAGATATACCAACCTCATCTGTACTGTGGTAGCTACCATAAGCAGCACACAGAGCGCCACCACTAGCAAGCCGACCACTACAGCGGCCAGGCGACCCAGCACTGTCAACAGAAGATTCTGGACTGTCGACCATCCTGGAAATTGGTAAAATAATCTTAGATCTTAGAGCGTCCTAGGTAAAAACATATTAAGTCTATTTAGTCCGTCAGTAAGATTACCAAAAAATATTGGACACGTACTTTTTACTTATTCAAATAAATAAAAAGTGACAATGATATAGCGTAGTGTAGGACGCCCTCTGACCAGGTGGGATGACGATCTGCGAAAGACTGCAGGCAGATGCTGGATGCGGCAAGCTGAAGACAGGGCGCTATGGCACTCATTAGGAGAGGGCTGTGTCCAGCAGTGGACTTGTATAGCCTGATGATGATGATGAATGATATAGCACATCAAAGTTCAGGAGAATGGGCTTGTGACGTCACTGTTACGTTAAAAGTGTAGCACGGCGTGACGTCACGCGCAATTTCAACGCACTATATCGTCGTCATTTTTGGTTTACGTGACAAAATAGACCCTGCACTTGGAACGAAATAGGTGAAAGGCACAGGTTTTTACTTGGGAACTATCTGCTGCCTACGACGTCATAAAATTTGCTCAGCTCGAAATTTAGTCTATGGATTGAATTGAAATTTTACATAAGGTTGTATGTTAATAGATTGAGGAGCTCGTGGCTAAATAAAAACTGCCGCGCGGGTTGATCGAAGGTTAAGCTACGCTTGCCGAGGTCAGTCTGTGAATGGGTGACAGTTCGCAAGATATCGAGTCTCCTCCGTGCCTCGGAAAGCACGCTAAGCCGTTGGTCCCGGCTGTCATTTGTAGATCTTTGACAGTCGTTACGGGTAGTCAGAAACCCGAAAGTCTGATAACTAGTCTTACCAAGGGGTACCGTGTTGCCCAGTAACTGGGTTGTGGAGGTCAGATAGGCAGTCGCTCCATGTGAAATACTGGTATTCAGCTGCATCCGGTTAGACTGGTAGCCGACCCTAACATAGTTGGGGAAAGGCTACGCAGATGATGTTGTATGTTAATAGATGAGCGTTTTTTTACACTGAAAAGAATGTACTGAGATCATGGTGTCAGGTTGTGGGTCGAAGTACATCCCACTTTGTATAAATATGAATACTCACGAGCCCCAACCAGCCACACGAAGTAGACAACGCTAGCCAGTCCAAGCAGCCCTATCAGCACATCTACAACGTAGGATATCCTGAAGGAATATGTCACGAGGAACAAGTTCAGGTAATCGTAGTACACTGCTGCTGTGGGCTCGATCTGTGGACAATCAATGTCAGAAAGAAATAAAGAGGAATCGTGTAGATAATCGTGTGACAACCGATGTGGCGCGGCGGGCGAAGGTCCGCCTGCGACGCAGGAGGTTGCGGGTTCGATTCCCGCCTTGGGACAAATGTTTGTACGATCTACAAATATTTGTTCCGGGTGTTCTAGGTATTTGCTATGTATAATAAAACTATCTATCTATGTAATGTATTGTATTAAGTATATCAGTCATCTAGTACCCATAACACAAGCTCTGCTTAGCTTGGGGCTAGATGATGCTGTGTGGATTGTCCAGCATTATTTATTTATTTATAACATCACGCCGGTATTACACGAAGGGTAGGACAGAGGTGTACCTTCAGACCAAGATAAAGTTTGGAATTTAAAAGAGACTGGTGATCTCTGATGTTTGATTCGGTGCTTCGTTTTAGAGCCAGATAGGGAAACATCGAACTAATCTAAAAAAATATTTTACTTGTTGACGTGTAAAAGTGTTTGTAAAAACCTATTTACAGTTTCTTTTTTTTTTAAACATTGCCCCACGCTAGGAATTTCCCCCGTGTCGTGGGTGCGTTTACAAACATTTAAACTCACATACACAAACAGCCAGACCCGGAACATCTACCTGTAGGCCATACAAACATTTGTTCCGTGCGGGGATCCAACCCACAACACGCAGCTTAGCCACTATGCCATCCAACCAATTTGGCAGTACCCCCACATTTCCCCAGTTATATTATTGAGTCCCATGTAATAGGGTGAGCCTATTTCTATCAACCGGGCTCACATCCAGACTCCAGGCTGCTACTAAAAAAATCCTAATGAAAAATCCCAATCACACTTAACTCGACCCGAGAAACGATCCCAGGACCTCACGCTCAGCAGTCGCACTTGAGACCACTAGACCAACGAGGCAATAGTGTTATTACTTAACTTTAAATACCCCCACGACCCCAGTACTGTCGCATATGCATTATCAAATGCGCGCTACGTTAACAGTTATTATTAATTGTATGCAATATTTCTTATTTTGATAGTAAAATAATAATAATAAATACAATCCACACAGCGTCATCTAGCCCCAAGCTAACTTCTTGCGTCGCAGGCGGACCCGCTGCGCCACATAGGTCGTCAATACAGAAATAGTAAAAAAATAAAAGAAAAAATAAATAGAGGGAGGAATATAGGTTGATTTGGATGAATGTTGATTTGTATGGATCAGAATGTTGGGCCGCAAAAGGCATGAATGAAAGGCAGTTACATGCAGCTAAGATGAGAATGTTGAGGGGGATGTGTGGTGTTACGCGAATGGATAGAATAAGAAATGAGTATGTAAGAGGAAGTCTGAAAGTGGCGCCTGTGACCGAGAAGTTGTGTGGAAATCGGTTGTCATGGTATGGGCATGTGATGCGAAGGAATGAGGACCATGTTGTGAGGAAAGTTTTGAGTATGAATGTGCAGGGTTACATGAGTAGAGGAAGACCAAAGAAAAGATGGATGGATTGTGTGAAAGATGATATGGCAAGAAAAGAGGTGACCCTTGAGATGACGGCAAATAGAGATGTATGGAAGAAGAAAACATGCTGCGCCGACCCCAAATAAATTGGGATAAGGGCAGGAGGATGACGATTGCAGAAGGGATTGATGGCGGATTTGTGATAGGTTAGTGTTAGCAACATGATTTTGGTGTATACCTGATCGTCTAGATCCTCCACGTTGGCAGTCTCGGCCAGCAGGGCCAGCAGCATGTCGCCGGCGCCCTGCAGCACGCCGGGCAGCAGCAGCTCCGGCTTGTCGTTACGTGTGTGGTACACGTGCGCCCATTTCACGAAAGCCATGTCTATACCTATGGAAGATTGTATCGTCGCACCAACATTACTAAAGTCGTCATCATAATTATAATGATCATTATCATGCACACCATCGACATAATCATCATCGACGACCTCGTCATCATTAACATCATCATCATCCGCGTCATCATCTTCATCATCATCCGCACCATCGTCATAATCATCATCATGCACACCATCGACAAAATCATCATCCACACCATCGTCTTCGTCATCATCATCATCCACGTCATTGTCATCATTTTCATCATCCACACCATCGTCATAATCATCATCCACGTCTTCGACATCATCATCATCATCCACACCACCGTAATCATCATCATCAACGTCATCGTCATCATCATCATGATCATCATCATCATCACCATCATCATAATCACCGTCATCATCCACACCACCGGAATCATAATCGTCAACATCATCTTCATCATCATCACCATCATCATCGTCATCATCAACGTCATCATCATCATCCACACCACCGTAATCTTAATCATCATCCACGTCGTCTACGTCATCTTCGTCACCATCATCATCATCATTATCATCATCCACGATTTCGTAATCATCATCATCATCATCATAATCATTAACATCATCATCATCATCATAATCATTAACATCATCATCATCAAAATCGCCATCATCATCCACACCACCGTAATAATTATCATCATCATCCACGTCATCGGCATCATAGTCATTATAATCATCATCCTCATAATTGTCATCATCATCATGATAATCATCCACGACATCGCTATCGTCATCATCCACGACATCGTCATCATAATCATCATCCTCAGAAATGTCATCGTCATCACGATCATCGTCCACGTCATTTTTTTTAATTAAGGAAAAGAAAGGTGATAAATATCCATGTGCATATTATTACTGGTATTTATGAGGTCATTGTACAGTGTAACTAACTAAGTAACTTTAATAAATAACTTACCATTCATGTTTCCAAAGTTCCGCCATATCCTGAAGTCGGTGTCAGACGGAATTATTCCTGCTGAGAACAGGAACTCAGCCAGACCTTGAGCGTTCGGTTTTGGTGCTGTACGATGATACGCGCTCAAGACTCGCGGGTCTGTCACCTGACACATTCCATAATTATTCATATTCATACTTATTTGCGTTCCACAAGGTATAAAATAAGATGTTAATGAAAGGCTTAAAGCTAAGAGCCGTTGTAGACCCCAACAGGGCACAGCAAAGTAAAAGTAAGTAGGAGAGAGGAGGAAGAACACTGTGTGATTTTTAATTATAAATAAATAAATAATGCTGGACAATCCACACAGCATCATCTAGCCCCAAGCTAAGCAGAGCTTGTGTTATGAGTAGTAGATGACTGATATTATACTTAATACAATACATTACATAGATAGATATTTTTTATTATACATAGCAAATACCCAGAACACCCGGAACAAATATTTGTCCCAAGGCGGGAATCGAACCCGCAACTCCTGCGTCGCAGGCAGACCTTCGCCCGCCGCGCCACATCGGTCGTCAATTTACATTTTCGTAATTACAGTTTTGTATAAATATTTCCGCACCACCCATCATCATCTGCCTAGCCTTGTCCCAAATGTGTTGGGGTCGGCTTCCAGTCTAACCGGATGCAGCTGAAATACAGCATTGCACATGTCAGCGGGCACGCCCTTTGTTCCGCCACTTCTTCCCAGCGAAAACACTAGGAATTGGTGAAGGGTGGGCGTTTTGGGGGACTGTCTTTTGTAAACGTTTTGACGTTCAAAAAGTGCTGATTCTCAGCCTTAATTGAATAAATATATTTTGATCTTGATTTAGACACATTTTTTTTTGCTCCTGCGTTGAGAATCCGCCTGGATGCCCTCCACCCTGATGGGTCGAGGGGTCTGTCAGACTCCTACTGGCTTAAAACCAAGGTGTTCCATCTCACACCTACGCCGGGGGTCGCGGGAATGACATCAGACACTGCTCTTATCCCTTGGAGCATAATCTACTATATCCCAAGTTTAAAGGCTATTTAACATCTCGCTACTACCCTTAGGAGCGGAGAAAACGCGTGGCATAGGTAGTATCTCTATAATTGAAAAATTAATATAATAAAATGACTGCACGGTTGGCGCGTTTACTGCGTCGCGTGTCGTGGGTTCGATTCCCGCACGGAACAAATATTTTTATGGCCTACAGGTGAGTTTGAATGACCACGACACCCACGACAAAGGAGAAATTCCTAGTGTGGGGCACCGTTTAAAAAAGAAATTACCTGAAATATAGTTGGTTTTCCGTTCATCCCCGCCGCGTCCAAATTGATGACCGCGGTAGCTCCCTTAGCCCACGGGTGTTGCAAGAACGCGTGACTTGCCTGAAAATAATGAAACACCAAGGTAAAAATGCTGTCATTTGACGACCGATGTGGCGCGGCGGGCGAAGGTCCGCCTGCGACGCAAGAGGTTGCGGGTTCGATTCCCGCCTTGGGACAAATGTTTGTACGATCTGCAAATATTTGTTCCGGGTGTTCTGGGTATTTGCTATATATAATAAAAAATATCTATCTATGTAATGTATTGTATTAAGTATATCAGTCACCTAGTACCCATAACACAAGCTCTGCTTAGCTTGGGGCTAGGTGATGTTGTGTGTATTTATTTATTTTATTCATTTCCAAATCTTTAACAGTCGCTACGGGCAGTCAGAAACCCGAAAGTCTGACAACTAGTCATACTAAGGGGTACCGTGTTGCCCAGTGACAGGGTTGTGGAGGTCAGATAGGCAGTCGCTCCATGTAAAATTCTGGTATTCAGCTGCATCTGGTTAGACTGGAAAACTACTTCGAACGGCCTCCTACAGCCCGGATATAAAATGATTTATATTATTTGTATCGTATCAGTAAGTATTTATGACATAGATGTTTTATTATAAGTTAGTAGTAAGCAATAAACATTTATCTAATACACATAAAAACATGAACGTTCTAGATTGTATCAATAAATAATTGCGACGTTCTCTGAACGCGTGATTTTTATTAAAATCGACAAACGCGTGGATTTCCTTTCGAACTGTAACACTTTCGCTGACCAGTTCAAAAATACGATTTAACTTGTATGTCATAATGTTTGGCAAATTACATAATGCGTACGGTAGGGGGTGATGGGCATGTTCACATCTCATCTATAGCTTTTTACATGTACGACTCGGGAAGCAAGTTCTGGGACATGAACAGACTCTTTTCGACCCGGGAGCCGGGTGCTGGGCTCTAAAAGTGTTAACATACCATCAACCCTGTTTAAAGAGAAGTTTTGAAAATAAAATATAGCTTACTAGCTTACCACCCCGGCTTCGCACGGGTCCAATGCTGATACTTTAGTATCACAGAATGTCCTTATAAACAACGTTTACAGCTTTTTTGTCATTAGACAATACAAACATGTTATGTTTAGAGGTTACCGCCGCCGCACCGCTTTGTTCTCTACAATATTATGCATATATGAATCTTCCTCTTGAATCACTCTATCTATTAAAAAAACCGCTTCAAAATCCGTTGAGTAGTTTTAAAGATTTAAGCATACATAGGGACGGACAGACAGCAACAGCTACATTGTTTTATAGTATGTAGTGATGATGAAACTCAGGGATAATGTAGATTTCCGTCTTTCATATTTGGCTACGGAACCCAACTAAAACTGGAACTTCATGCTTCTGGGTTGGATTCTCCCCCCGACCCTTTTTTGTTTCAATACGAGGTGGAAAATCCTCATGGATGTCTTACGCCCTGGGGGGGCGAAGGGGTGAATCAGACGCTTACTGACTAAAAACCACCCCGGTGTTCCATCTCACACCTACGCCGGGGGTCGCGGGAACGTACGATCCTTCCGCAACCCCCGGCTGCTGCCGGCCGCCTCTGCGGGCCTCCTCACGTCGAGGGGGGGGGGGGTGACTTGAGGGTGTTTGACTCACACCTCACACCCAGTTACGTGACGTCTAAGAGGGAACCGCGTGGAACACTTCGCGCCGCCACCTCGGGTCCTGATGTGTCTCCCCCCGACCCTTTGCCAGCTGACGTGGCTAAGCCAGTACTTGTTTAAATTAGTCCTAACTAATATCTATCAGATCCAGCCCGTCCCTTTGCTGTCCTCAAGCCGAGGCTCGTACCGCGCAGGAGGTGCCCTTAGCGTGCGGTAACTTTTAAGTTTTTACGCCCTGGCTGGAGGCCTTAAGTCCCCACAGGAAAGGTTGGTAAAGCAGTTAATAAAACCTGGAGGTTAAACAGAGAGATGCCCATTCCAAAAATAATCTTGGTTGGATTCCAGAGTCAGGCAAAGTGTTTTTTGGAACTCGTGAAAAACAGGTTTTTTCGACGTTTCTTCCATCTTAGTTACCTGTAAGCCATTCTCTTCAGCTCCATTGAACAAGAACACTATGTTGCGTTTTAATTTCTGTTTGCTTCGAGACAGTTTGGTCAATGCTTCAGCCATGATTGCACAGAATGCAGCGTTATCTGATGCTCCTGTAAAATAACAAATAAAAACAATTTATCAATTCATGATCATCATCAGGCTATATTAGTCCGCTGCTGGACATAGCCCTTTCCTAATGAGCGCCATAGCGCCCTGTCTTCAGCTTGCCGCATCCAGCATCTGCCTGCAGTCTTTCGCAGATCGTCATCCCACCTAGTCAGAGGGCGTCCTACACTACGTTTGCAGTATTTATCAATTACTTTTGTAATATTTCCGCCCCAGTCGATCGAAAGATAAGCTACGCTAAGCCAACCTGTGGATGGGTGGCCGTTCTTACAATATGACCCATGCCTCGGAAAGCACGCTAAGCCATTGGCCCCGGCTGTCACTTGTAGATTTTTGACAGTAATTACGTAGGTATAACTAGAGCCCGAAAGTCTGACACTGACAACCAGTCTTACCAATGGGTAACATGTTGCCCAGTAACTTGGTTCTGGAGGTAAGGGCAGTCACTATACCTAAAACACTGGTATTCAGCTGCATCCGTTTAGAATGGAAGCCGATCCCAACATAGCTCACAAAAGACTAGGCAGATGATATTCAAATATAAATAAATTGTTCACTTACTAGTGAACAATTTAACCCATGTACGTACACCGTACACCGGTGTTATAGAGAGCTACCATACTGTATGGTAGCTCTCTATAACACCGGTGTACGGTGTACGTACATGGGTTTTAAAATATATTTATTACAATAAGTTAGCCAGTAGGCTCGCGTATTTGCACTTTGGACGCGACCTACATTTGGCAGTGCATTGACACTGACATATTGCATTGTTCTATGCATTTTATGTATCTTACATTTTAGTGTTCAATTAGACGTGGTTTGAGTCGGGCTACTTGCATTTTTATTTAGATTCAACCCGTTGAGCATTCACTGACATTTTATGCATTTAAGTTTAATTTGACATTCTGCATTACATTGACATTTTACATCTGCATTGAAATTACTTATGTTAGGGAAGCACCCTACAACCGGTCACATAAAACTCGCTATCTAAAAAGACTTATTCAAATAATCACGAACAACTTAAATTAGACCTTCTTACCAAAAACAAAAGGCACGGAATCGTAGTGACAGTTGACTAGTATGGAGCTTCCTAGAGCGCCGGTCACATAACATTCGCTTTCTAAAAAGAACTATTCAAATAATCGTTAAAAAGACAAAATGAACCATCTTACCTAAAGCAAAAGGCACAGAATCGTAGTGACAGTTGACCAGTATCGAGCTTCCTATGGTCCCGTTTGCATGAAATCCACTTTCTCCCTCTAACAAAGCGACTATGTTAGACGCGTTCTGGTAGACATTGAAGAACGATTTGCTTGATTTGTGGAAATAATCACCTGGAATATTAAATACATAATAATAATAACTTAAACATAACATCACGACTGTATTCCCTGAAGTGTTAGTCAGAGGTGTACTTAAAGTCCACACACATTTCACCAGCGACATTTAAGTCCAACGTAACAGGGGGTGAGCCTATTGCCATCAACTGGACACACATCCAGACTCCGGGCTGCTACTAAGAAATTCCTAATGAAAATCCCAATAACACATTACTAGACCTGAGAATCGAACACAGTACCTCGTGGTTAGCAGTCACGTTTGCGACCAGAAGACCATTAGAGGCATTCAAATAATAATGACCTCGACCAAATTTCTGTCATGGCCGGTCTCACAGCACGTAGGAAATGTAATATTTATTCAATTGCTAAATAATGTTTGTATTTCATCGTATTCACTACACTACCCAACGAAATGAAAGTAAACAAGTTGATGAAGCATTTCGTCTCCGTCTTATTAAAACGCCAACAAGACGCTCATATTATACCTATTCATATATATTCGACGGCACGGTTGACGCAGTGGCTGGGCGATCGACTGCTGCGCCGCATGTCGTGGGTTCAATTCCCGTACAGTTCAAATATATGTATGACCTGCAGGTAGTTGTTCCGGGTCTGGCTGTTCGTATACGTGAGTTTGAATGTTTATAAACGCACCCACGACACAGGAGAACATTCTAGTGTGGGGTGTTTGAAAAAAAAGAAATAATAAGTATTTTTAAATAAACGACGAAAACCAAAGTTATTCCTGCAGTTGTTGACGTTAGAAGTGCGAGTCAGACTCGCTCATGAAGGGTTCCGTACCGTTAAAACGGCACAAAAACGGTATGGTAGACCCTTAAATATTAAAACGGCAAAAAAATCACGTTCGTTGTATGGTAACCCCCTTAAATATTTTATTTATTCTGTTTTTAGTATTTGTTGCTATAGCGGCAACAGAAATACATCATCTGTGAAAATTTCAAGTGTCGAACTATCACGGTTCATGAGATGGTCTGGTGACAGACGTACGGACGGACAGCGGATTCTTAGTAATAGGATCCCGTTTTAGCCATTGGGTACGGAATCAAAAACAAATCAAAAACAAAACAGTTATTCAGTACATTGTGATCGGGGGTGCATTGAAAAAACAACGTGTTTTATTTTTTTTGTTGAATGCGCGATTTAGAACCTGTATTTAATATTGTTTACGTACCGCAACCAAGAAACGTCATTTTTCTTTCATTTAAATATGGAAACCACCGATACCCTACACAGTTATGTGCACTGATATTTTTGTCATTTCTCAGTAACATGTACACATGTTAAATGCGCCACAGATCATATTAATATCACTAGACTATTGTTTAAAATTAATATACCCTACCACACCATCTCGAGAAGTTCCTCAAGGAAGAGTTCTGGCCGAAAGGTGTTGTGTATCGCCGGTTTCGTGGCCGCCTACATGACACTAGTCAGCGAAACACGACGCCGACACTTCGTGTGCACTAGTTGTAGTTATTATGTAATATATATTTATAGTATTTTTAAGTTTTGTTAATATAGTATTGTATATGTTTATATGGGCCTAGATGCCTGAAATAAATGGATAAATAAATAAAAAAATAAATAACATATACCTACCTTTCTTCCATATTTCAAGGATATACAGGGTGGAAGGGAAATCGACAGACAAACTAATACCATGAGTCCAGTACGTGATTTTGGACCGCCTACCTTTAAAATTGTTCGACGGTTTTTCGTAATACCTACGTTTTTTTTTATTAAAACTGTTATAAATGGTGTTTTCTTCCTAACCCAATGAGATTTTTAATGAGAGACGGAAAGTATTACCTCTTTAACACGTTGAACGCCACATGACCGACAAACAATACATTTTCCATTGTGTCTCGTTGTTTGACAGTTTAGGTGTTAATTAAAAACTGATAGGGTAAGAGAGAAATGACGATTTTTTAATGCATATTTACTGTTTTCAGTCAAAATCTCATCAGAAAATAACGTAAAACGAGGAAAAAGCCGTCGGAAAATTCAACGCTGGGGGATTCAGAATCGTGTACTGAACTCATGGTATTCGTTTGTGGGTCGATGATTCTTCCACGCTGTATTGCCAAAAGACTCTGAGCAAAATAGAAGTGTAAGTTACACGCGATGAGACAGACCGAAATTATAGTAAAGTAAAAGTACCAGCCTATTACTGTCCCACTGCAGGGCATAGGCCTCTTCTCATATAGAGAAGGCATGAGCATTAATCACCACGCTTGCTCAAGACGGGTTGGCGATTTCAGACTTATGTTAATTATATAAGTCCAGCTGGTTAACTCACGATGTTTTCCTTCAACTATGTCAGTGATGTCCAAGATAAACTTAGAAAATACATATGTATTGAAAAACTCACATTGGCACTTGCCCAGATTTGAACCCACAACCTCGTGCACAAGAGGCGAGGCCAAAACCACTGGGCCATCATGACCGAAATTATACCGTTTGCTATTTGAAAGCGGAACCCTTAAAACTTACCCGAGGCGATCTGCCAGTCAGTTTTCACCACCTGGTTGGCTTGAGCCGCTATCTCATCCAGCATATCCTTCAGATCCTTGGTCTGCGCCAGATGGTACGCAGTACCAGACACCCGCGGTTCCACGCCGACGATACGATCCAGGTAGCGCCGGGCTGTCACTTCACTGAATGTGCGCGAATCCTACAAAGACAACTTAAGACTTACAGAAGTAACATTATCAATAGTAGGCCACTGTTGGACAAAAACTTCGCTTGTGCTATGTCGGATTGTTGAAAGTGACAGTGGCGCCATCGACGACATCTATCTATGAACTAAATCTGATGTATCCTACATCGCGATATTAAAGTTATCCGAGCGATTGAACATATATACAAGAACCCGGAAACAACCGTCGCCGGGCAGGTGCTCACCATACTACCTGTCTGTTCGGAGAATCCTCCCTTTTCAATGAAGGATGAGGAACTCTACACCCTGTTCCTCATACCCCGAACTTCTATCTATTTACGTCGTTTCTAAGTCCCTGTATAGGAGTAGCTGCAATGGTACCCACCGAAGATTCGCCAGACGAAAAGTGAATTGGAGGAACTCTATACATTGAAAGACGTGATAATTTTTATTCCAAGGAAAAACAAGTATTCATTACATATTTTTCTTTTATAGTTAAAACGAGCTCTCATTATTAAATGCACATACAAAATTTCGTGTCTGTGCTGTTGACCGTTAAAGAGTTCTTTCATCTGGAGCCAATCCTGAGTGTGGAATCAGGTCACTCTTACCAAAAAAAACTATTTTCATTCGGAAAGAATCAACATGTAAAATTTCAACTCCGTAGGATAAGAGGAAGTGGGTCATATTGAACTTGCGAGATTTGATTACAGATTGACGCCGGGGCAGTGTTTTATTCTTTTTTATTTGAGAGGGGTTTGACTCTAGTCTAGGTCAGAGGTGACTGAGACTAAGTCGACAATGGAGTGTGCTTACCCAGAAGAGGCCTGTTCTTTGAAGAGTTCGGGTTGTATGCTTTCAGAAACTTAGACGCAGGCAGTGAGTTCACCTCTTCTGCTGTGCGCATTGTGAAGGATGTTTGGAAGCGCTTGGTGGAATGGCAACTAGGTGAGGAAGGTAATATGAAACTAAATAAAAACTTGTAAAAAACTTACGTCTTTATCCACATCTGCGTCATTTATAATCGCCGGCATGTCATCTTCAACCAGCTGCGTCAGGTATGCCAGCAGTAAGTATACCCCTAGGGTTAGGATAAGTAGGGAGCTTGGTACCTGAAAATATTAAGTGGCCATGATGATTTGCGTAGAACGAGGTCTTATGTCCAAGGAGATATATTATTTGTAGTAGAAAAATCTTTAGGGTCAGTTCGGACAGAATGGAAAGTTACTCGCGCAGGCTCGAGCCTTCTCTGGTCGTAATTCACAAGTCGCATGTGCTGATATTCATACAATTTTCTGCTTTAGGCTAGGGTAAGACAGACTTATTTTCAATGGAGCCAGTAAATTGCTAAGGTATTTTTTCGTTGTATCTGAACTGACTAGTTCAGGTCAGTTTCCACTAAAAGGAAAAATTATCGAGGTTGTTCGAGCAGTTTTTAAATTTTACTTAATAGTAAGAGTAACAATAGTTCAATATTATCTTTTTAAGTGTCAAGATTCAACGCAGACAGCAAGCGTTTACTTGCGCATGCTAGAGGCAGCGCGAGGCCGCGCGAGCACGCCCAAAGCCGGCGGCGCGGTATTGGGGCGAGGATTCTGTTGATCTTACACGGCGCGTTCGGCTCCGAAGCGTACTTGAGCTGGAGGTATTAGAGCATCCACGAGGATATTTCCGTTTGTTGAAAACTGACCCGTATGCAGCGTAGAATTAAACCACTTTTTCACATGGACATCACAAAACATGCACAACATTGGATAAGAAAAAACCATGCACAAAATACTACCTGACTTCTACTCTTTTAATTTACTACAAAGCAAGTTAAATTAAATAATCCAAAAAATAAGAGATCTTATGCTTAAAACTACTTAAGGAATTATTAATATGATTCATGGTTAGTACCTGAAGTATTAGTTTGATTTAGTTAGTACCGGTAAAACGAGGTTACTTTGCGAACTGGGGTGACTTTGATAATTGTTCAGAAATGAATTATTGTCTCCAATTCACCCGTTAAAGGGAACGCACACGATCATTCATTCGTCTATTCGAATTTCTAGTCGCTAGGCTATATTTTTCCAATGCGTTAGTTATTAGAGTAAGTAGATGAAAAACAGTAAAATTTGAAACCCTGAATTTTGGTCGAAAACGCATTTTAGATAAGGGTGACTTTGAACGGCAATTAAATAATTATGTGTTATCGAAGCAGCCCCATTTTCAATATCGATTTAATTAATAATTCTAATTTCTTTTTCCATGGAACTATTAATATTGTTTTATTAAAATATCGTTATTTAGTTATCATTTAAAGAGTCCTCAACCGTTTTATTTTTTCCGACTTTTTATTTTCTTTAACTTTAAAAGATACATGGGAATTTATTTCAAAATTAATCAATCTAACCTCGTTTTACGGTACTGAGCGATCTGAACCCGACTAAAGAATATGAAAGCTTAAACCTTAAGTGATCCTAAGTTAGTATGAAATTAAACGCCAGACCTGCTTTAGTATAACACATGAGGAAGTGGTGAAGGGTGGGCATTTTGGGGGTCTGTCTTAAGTATATTTTGACGTCCAAAAAGTGCCGATTCTCAGCCCAGTTTGAATAAATGACTTTTGATTTTGATATTCCGATAGGATTTACTCAAATGAGAGTGGAAATCCGAAAATAGAAACTTTTACTACAGTAAAACGGGGTGAATCGAAACAAAACTTTAAATGAGATTTAATCGTTTATTCAACATTATTAATTACCGTAAAACGGGGTGAATAGAAACGCAGGGGTGAGTAGAAACAAAACTTTGAAGGGCATTTTCGCGTTAGTAAGACATTGTTTTTTGACGGCACGGTTGGCGCAGTGGCTGAGCGATTGACTGCTGCGCTGTGTGTCGTGGGTTCGATTCCTGCACGGAACAAATATTTGTATGGCCTACAGGTAATTGTTCCGGGTCTGGCTGTTTGTGTATGTGACTTTGAATGTTTGTAAACGCACCCACGATACAGGAGAAATTCCTAGTGTGGGGCAACGTTTTTTATAAAAGAATAAAGAATAAAAAGAATTGTTTGTCACTACAAGGACTCTTATTTTTTTTAAGGAATTGAAATGATTAATTTCAACACCTTGTCAGCAATTAATAATGTTGAATCAACGATTAAATCTCATTTAAAGTTTTGTTTCGATTCACCCAGGCTTTTCGATTCACCCCGTTTTACCGTTACTGAGAAGGTTTTGAAATTAATCATTTCAATTCCTTAAAAAAAATAAGAGTCCTTGTAGTAACAAACAATGTTAAACTAACGAAAATGCACTTCAAAGTTGTGTATCTACTCACCCCTGCGTTTCTATTCACCCCGTTTAACGGTACTGATGTCAAATCTAACACGTTTATATGTATATGTATGTGCAAAAAGCAAAAACGGTTGAATTTCGACCACTGGGTAACCAATAGTTTTCTCTCTCAAATTTAATCATTCGATTTTCGTAAAATCAAACAAAATTCTCTAGAAAGATAATCTTGCCGTTATCGATCTTTGCCCTTTAGACTTAATAGCAAATTGGACTTTGTATTCTGAATTAATTTAATACTATTTAGGTACTCATCACTGTGATAAGTTAATTAGAATAAAAGTAGATAGTGAGTTATTTTGATCACTTATTATCTTTGACAGTTGTTACTGGTACTCAGAAGTCCGAAAGTCTGAGAACCAGTCTTACTAAATGGTATCGCGTTACCCATTAACCGGGTTGTGGAATTCATATAGGCAGTCGCTCCATATAAAACACTGATATTCAGCTGCATCCAGCTAGACTGGAAGCCGACGGCAACAGATGTGAGAGTTATTTTTATAAATAAAGAGGTTGTACGATTATTGTAAGTGTAAGGAACATCTTTATATTTATCGCAACATTCCTCAATGCCGTGATTTTATCCGTCGAACAAAGATTACAGGTATTTGATTTGGTGATAAATTAATTAGGTCACCCACTTTTTAATCTGGCTTCCACTAATACCTAAAAATGATAATATAATTATAAATAAATAAATAAATAATGCTGGACAATCCACACAGCATCATCTAGCCCCAAGGTAAGCAGAGCTTGTGTTATGGGTACTAGATGACTGAAATACTTAATACAATACATTACATAGACAGATATTTTTACTATACATAGGAAATACCCAGAACACCCGGAACAAATATTTGTAGATCGTACAAACATTTGTCCCAATGCGGGAATCGAACCCGCAACCTCTTGCGTCGCAGGCGGACCTTCGCCCGCCGCGCCACAACGGTCGTCAAATAATTGCCTCGCAAATTCCGCAACTCTTTTTCCTTCTTGTAAGTACTGGTGGAAAAAATAGCTTGCATATAAAAAAAGGGACAGGGCTCAGGCAGCGGGGTGTGGAGAGGGCGCGACGTGTCGTAGACATCACTAATAATAATAATATACTTTATTAATTCAGACCGTGGTGTCCATTTTGTTATTAACAATTAGTGTTATAAATGCTTAAAAACTGTCAACACAAACAAAATAAAAACATTATCTTGACATGCTCAATCACTGCAGCGCCATTCCATTAATGTCGTACTAAACTAAACTAAATCATAGTACTAAAGAGACAACTTTGACGGCACGGTTGGCGCAGTGGCTGAGCGATCGACTGCTGCGCCGCGTGTCGTGGGTTCGATTCCCGCACGGCACAAATATTTGTATGGCCTACAGGTAGTTGTTCCGGGTCTGGCTGTTTGTGTATGTGAGTTTGAATGTTTGTAAACGCACCCACGACACAGGAGAAATTCCTAGTGTGGGGCAACGTTTAAAAAAAAACTATAACCCCCCCTCTCTCTCTAGCCCCTTTCGATCTATCTTTCTTCTCCCCGCCCCCCGTCCTCTCTATCTCTCTCTCTTTCTTCCTGTTTACCTCCTCCATAGTGTATTCATACCGAAAAACCGACTTAAATTTGAAATATTTTAAAGCCCATTTACAATACAAATTAATCTAATAACGTATATTTTTATCATATTTTTTAAGCATTTCCAGAGCTTAGCACCCACATTAAAACCGGATCAAAATGCTTTTGATCTATTTATCCAACACATTTACCCAAACATATAAGTACCTCATCTTACAAGACGTCACGAAAACAAAACCCTTTTCTTAATTTAATTCTTAACTTACAGATCTGACAGGGTCATTTATTTGACTGCCATGCTTTCTGAATCCTCCAAAAACCTAAAATTACACATAGACAATATAAAATTCTATCGGTTAATAGATATTAATTATACTCCCATGATAGTGTAAATAACCCATAATGAAAAACAATCTAAAGTCGAATATGTCAACACGAATTTAGACTATCTATTCGTCTTAAAAGATTACTTGGTCTTGGGATTATAGTCTTACATGGATATTTCGTAATCAATCTAAATACTGCTTAGTATTATCTATTTCTTAATGAATGAAATTAATTTATGAATGAAATCACTGGCGTCGGTGAAGGAAGACATCGCGGGGAAACCTGGACTTATAATTAATATACGTCTGAAATCGCCAACCTGTTTTGGGCAAGCGTGGTGATTATACAAATACAAATATTTTCAAATATACAAATATTTTATTGGAACAATAACATATTACAAGTCTTGTGTACGTTAATACTGCGTTAGTTTAATAACTGTGTCGCAGTTATTAGCGCCCACCCCAGGAGCGAAAGCAAACTGAGTTCCATTATCACAAAAGTTATACTTTTTGGTAGAAACTAGACATAGACATTTAGTAATGGTAATAAAACTAGAACTAGAAATTTATTAATAATATCAATGTGTGTGTGTGTGGGTGTGTGTGTGTGTGTGTGTGTGTGAGAGTGAATGAGAAGAAGAAGAGATATTAGTGTAATTTAAGTTTGTATGAGGCACTCTGTTTCCTCATAAGTCAGTTTTTGGAGCCATTTTTCAAGTTTTAGTTTACACTCCCGTAACGAGAGCGGATAGATATTTAATTTATCATTTATTTTGTTATAGATAACTGGACTCAAAAAGTTATAGTGTCTTCTCGCAATTACCAGTTTAACACTCTTTAATGCTCGTGACTTCACTGTAGCAGGCTAGTATTATTTATATTTCCTTTATTCATTAAACTTACTTACATATTATATATTTAAATATAAAGGAAAAACATTAGCCCATAAAAATAGTAGCCCACCGGTATCGGGAACAGGGTCTAAGCTACCGACGGTCAGGGCTCCAGAGAAAGAAATCGCCTAAGAATACATGCCGTGTCCAGAAGAACTGCTTTCTGAATCAAGCCCTTGATTCAGCTGCCTAACGAGAGCCTCCTTAGGTGTTGATCGAGGCTCTTCTTGCTACCAGTGGCTGACACGACTATCGGCACAACGATTGCTGTGTCCACATCCCACATGTGGACAACCTCGCGAGCCAAGTCAATTATTTATATAATTACTATTGTTGTATGAATGAAAATAGTAAAAACAATGTAGTACAGTGTATGTTAAAAGAATAGATACATACCAAAGACCACATAAATGATGAACTGTATGAGAATTTAGGTGATGAAACACATTTTAGTCTTGTTATTTTTTAATAAGTGAAATGGCAAATGTAAACATGAAATAAAGGTAACAATTCATATTGCTTTGTGTAGAAAATGAGCTAGCTGTGCAAAATAAATGCAAGGCTAAGTAAGTTAATGAAACCGGTGCAACATGAGGTCCATTCATTGAACAATTTGTGCAAAATGAATTCAATAGATTGAAATAGTTGTGCAAAATGAAGTCAGTAGATTGAAGTGGTCGTGCAAAATGAAATCAATAGATTGAACTAGTTGTGCAAAGTGAAGTAGATAGCATTCATCAACTAGTTAAACAAATGAAAAGTGAAGTAGAAAACAATGAATTAGTAATGTATGAGTTAACCCGTTGCCAGGGCTTTTCCGCTCGGTCATCTTCGTATTCACCGGTCGGCACTCCTCGGTAGTCGTGAATATGTGTCTGAAATGTAATAGTAGATAGTTAATAGAGAGTAGTAGAATAGAAAATATGTGGAAGTTTAGTATAGTTACAGAAGAGAATGAATTTCAGTAGAAGATGGGAAAGTTTCTGTAATGAATGGTTAAACACAACAGAGAGGTACAATTTTTAACCGACTTCAAAGAAGGAAGGGGTTCTATGTTCGACTGTATTAATGTTTTTTTTTATTTTTGTATGTTCATCGATTCCTCCCTCAATTGCGAACCGATATTGATAATTCCTTTTTGTTTGAAAGGGTCTTAATTTAGAATTTGATGATGGGATCCTGGAGAAATTGAGGAAACTCTTCAAATATAAGCACACCTATAGCGGTTTGGGTATTGCTTATAATAGACCGTTTTCCTGAATTTCTAGTTACAAATAAAGAAAAAATGCGCAACAAATTGTGTTAAATGTACAGCGGGCCGCACGTCGTTGGTAACACTTTGACCTTAATCTGACTAGAGTAGAAGGAAGTTTGTATATAATAAGTGGCCATCTCTAAAGTGAAATGAGTCCTCACTTTGACGTCGCAGCGCTTATATGTAGGAAGTATTTTAACAACACCTTGGATTTAAGTTTATAGAGATTTTATTATCTTTGCTATTATTACGTATTTTATTCTTCACTTCTTCTTCCCAAAAAAGCGATGATTCGATCTCAGCTTAATTTGAATAAATTAATTTTGAATTTGATTAGGCTTGTTCTAAATGGCGGCACGGTTGGCGCAATGGCTGAGCGCTTGACTGCTGCGTCGCGAGTCGTGGGTTCGATTCCCGCACTGAACTGATTTGTATAAATAAATAAATAAATAATGCTGGACAATCCACACAGCATCATCTAGCCCCAAGTTAAGCAGAGCTTGTGTTATGGGTACTAGATGACTGATATACTTAATACAATACATTACATAGATAGATATTTTTATTATACATAGGAAATACCCAGAACACCCGGAACAAATATTTGTAGATCGTACAAACATTTGTCCCAAGGCGGGAATCGAACCCGCAACCTCTTGCGTCGCAGGCGGACCTTCGCCCGCCGCGCCACAACGGTCGTCGTGTATGGCCTACAGGTAGTTGTTCCGGATCTGGCTGTTTGTGTATGTGAGTTTGAATGCACCTACGGAGTTTATAAGGATTACTTGTGCGTACTTACTCCCATGGAAAAAGGAGTGAGTTTATTTATGTGTTTTGCATGTTTAGACATCTAAACATACTTCAAGCCACCCTCACTCCTCTCCTGGCACCCCTCTATTACACTTGTTGGTGTTTACCTATATACAAACAGAATATATTCATATATTCTGTTGTTGTTGTTATTTAAACACCTGACGACGACCCACGCCTATACGCTATCGCGAACATTGCTTGTTCTAAATACTTTTATCCTTGCTCAGGAGTATCTTAGGAACGTAGCAGGTGGCGTTCAGTTGTTTCTCCCACCTCAATGGGTAAAAAGGCGTGAGTTTAAGTATGTCTTCTGCATGTTTAGACATATTTAGTTGCAAGCCAAGTACCCTTGAATCCCCTGAATCATACTTGTTTTCGTACATTGCATACATGTAAATACCTGAGTACCTGCCAGACACACGCCTATACGCTATCGCGAACATTGCCCCACACTTGGAGGTTAGTCAGTGATTCAACATAGCTAAAGATAATCCTTTGATTATTGCTCGAAGACAATCGGTGTGTTTTGTTTTAAAATAACAAATACGGTTATGAAAGCACACGATACATCTCATAATATTATTGCCTGCTGTTAAGATGCTGATGCTAAAAAGTAATACTTACGTACAATCTGTCAAAATACTTTTATAGTTTTTGGGATTATTTGACAGTCTGGGATGAGCTGTAGTCTGTACATTACGTAACATCTCGCCTTCCCCGACGGGGTAGGCAGAGGTATAAACTATATTCTTTGTTTAAGCATGCATTTCGCCAGTTATGTTTAAGTCCCATATTAGGGAGCGAGCCTACTGCCACCATCCATTCTTAGGGTTGCTACTTTGGGGTTTTTTTTTTCGGGTGGATTGTGTGAAAGATGATATAATAAATAAATAAATAAATAATGCTGGACAATCCACACAGCATCATCTAGCCCCAAGCTAAGCAGAGCTTGTGTTATGGGTACTAGATGGCCGATATACTTAATACAATTACATTACATACAGTACATTACAAAGATAGATATTTTTTATTACACATAGCAAACACCCAGAACACTTGGAACAAATCTTTGTAGATCGTACAAACATTTGTCCCAAGGCGGGAATCGAACCCGCAACCTCCTGCGTCGCAGGCGGACCTTCGCCCGCTGCGCCACATCGGTCGTCAAAGCGTGCGTAAAAAAATATGGCAAGAAAAGAGGTGACCCTTGAGATGACGGCAATTAGAGATGTATGGAAGAAGAAAACATGCTGCGCCGACCCCAAATAAATTGGGATAAGGGGAGGATGATGATTTATTGTCAATGCACCAAATTTATTTTATTTTCAATTTTTAATATAACCGATAAATATGTATTGTCAAAATTCGACCAGCCTCTACTTCTTTCTGCAAGGTATTTGGCCCTTGCCAGCCAAAAGGTTGACAGCCGCTGCACTAGAGTTATATATTAGATGTTATTATAATGTACACGAATATCTAAATGATAAACTTAATAAATAAATAATTTAACGGCACGGTTGGCGCAGTGGCTGAGCGATTGACTGCCGCGCCGCGTGTAGTGGGTTCGATTCCCGCCCGGATGAAATAAGTATGTGAATGACCTACAGGTAGTTGTTCCGGTTCTGGTTGTTTGTGTATGTGAGTTTGAATGTTTGTAAACGCACCCACGATACAGGAGAAATTCCTAGTGTGAGGCAACTTTTTTTTTTAATAATAGCAAAAACCGCAATAATAATCTATAATACTAATACATGTATAATTTCAATAAATATTAATGTATAAATCCAATATATAAGTAGAAAAAATGATATGTACACAATTAGTTGTAACCCTACCTACCTACACAAATCGAAAGAGTAGATTAATATGGAAATTGTAAAAAAATATTTATAATAGCCCTCCTACTAATTTTTAATTTTTATGTTGTTATGCCCGACAGGTCCCACAATGCTCCAAAACTATTGTATGTATCTTTATGTACAACCTACCACCTAAGTTCACATTGTGGAATGCAATAAACGTATTGAGTATTGAGTAGAGCAAATAGATAATCATAGGTCCTGTAGTAACTTATACATACAATAAAAAAAACATTGTTCAATGGTTTTGTCTCTGCTCTGTGGCGCGTAAAACCTATTTATGTCAGTTCAAACAACTCTACAGGGAGTTTATCAATGACCTTGACCTTGTCTGGCCAAAGACCTGACCTTTAGGAAGCAAACAAAATTCATCGAAATAAAGTGAAAATATGTTAACTTTCTTTAATCCTATAGATAAACCTAATCCTCAGATACCTACGAGTATATTTAAGTAAACAAATAATACTTTTATCGTCAAAGAAATAAGCGTCATAATCCATTGTTGGTGAAACGGCGACACATTACGTTACCAGTCTTGCACAACCTATGTATTCTAGAGTACTAGGGTCCAAATGAAAATGAATTTTCAGCCGAAAACGAAGTAAAAAAAAAAAGTTTAACGGTAGGTTGATTTTTTTTTAAACAGATTTTTAGCTTTAGCTTTTCTATTTTCTTTCTATATTTTTAGCTTTTTTGGAATATTCATCAAGAAAAAAAAACGAGTAAATTCGAAATTACTAATTTCTCCAGCTATTTTGAATTAAAAACCAAACTACTCAACCGATTTCGATAAAATTCATATGGGACCACTTCTGAAGAATTACCTACCAAACAAAATCGTGTACACACAAAAAAAACATACGGTCGAATTGAGAAACCTCTTTTATTGTCGGTTAGTAACGAAAATGATTAAGACGACACACACAACATAACATCCCGCCTGTATTCCCTAAAGGGTTGGGCAGATAGGCTTAAGGCTGTTTCAACATCACGCTACGACCCTTAGAAGCGGGTGAAAACGCGGGGTACAGCTAGTCTATACTATCCACACCTCCATCTCATCTATCATCATCATCATCAGGCTATATTAGTCCACTGCTGGACATAACCCTCTCCTAATGAGCGCCATAGCGCGCTGTCTTCAGCTTGCCGCATCCAGCATCTGCCTGCAGTCTTTCGCAGATCGTCATCCCACTTGGTCAGAGGGCGTCCTATACTACGTTTGCCGAGTCGCGGTCTCCACTCAAGAACACGTTTACCCCAGCGGTTATCGGTTCTTCGCGAGATATGGCCAGCCCACTGCCACTTTAACTTGCTAGTTCTTTGAGCTATGTCGGTAACTTTGGTTCTCTGTCGGATGTATTCGTTACGAATCCTTTCCTTCAGAGAAACTCCATAGGTCGCTGAGCGACTTTGAACGTGTGGACCAACCCTACCGTGAGTGTCCAAGTCTCGGCTCCGTAGGTCATGAAAATCTATACTAATATCAAAAATATGAAAGTAACTCTGGCTTTTTCGCTGAACCGATATTAATTAAATTTGGTACAGACTAAGCTTGAACCACAAGTAAGGATATAAGCTAATTTTTAACCAACGAAAAATAATTAAGAGGTTCTCAATTCGACACGTATGTACATATATTCGACGCATAACATTTTACAGTGTAGTACGATTTCGATGATATATTTCTGGGTGTACTTCAAAGTTGGTCTCATTAACCACGCAGATGTCACCAGGCTGCTGAAGGACATTACACTCCTGAAGCAAAGTCAGGTCGAGATGCAGCATCAGCTGGAGGTGTCCAATAACACCATCAGTGATCTACGGGCAGAAGTAGCATTATTGCGCAATGCAATTTCTGCAAGTAGGTCACCTAGCAACGCGAATGTGAACACGCGTCGCGGGGCACAAAACGCCTCCATCTGCAGTTTCGAGTCAGCGGGCTCGAATGCGACACCAGCTGCCGAAAATGCACGCGTTGCAACGTGTGCCGCGGCCGTCCCTGCCTCGACATCGGTGGGGACGACGACGTGTGTAGGTTCGACGACCCCCAAACGAGCCTACGCAGCAATTGTAGCCGCCGCTAAAAAACCTGTTGAGCCACAAAACTCGCAGGTTAAACTAGCGGACAAAGGGAAGGGGGGTAAACGGAGCCTGTCAAACCCAAAACAGGCTCGGAATAGGCAGGGTCCAGAGAAGCACATGAGCGACAAGGATGGTTTCATCAAGGTTGAGAAGAGGAAGAAGAAGAAGCCTCCTTGTCGGAACCAGTGTGGTACTGCGCTGGCAGGACCCAACGTGCTGCTAAAACCAGCAGTACCGACAACGCTGCTCTACGTGTCCAGATTGCTCCACTCTACGAAGGTTGAGGAGATCGTGGAGTACGTGCGTGTCAAGACCAACTGGACTGTGAGGGTCGAGAGGTTGGAGCCGCGTCATAACACGAACTTCAAGTCGTTCGTGGTGCGAGTTCCGACACAACTTCTCGAGAAGTTCCTCAAGGAAGAGTTTTGGCCGAAAGGTGTTGTGTATCGCCGGTTTCGTGGCCGCCTACATGACACTAGTCAGCGAAACACGACGCCGACACTTCGTGTGCACTAGTTGTAGTTATTATGTAATATATATTTATAGTATTTTTAAGTTTTGTTAATATAGTATTGTATATGTTTATATGGGCCTAGATGCCTGAAATAAATGGATAAATAATAAAAAAAATTGAAATGTGAAAAAAGAAATCCATCCCTAAGTGGAGAAAATAAGGGATGATTGATTTTTCACTTACTGAGTGTTGTAAAAGGTGTTGAGCAGTTGACATTAGACTATTGTAACACAGGCGAAATCGCGAGCAAAAGCTAGTGATCGACAAAACCTATTACTTGTTTTTCTTCTACCTTATCTAGGATTATTAATCGACAATTTAATAGGCACTAATTATTAACTTAAAATTTATGGCTTGATTAAAATCCATGTGTCACCTAGGTCTATTTTTTTTAATAGAATCAATGACTAATTTACAGCTATCATTTCCTAATGCAAGCGGATTACTATCACGGAAACAATGGAATTAGAATGATTAATAAAAGTTGAATGATTCGTTCGGAACGATTTCCGGGTCGGAAAAGCCAGCCACACTATTCCCAACCACTGTAACTCGTGAACGCGTAGCATACTAATATTATAATTGGGAAAGTGTGTGTGTCTCTTTGTACGTCTTTCACGCCTAAACCACTGAACGGATTTCGATAAAATTTGGCAGAGAGATAGATTGCACCCCGGGAAAGGACTAAAAAAAAAGCTAAAGCTACTTTTTTTATCAACAAACCACGCGGGAGTCAAGGAATGGATAAACGGTTTCAATAAAAAAATTGATTTATTTAATAAAAGTTCCAAATTACAGTGTTTACAGAGCGAAGTCTCAGATCCCTTCAACTTGTTGCTATGCTCTATTTGGGCTGAAGAAGCATATATCTACAGGATGTGGTCTAAAAACAACTGATAGCTGCTTTCCGTATTTCAGAAAACTAAAGATATTGACACTGCCAGCAATGTATATAATGGAAACTGCATTGTTTGTAAAAAAAAAACCCGCATCTATTTGTCAGCTTATCGGCGGTCAGAAGAAAGCCATTGCGTACTCAATACTGTAACAAACTATGTAATGTCAAATGTAAAACAGCCTTAATGCGTAAAAGCCTTTTCGGCAACGCTCCAAAAATTTATAATAAAATACCGGATGCCATTAAAAAAATGCCATTAATAAAATTCAAAAAGGCACTTAATAGCTTACTTAGTGACATATGTTACTACACACTGGATGAATTTTTAAATGATGACTCAATATAGTGTTTTGCATCTATGTTAAATGAAAAAACTTAAATGACGAATTAATCTGAGGTTGTAATATTGACATGTAATAATTTTTGACATTTTTAATTGCTCTGACTTGTTTTTTTATTTTTTGACATTTATAACTAAATAATTCCTCATTTAAATCTGACATCGTACAATTTTTAAAATAATATTATATAATTGTTATGATTTATTTTGAAATTTTAATTATGCATGAATTTCAAACATCCTTTTTATTTTTATTTAAATTCATAATAATTAGATAGATGCACACCATATTTGTATGCCTCCTGGCATAACATAGCGTTCTGTTCACCAAACTCAAGATCTGTATTTCTACCTGTGTTAACAAATAAAAGTGATTTGATTTGATTTGAGCATCCTTAACTCCACTTCTCACGTTAGTGGAAACAAAGGGCGTCATATAACATATTGCGCAAGAAGTAAGTTAGTACATGAGCATAATTTATTCTAGAACATTCGATTGTATTTTATACACGTGTAAAGTAAGTGCTGAGTCAGATCCCTTCAACTTGTTGCTATGCTCTATTTGGGCTGACGAAGCATATATCTACAGGATGAGCAACCTTAACTCGGGCGAAGCCGCGGGCGGAAGCTAGTTTTACATATATCTATTCTACCAAGAATAGACAATGTTATTGGAACGAAGTTCCTTATCGCGCGTTGTGAAAGGGGGCTAGACGGAAAAAAAACTCACGAAACGTTGTAACGACACTTTTTGCTATAGTAAGTTATTGTAAGCCGTGCGGCGTGCGCATGCTTCTCTGTCTGTCTCTCTCTCTCTCTCTCTCTTATAGAAAGCAAGCCAGCTATTTTCATTTCTATTTCGCATTGAACAGTGTGGTATAGCCTCTATTGATTGTTATTATTTACCCACAAGCAAACTGTAATGCGCAAATTTGAGAGACCTTTAATTTACCTGGTACGAGGTACCAGGTAAACCTATAAATATACCATTTGCGGCGAAGTGATAAAACACTAAGACTCGCTTGTAGGTACGTAAGTAGTCTGCCTCATTGTTCTAGTGGTCGTAAACGCTACTGCTGAGCATGAGATCTCGGGTTTGATTCCCTGGCAAAGGCTTGTTGTGTTTTTCCATCTGTAATTGCTCAGAAGCAGCCCGGAGACAGGAGTGGCAGTAGACTCATCGTTTTTTTTTTTTTTAACTTTGCCCTACACTAGGAATTTGTCCTGTGTCGTGGGTGCATTTACAAACATTTAAAGTCACATACAAGACCAGCCAGACCCGGAACAACTACCTGTATTACATAGGACTTAAACATAACTGGCGGAATGTGACCTCTGCCTTACCCCTGTATAAGAACAGGCGTGATGTTAGAATGTGTGACAATTAACGCCGATGATTGTACCCATACAAGTAGTGGTTATGCTATTTCCAGGTCAAGTTTATTTCGACGAAGTCCCATCTCTTTTTTGTGTTTCAATAAATATTACAATCGCTTCAGCTCATTGATTACAAACTTTATCTTAGATTAACCGGTCAGTTCCTTATCTATCTATCTACAATCTTTCAAACTAGGGAAGGTCGGATTACAACAATACTTAAAGATTTAATAAATAAAATGAAAACTTTAAAAAACTGTTACCAGACTAAGGAAAAATTTAACTTATTTAAAGGAAAATGGTTACAAAACATTTAAAAGAAGTATCTGATATCCTAATCCTACTTATGTTATAAATTTTAATGTGAATGTAAGTTGGTTTGTTACGCTTTCACGCGAAAACTACTTAACCGACCATCATGAAACTTTGTACACATTTTCTTGGAGGTATTAGAAGTAACATAGGATACGCTTTATTGAAAAAACGAAAGATAAAAAATATTTGTCAAAAAATGGCAAAACAACGTTGGCCAGGTCAACTAGTCTGATATAAACGATAAGGGCCGCGGCAGACCACGAAGGAGATCGCGGGACGAGTTGTATGTATCCCTTATGGATAGGAAAGAGGTGGCGCGGAATCGTGACCGGTGGAAGGAATGGAGGGAGGCCTTTATCCAGAATGCTGAGAGGGATGTGTGTTGTTACGCGAATGTATAGAACAAGAAATTAGTATGTAAGAGGAAGTCTGAAAGTGGCGCCTGTGACAGAGAAGTTGTGTGGAAATCGGTTGTCATATCACCCATCCCAGGTACACCTGACCACTGTGAAGAACATCACCAATAAATAAATAAATAAATAAATAATGCTGGACAATCCACACAGCATCATCTAGCCCCAAGCTAAGCAGAGCTTGTGTAATGGGCTCTAGATGACTGATATACTTAATACAATACATTACATAGATATATATTTTTTATTATACATAACAAATACCCAGAACACCCGGAACAAATCTTTGTAGATCGTAAAAACATTTGTCCCAAGGCGGGAATCGAACCCGCAACCTCCTGCGTCGCAGGCGGACCTTCGCCCGCTGCGCCACATAGGTCGTCAATAAGTTCAGTGTACGTATGTCCTTCTAGGGCGTGACCTTCCTGCGTTTCCGCTCATATCTGCCTTATAAATACCTTTTGTTAGTCGTCTATCATTCATCCTCTCAATGTGACCAAACCATCTAAGCATCAAGTCATACCTACACGTTTTTAGGGTTATGTACCCACAGAGTAAAACTGGACCCTACTTAGGCTCCGCTGTCTGTCCGTATGTCACCAGGCTGTATCTCATGAACCGTGATAGTTAGACTGTTGAAATTTTCACAGATGATGTATTTCATTTACCGATATAACAACAAATACTAAACAGAATAAAATAAATATTTAGGGAGGCTCCCATACAACAAACGTGATGTTTTTGCCGTTTTTTATAGATAATGATACGGAACTTGTCGTTGATTGACGATTTTTGTGTATATTAGTTTTTATTTATATATGCTATTATACCTATAGCTAACATGTGGCAAATTATTTAATTTAATTATGTATAAAGATGGTATAGTTATTATTATTTTGACATATATGTTGTATAGATTCAAGTTCTTCAAACCTATCAGACAGACGTGTTGCTGGGGAGTTAGTTCCGCCATTTCTTCTTCCCAGCAAAAACACTAGGAAGTGGTGAAGGGTGGGCGTTTTGGGGGACTGTCTTTTGTAAACGTTTTGACGTTCAACAAGTGCTGATTCTCAGCCTAATTTGAATAAATGAATTTTTATTTTTGAACCCTTCGTGCGCGAGCCCGACTCACGCTTGTTTTTTATTATTTATTTCTATTGACGTCTCTAATCAAATCCACTGTTCCCTTAGCTTCCTCATTAGAATGATACCGTGTAATCTCGGGTATTATTCGCCAATAAATATGCATGTTTTTAGGCGCCTTAATAAGACAATAAATGTATTTAATTGCAGTTATAAAATGGATAACAGTTGTACAGTCAACCTTATCATTTTATTGCAATGATAATAGTGTAAATGTTTCCCTAAATTCAAGTTCAAGAAAAGACATCTAAATAAAAAACTAAAATTGTACAAATAACAGCTTTTTACGTAAAGATTATATGGCATCATCATCCTCCTGCTCTTATCCCTATTTATTTGGGGTCGGCGCAGCATGTCTACTTCTTCCATACATCTCTATTTGCCGTCATCTCAAAATTCACCACTTTTCTAGCCATATCATCTTTCACACAATCCATACATCGTTTCTTTGGGCTCCCTCTACTCTTGTAAGCCTGCACATTCATACTCAAAACTTTCTTCACAACATGGTCCTCATTCCTTCACATCACATACCATGACAACCGATTTCCACACAACTTCTCGGTCAAAGGCGCCACTTTTAGACTTCCTTTTACATACTCATTTCTTATTCCATGCATTCGTGTAACACCACACATCCCCCTCAGCATTCTCAACTTAGCTGTAAAGTTTATATGGTAGTCATACCAAAACAATAATAAAAAAAAAATCGTCTGTCTGTCTGTTTGTTTGGGGTAATCTCCGAAACGGCTGGACTGATTTTGACGGGAATTTTAATGGGTGCCGCGTTAAAACCCGTGTTTTATTTAATTAAAAGCAAAGCTAGTAACTAATATTTTTTTCTTGATAGATGCGACAGAAAAATAACATCAAGCCTGTATTCCCAGAAGGGTTAGGCAAGCAGAGGTGTACTATAGTACCTACAACCACGTAATGGGGAACAAGCCTATTGTTAGACCTCAGGCACAAATCCAGACTCCAAGCTGCTACTGAGATATTCCAAGAAAGAAAGGAAAGAAAGAAACTAAAAAATAACTATAACCGGTTGAGCACAGTAGAATTTTGATTGATTTTGTGCTAGGTACAGTAAATAAATGTTTTTAAGAGTATGTAAGAAGCTTCTTGCCCATTTCCCCCGACCCTATGCTCGAGACAGCCCTGCGTAGCTGACCCAGAAATAGTACGGAAAAAAAAAACTTTCCCGTTCAATCACAAGTGGCTCTAGTTGCCCCTTGGAAACTAGAGCCATTTTTTAATTATTTACATACAAACATACGTAAACTCACGCCTTTTCCCATAGCGGTAGGAAGAAACTACAGACCGCCACCTGCTACAATCCTTACATACTCCTTTTGCTTCGTTTACATTCATACATTTAGTCATACACACATTTATATGTTGGGCAGTTATTTGTGTTTGACAACTAGTCTTACCAAAGAGTTACAATCAGTGTCACCTGATCTTAATGAAGAACATCATCAATAAGATCAGTGTATGTCTTTCTAAGGTATCCCCTCTCAGCATTTCCAGTTACATCCATAAAAAAACATATTTTTTTAAATTGCCATTTCTCATGGTCGAATTGAAATAAATACTCATCATTGATTTTGTCTGTCAACTAGTCTGCGGTAACATTGTACAAACTTAAAATTATTATTTTTGGGTTTATATGACACAAGACTATCATATCCAACTAAAAGTATGCAAGAGGAAAGAGATGCTGGTAACTGAGATTCTCATGAGGTCACAATGTTTAGGGTTAAGTAGAAGAGTAGAAGAAGACCAAAGAAACAATGGATGGACTGTGTGAAAGATGATAGACACACAGATACTTGTTACGGGTTTGGCTGTTTGTGTGTGTGAGTTTAACTGTTTGTAAACGCACCCACAATACATGAGGAATTCCAAGTGTGGGGCAGCGTTTAAAAAGAAAAGAAAAGAAAGATATGGCAAGGAAGAGGGTGACTATTGAGATGACAGCCAATAGAGATAAGTGGAAGTAGAAGCCATGGTATGCCGACACTGACTGTTTTATAAAAGTAATTTCAACATACTTTCCTTGATTTGCTCGCAATATGGTTGTTTAGTAAAATAAATAATAAAAAAAAAAATATACTTATATATTTTTACATAATAATATATGTACTTATACTTCAGCAGTTATATAAGTAATTGATTACCTATGTCATATATTTACCTATATTAAAACTAATTAAATAGGTCAAAAATGAAAATAAAATAAGAAAAGAATATTTAGTTAACTATTCAAGTTAAGGTAATAAAACTCTTTAAGAATAATATTATTCAATCATTTGAATTTAAATTACCTTTACTTGACTGAATTACCTTAACTTTATTAATTATTTAATACCTACTGGCTTTGTTTATTTATGCCTTTAAGTTAGTAATGCTTTAACAAGGTTTAATTACATATTTGTTGTTAATCTTTATTAAAAGAAATAGTTTCAAAATAAAATCTAAAACATACCCCAGGCATGCCTCTGTTTCGATTCAAAGTATTTATCTTATCGCGATCGCTCATTTTGTTTATTTTGCACTAGCACAAATATTTAACTGTATTAATAATCACTATTTATTTACAAAAACAGTAAAATTAGGAAAGCAGCTCTCTCTTACAAAAGTCAAATGACACTGACAGAAAAACACACCGGTTCAGCATTTGCAATGTCAACTGTCAAGCTGATAATGAACATAAGGAAAAAATATTTTTATCAAAAAATGTTGCAACTTAAAACCAAGTTCCTGATAATATGGTACATTTCAGTGATTTTATTTTACAAAAATTCTACCTTTTATTTATGTATTTTAAAAGAAGTTCGAAACAGCTTTAAATCTGTAATTGAGCTAAAATAACTGCCACCACCTGCATCAGACTGCTTGAAAGCTTCGGGTTTTTTAACACTCCATTCTTAAGTTATATTTTTATATTCGTCTCCTTGTGCACTTTCTTACCCATGGCGGCCACGATAGATTTTGAAAAAATACATTCCTTTTTTTTTTTTTTTAAATGCATTGCATTTTAAAATTGAATGACGTATAAAGATGATTGACATAATTATTATTTTTGACATAATGTGTTGTATAGCTTCAGGTTCTTCAAACCTATCAGACAGACGTGTTGCTGGGGAGTTTGTTCCTCCACTTCTTCTTCCCAGCAAAAACACTAGTAAGTGGTGAAGGGTGGGCGTTTTGGGGGACTGTCTTATGTAAACGTCTTTGACGTTCAAAAAGTGCTGATTCTCAGCCTAATTTGAATAAATGAATTTTGATTTTGATTTTGATTCAACCGAAAAACGAATAATAAACTAAGTTAAAAAAAAACAAAGTTAGGTTATGGCATGAGCATGTGTTTCATAGATTTGATGTTTATAACCAACCTTATTAAATACTCGTATTCATTGGTGGAAAAATATACAGATTTCAACAAAATATATGTAGGTAAGTGAAAACGCAGGGAGGGGACGCCCTAGAAGGATATACACTGACCTTAATGGTAATGGTCGTGGGGCTCTGCGTGCGTGGCGTGGGGCTCTACGTGCGCGGCGTGGGGCTCTACGTGCGCGGCGTGGGGCTCTACGTGCGCGGCGTGGGGCTCTACGTGCGCGGCGTGGGGCTCTACGTGCGCGGCGTGGGGCTCTACGTGCGCGGCGTGGGGCTCTACATGCGCGGCGTGGGGCTCTACGTGCGCGGCGTGGGGCTCTACGTGCGCCGTGATGCACCCGTCTGCGCCGCAGGCAGAGCTAATGTGGCTAAGACTGAACATCAACTATCGACAGTACTGCGTGCAGGCTGCGGTGGCTTGTCGTGAATATCTTCCTGGATGCGGTTACTGACTCTCTGTTCTCTTTCTCTGGCGCAGACAAGGTGATCTTACTTGGTGACTTAAACATTAACATGTTCACAAGATCAACAAAATTACTTAACAATTTCCTGCTATTTTGCAAGTTAAAGCAAATTGTTACTGAGCCCACTCATATCACAGAACACAGTGAAACATTGACAGATGTTGTCTGCACCGATGCCCGATTATGAGGGGTCTCTGTATCACACATACCTGAACTTGGCCATCATGCGGTTATTTCCGATGAACTCAATTTTAAACTCGCGAAATCTTCTCCTCATTGGTTCATCTACAGGCTCAAAGACATACTGCTTGACTATTTTAATGATGACTTGAATAACATGGACTGTAAATATATTGAAAGCATCGAGGATATAAATTCTATGGTAGCAGCATTAAATATCTATGTGGTTGAGCCATCGGCTGCTGCGCCGCGTGTTGTGGGTTCGATCCCCGCACGGAACAAATATTTGTATGACCTACAGGTAGTTGTTCCGGGTCTGGTTGTTTGTGTATGTGAGTTTAAATGTTTGTAAACGCACCCACGATACAGGAGAAATTCCTAGTGTGGGGCAACGTTTAAAAAAAATAAAAAAAATATGACTTGTTGTTAGTTTTAGACCCATTCCTAAGATATCCAATCCCACCAGCGTGAAGGATCATCGCCCTATCAGCTTGTTGCCTTGTCTCTCCAAGACTTTGGAGCAGAGGGAATCGAATCCAGGACCAGCAGTAGCGCTTCCAAGTAGACCAACGAGGCAGTTAATAAATACTAATTTGAACACCACCAAATACCAAACGATATAAGTACTACCAAATACTCCAAATAGTCACCATCAAGGTAAGGCGAGAGGGTTAAAGAACTATAGCGTACTCTCTCTAACTCGCAGGATTTTTCGTAAAGAAGAAAGCGATGTGCATATTGCAGTGACTTTCTATGTTTTGAGTCCCTCTGTGATTGTTATATAGGTCTATGGATTTGAGCTCTGTATGTGTTTGTGTGGGCCCAGCTGGGGGGGGGGGGTAAGGGACGATCTGTTAGTCTGCATTGGCATCCCTTGCGATTCGGAGGTAGTGTACTCAATTATGACTCTGATGTTCTTGTTGCAGCGTTTCGGCAGTTAAGCCGTTGGTCCCGTCTGTCAATTGTAGATCTTTGACAGCCATGCTGAACGTGTGGTCCTGGAATCGTTTTTAGGGTTAATTGTTATTGTTGTCCGGTTGGTAACTATAAGCTTACCCTCTAATACATGGGACTTAAACATAACTGGCGAAATGTGGGTGTGGGAGGTCTCATAACTATAAGTTATACTAGTAGAAATAAAATTCATAGTTCAATATCTGGCTTGAGTTTATAAGTTTGAACTCAACATAGAACTCTTTTTGTTTTGATCGTTGACTCCAATGACTGAGTGAGGTTCTAGCGCCATCTATCTTCATAAACATGAGTTATGCCAACAAGTGCCAGTAAAACGAGAGAAAGGACCAACACGTGTTAGTTATAAAGATTACTACTAGATGTCGCTGTTCTCAATTACTTTGAGACGTTGTTTTATTGATTGCCGCAAGTCTAGATTTTAGGTTATAAATAAACAGTCGCCCAATTCCGGCGGGCTGAGACAGCAGTCGTTTTTCTTTCCCTTCTCGTCAAATAATACAAAATATTCTATCACTGTGAAGTTATTGTGGTGCGTTCATGTGGATACCCAGGTAAATATAGAGTAGTATATTAATTATGTTATGTTACAAATTTTCTATGATAACAAACATCATGCCTTTGACATTACTGTTTATAAACAATCTTCATTTTGTTTGTATACATTTCTTTATGTTTTTCATTTGTCTAATCTGCGTCTCACTCAAAATTAGCCATTATCTTCTGTACGCATTTAGGTATGTTATTGTAGCACCGTTGCAATGCTATTTATTTTGAGCTCTGCATTGTGAGACCTCTTAAAACATAGCGCTTAAAGTCTATTCTTCTGTGTATTATCGATATTCTACGCTCACATGTGTGTTCAGCACGAATACGTAACGTGACGTCATAAACCTTACGTCAATTCGAACGATTTTAAAGTCTCGGTACTGTAGTAGGTACCGGTTAAACGGGACTACTTTGCGAACTGGGGCGACTTTGACAATTCACCCGTTAAAGGGAACGCACACGATCATTCATTCGTCTATTCGAAATTCTAGTCGCTAGGCTATATTTTTCCAATGCGTTAGTTATTAGAGTTAGTTCTAAGTAGATAAAAACATAGTAAAATTTGAATTGAATTTTGGTCGAAAACGCATTCTAGATAGGGGTGACTTTGAACGGCAATGAAATAATTATGTGTTATCAAAGCATTTTCAATATCGATTTAATTAATAATTTTAGTTTCTTTTTCCATGGAACTATTAATATTGTTTTATTAAAATATCGTTATTTAGTTATCATTTAAAGAGTCCTCAACCGTTTTATTTTTTCCGACATTTTATTTTAAAACTTTAAAAGATACATGGGAATTTATTTCAAAATTAATCAATCTAACCTCGTTTTACGGTACTCGTTTATATTTTTTTTCTGCCAATGTCAAGTAGTCTTAATCCGTCACTGGCCACCACACTCACATACACACGCTATCACATATACAAACACACCATCACATACACAGACACACCACCACTTACGCACGCACACACACCGTCACACATACTCACACTATCACATACAGGATGGTAGACATCGGACATCGACCCTCAAGCTGATTCCACGCTCTGGGGGTCCAGAATCATGTACTGAACCCGTGGTTTCAGGATGTAAGTCTATAATCTCTATCACCAACAAAACTTCAAACAAACCATCTCACACACATGACTTCATAATAAGTCCAATAAATACAAACCAATACTTATATACATTAACTGGAACGTAACCTCATGTTGTAAAATCACACTTCTGTGGCACAAGATACGTGCTAGGCTTGTGGTTTTTGGTAAATAAACGTTATTATTATGTTTATATAATATAAAAGTGAATCCCTATTTCCCTTGGTCACGGCTTCACTTGTGAACGGCTGGACCGATTTCACAATTTGTTTTTTTACAGAAAAAAAAGAGAAAATTGCGCACGGAAAATTAAAAAATATCAGAGAACTCAACGACTAACTTTATTTTCACACGTTTGACAGTTCGCGTCATTTTGACAGGACAACGTCTGTCAGGTCAGCTAGTTATTTATGAATGCATCATGCGTACCTCTTGGCATAGGCACGACGTGTAACTGCTGACAATTTTCTGTGTTCAACCTATGTATTAAACAACCTATATAATAAATGAATCTGATTTCTGTGTGAAATCAGAAATCAGATTCATTTATTTATCTGCTAAACATGGGTAAAAAATATACATTGATGTTTTTAATATAAGTAATAACGTTCTCCATGTTTAACCGGCACATGGGTATGCAAATAATGAAAAGTAAGTTATGTTAGTATCGATTACAAATCACAAAATAGAATGATATCTACTAACACTATCAAAAGAAATACCTAGTACCTAGTAACTTGTAACTTTATTTAGTGAAAAATATTCCTCTTTTCTTTCTTTATTACTATAAAGAAGAGAAAGAGGAATATTTACATTTATTACGTGAATATATCGAACCAATTTTCCATAAGTTTGGGCAATGACTATCAAAAGTATTTGCATTACAAAAAATCGTAGCCGTAGCGCGATCGTAGCTGCCTACGAGCTACGCCGTAGCATGCCGCGTAGCGCTTTTTTCGTAGCAAGAAGCTACTGTTGTGAGCATTTACAATCCGAACTTAAAATTATTAATGCGAAAATAAGTTTGTTTGTTACCCTTTCACGCCTAAACCACTGAACCGATCATCCTGAAATTTTGCAAATACGTTGTCAGGTGTACAGAAACGGTCATAGGGTACCTTTCATCACGGCAAAAGGTACTATTCTCGAGGAAAACAACAACAACAGTACTAGTACCAGTACCAGTACCAGCCTATTACTGTCCCACTGCAGGGCAAAGGCCTCTTCTCATACAGAGAAGGCACGAGCATTAATCACCACGCTTGCTCAAGACGGGTTGGCGATTTCAGACTTTTATTAATTATATAAGTCCAGGTTTCCTCACGATGTTTTCCTTCTCCGATGTCAATGATGTCCAAGATAAACTTAGAAAGTAGATATGAATTGAAAAACTCACATTGGTACTTGCCCAGGTTTGAACCCACAACCTCGTGCACAAGAGGCGAGGCCTAAACCACTGGGCCATCATGACATTACACAACAACAACGTTCGTATGAAAATAAATGGCACCAATGGTCTTTCGAATCATGATTGTACTATATTATTACAAGCATATAGTATAGATAGTTTAACTTCGTTACAAAAGAATATGGTTCTTGCTCTTTACATTCAAATTCCTTAAGCTTACTTTTAAATATACTCAAGTTAGTATAAGTATTGTATTGTGTATAGTATATTGTAGCGAGTATTCTATTGTTATATGTATAAACTATATCTTTAATTATTGTAATCTATATATATAAACATGAATCCCTATTTCCACGGTCCACCAGCAGGTCACGCCATCACGCGTGAACGGCTGGACCGATTTCACTAATTGCACGCCTCATAAGCGAAGCGTTGACTTTGCAAAACTAAAAATGACTGTATTTTTCTCACAATGCACTTATAGGATAATATTATCATACATATATCAAGAAAAAACGTTCGTTTAAACATATTTGATATTTTAAAAAACAATTATTTTGTTTAAATAGAAAAAAAAAATACAAAAATGTTCGAGAACGTCCGGATGTCTGTCCGTATGGATCTGGCACTCTCACGACCGTAAAAATTAATGTATCGAAGTTTTTTTTTAAGTTTCATAATCGCAGCGCGCTGTTTGTTATTGAAAATCTCTGGGTAATTCGTTGTCGTTTAATTACAATTAATAAAAAACTAAAAAAAATGTGAAGAAGTGAAAAATGAGATTATGAGGAGTGCACTTTTGGATTTACCAAATTTTCTTTTTGTTGTGTTTTTTTTTGTAAGGAGAAGATTATTGCAGAAAGAAAAACTTAAGAAATTTGCACACAAAATTGGAACATTTTAGTTCGCGCCATTGACAAGACAACGTCTGTCGGGTCAGATATATCAAAATTATTATTATTATTATACTATCGTAAATTACGCGCAGAGTCGTGGAGTTGCGGATATCAGCCCGTCAAACAGTACACAATACAATACAAAATATGTATCTCACACCATCACACACACACACAGACACACCTGCACTTACGCACACACATATTCACACATACTCACACTATCACATACAGAGTGCAAGGGACATTGACCCTTAAACTGATTCCACGCTCTGGGGGTCCAGAATTATGTAGGTACTGAAGGCATGGTTTCAGGATGTGCGTCGATGCCACCCTGTAAACAAACACACCATCACACAACTTCATAACATCATAATAAGTCCCATAACTGGGTAAGTGCCAATGTGAGTTTTTCAATTCACATGTACTTTCTAAGTTTATCTTGGACATCACTGACATCGGTGAAGGAAAACATCGTGAGGAAACCTGGACTTATATAATTAATATAAGTCTGAAATCACCAACCCGTCTTGAGCAAGCGTGGTGATTAATGGTCGTGCCTTCTCTGTATGAGAAGAGGCCTTTGCCCTGCAGTGGGACAGTAATAGGCTGGTACTTTACTTTAAGTCCCATACATGCAAACCATTACTTATATTTTTGTTTTTAATTATACAAATTGGTTTATAACCTATAAATTTCGAGACGCATATTCGTCTGCATTCCACGGCCAGGACCTGGACATCTATTTCCGTGAACAAATATCGATCCGCCACCCTACCTCAACCAAGTTCACAATAACCTTCCAATAACTGACTCTTAAAAAGTAACCTTGACTTACTAGTAACAAGGTTGAATTCTCGCTGCCATATTGATGCTTCGTCGCCAGTTATTCTGAAATGGATTTAATACACAGTAGGGTAAAGTTGATGTTTCTTTGATCGGGGAAATAGACTTCAGATCCCTTACATAACCTGGGGGCCTGTGTTACGCCCGGCAATCTAGCTCCGTTCGCCGAGCGGGCTGGTTGTGATCTATGAATTTGTAATTAAAAGAATTTATTAGTGATCCTCAAAATTGTTAGTGTTTTCTCAATATTGTGTCATTGTTTGGTGAGCACGAGAAATCAGGTAAGAACTAGTTTTAGGTAGTGTTTTGTCTTTCATTTACGATTTTTTAGTGACTGCCGCGTTGGTCTTGTGGTCGCGAGCGCTACCGCTGGAGACGAGGTCCTGGGTTCGATTCCCGAGGTAGGCAAAGTATTTTTTTTGTTTTTTTTCTCTAGAATTTCTTGGAGTCTGCATTTGTACCCGGTTGATGGCAATAGGCTCGCCTCCTATAACATAGAGTTTTATTAAACATCCAAATTTCGTCAGTTATGTCTAAACATAACTGACGAAATTATAATATAATATAATAGGCACGCGTCTGCTTTATCTTGATTAGATTACTAGCGTGATGATTATGTTGAATCGTTAGTTTTCTATGATTAGGATAAGAATGTCAACAAATATTGTTGAAAAGCTTTAGAAGATTACTGGCAGAATTTATAACTAAATGCATTACCTTTTTTATACATATAAAAATGTGAAAACCGAATTCAAAAACCAAAAACTGAATATATCTAAAAGCACCTAAAATTGAAGAATTAAAGGCGCTAACTTCAGTAGCTTTTCGAAGTAGGTATTTACTTCATTTTGCGCCCGTTACTAACGAAAGAAAAATCATCAAAGGGGTATTTGACTACTAACACTAATAATATACATGAACGAATAACATATCTAAAAAGGCTTCTTGAAAATAAGATTTGTCAAATAAATATCGGAATATTAATCGGTAGTTTTAAGTTACACACTTTTGAGCTTTTTCTTCCATCCTTGTCAGGCAGAACGGTCTTTGTACTAAACGATGGGAAGTCAATATGGCGTCTCTGTCTAGTGACGTCAGATGATGGCAATGTTGTCCCTTAACAGTATGGTTTTTTAAACACTTAGGCGATTAGCACACCGCACCGCATCACGTAACGTAGCGTTAGAGTACGTGTTCTTACGTTGTTTGCAAGTATCTGTGTTTGTATAGAAAACACGCGCAAACGCGGAACGCATTCACGCGCAGTGTCCGTCGTTCATCGCCGCGCAGCCCGCTGCGTGATGCTGTTCAGTGTGCCAATCGTCTTACAACTTAAGTTTCGAGGAACCTTAGAAAATAGAACCAGTCAAATACCCTATTCCGGAGATGCAGCATATTTGAGCATAGATCTTCATACTCTTGAATAATTACATAATGTGAGCTACCTCTGCATACCGCTACACTTCCGTGCTTTGGCAAGCACGTTAACCTGTTGGTACCAGCTGTCGTAGTCACCATTAAGTTCGAAAGTCCCAAGTATTATCAAAGGAAGAGTGGGTGATCGATTCCCTTGTCTTTGACAAGCTCAACTAAATTTAGACTATTTCCATCTCTTTCTCCCTTCATCATCATCATCATCATCATCATCATCATCAGGCTATACTAGTCCACTGCTGGACATAGCCCTCTCCTAATGAGCGCCATAGCGCCCTGTCTTCAGCTTGCCGCATCCAGCATCTGCCTGCAGTCTTTTGCAGATCGTCATCCCACCTAGTCAGAGGGCGTCCTACACTACGTTTGCCGAGTCGCGGTCTCCACTCAAGAACACGTTTACCCCAGCGGTTATCGGTTCTTCGCGAGATATGGCCAGCCCACTGCCACTTCAATTTGCTAATTCTTTCTCCCTTATAAAAAATATATGAACTGAAACTTCCAAACAAACAATAAGCATCAAAAACATGGTCAAAAATTCAACGCATAAAATAAATTCACAAATCTAATTTAGTACTGTTGTCGTCCTTGTCTCGAGCTATACATCAGAAAGAGATGTCAATTCCCTTCACTCTTCACGGTAAATCTCCCATAAACATCTCTATTTTCTATGAACAATACAAAAGATCATCATCCTCCTACCGTTTTCCAATTTATTTGGGGTCGGCGCAGCATGTCTTTTGCTTCCATACATATCTGTTTGCCGTCATCTCAAAAGTCACCTCCTGTCTAGCATCTTTCAAATAATCCGTCTTTTCTTTGAGTCTCTCTCTACTCTTGTAACCCTCCACATTTATACTCATATTTTTAACCACTTTTTATACCACCATTTTTATTCGCGCCAACAACAATACGTATGACTTGTGATGGTGACTATTTCAGCACAACGTGTCTCTGCTTGCCAGCACTTAAATTAACCCCGGAGTACACCGTCGGTTCACTTTTTCATGTCTCACTCCTCAAGTGATCTTTGTCCGTTAGAAATCTTTTTCTGCCACCCTCACTTGTCAAATTTTAGAAAACTTAGAAGTTACCGTGGTGAGCCTAGCCGCGCCATCTAGCGTTGAGTGGAGAATTCAATTCATGATTATTACACATGTTTTGTTAAAATAAATTTATTTTTCTTAAATTTGGCTCGTCATCTTTTCCGAGGCTCCTTCGGCAATGACGCCTATCTCCTGGCCCCACATCGTGATGACTCTAGCCAATCAATTTTTTTTATAAATCATCAATGTTCTTAAAGCAATGCTATGTTTTTGGCTGCACAGCTCAGCTACTTAGCGGTTACGTTTTTGCAAAAAGTAAATAAATGCGTAAAGTACTACGTATATTTACAAATTTTAGTATTTGTTTTTTTTTAGGATTCCGTACTGTAAGATGTAAAACCGGAACCCTTACTTATCTGGTCCCTAAATAAATAAATAATACTGGTCAATCCACACAGCATCATCTGGCCCCAAGCTAAGCAGAGCTTGTGTTATGGGTACTAGATGATTGATATACTTAATACAATACATTACATAGATATATATTTTTATTATACATAGCAAATACCCAGAACACCCGGAACAAATCTTTGTAGATCGTACAAACATTTGTCCCAAGGCGGGAATCGAACCCGCAACCTCCTGCGTCGCAGGCGGACCTTCGCCCGCCGCGCCACATCGGTCCCTATCTATACTAGTCCGTTCGTTTCTCCGTCTGACTTTCTGTCAAGACCTTTTTTCTCAATAACGCGTGAAGTTATCAAGCTGAACTTAATATCAAATACCTATTTAGAACTATTGTACCACAAATCACCCTTCTAAGGCAATATAAAAATACGGCCATTCACGCCACATTTTTGTTTCTTTTATTTTTTGCCGGTTTTATCACTTAATTAAATATTATTGTTAAGTTCGTCCTTCAATCCGGGTTGACATTCAAAGGTTAAGGCCGTGTCACTCGAGTGAAGCCACGAGCAACCGGGCACAATATTGTGACGGTACCCTCCAAGTGTGAATCCTACTCGCTCCTATCTGTTTGTTTTAATTAAGTCATCACCTGCCTAGCCTTCTCCTGCTGGGGCCGGTTTCAGTCCATCTGGATGCTGATGAGTACCAGTTTTTAACATGGAGCGACTGGCTATTACATCATAACCAATTTAATGGGTAAGATAATACTTCTTAATAAAATAAATAAATAAATAAAATAAAAAGCATTTATTTCAGGCAACTAATAGCACCCATACAACAATCACAAAACAGAACACACACACATAGACAAATACTAATTTTATTTACTAATTTTTAGATTTTCGGGCATCTGACCACAACAAACCACAACCCATTTACTAGGCAACACAATACCTCTTAGCAAGACTATTTGTTAGATGTGATGTTCAAAGCATCTGACTACTTGTAACGACTATCAAATATCTACGGAAGCGTGATGTAATGGGTAACAAATAAACAATCGCGGATGGCAAGGGTAAGGGTCCGCGGGGCGCATGCGCGGGCCGTCGAATATTGATTAAATGCATTACGTAGTGCAACTTTGATATCTAGGTTACATATCGTTGTCAGGTACTGACCCGTATTTTGAATAATGTAACGATAGGGTATAAGGTACCCCACGGGGTTCCCCCACTCATAAGGGTCGAACTGAACCTTAACAAAAAAACAAACTCAACATTTAAAACAACAACAACTATAAAAGTAAATAAATAAATAAATAAATAAATAAATAAATAAATAAATAAATAAATAAATAAATAAATAAATAAATAAATAAATAAATAAATAAATAAATAAATAAATAAATAAATAAATAAATAAATAAATAAATAAATAAACAAATAAATAAATAAATAAATAAATACCTACATAAATAAATAAATAAAATATTTTGGAATTGGATCATTAGTTCCGGAGATTACCCCCGGCCCCTACATACAAACTTGCATAATTTTTTTTCCTCTTTATAATCTTATAAAATAAATCTTATATATTAAATTCTCGTGTCACGGTGTTTGTTATTAAACTCCTCCGCAGCGTCCAATTTTCGTGAAATTTTGTGTGCATATCGGTTAGGTCTGCGAATCGGACAACTTCTATTTTTCATCCCCCTAAATTTTAAGGGTGGTACACCCCCAAACTACCAAACTATTTGATATGGCGTTTGCTGGGTCAGCTAGTATTAGTATAGATAATCTACAGGGTGACAGGGAAATTCGACCAGTTCCTTGTAAGAGGTTACACTAGAGGGCACCAGTCATTTATAACAAACTGCCGAAGACATGGAAAGAGTTTCCGCTTGCATTTTTTAAAAAGAGACTCCGAAGCTTTTTAATGGCGAAAGCATATTATAATATTAAGGAGTACCTAATTGAGAAAAAGTTTTTAAGCTAGTGCAGAGTTATGTATATTAATAATAATAAGTTTAAAATTGTATTTAGTTTGTAATAATTTTAAAATTGTATTTAGTTATAAGTTGTTATTTTATATCTTTTGCATGCCTATGTGGTAAAATATGGCTGTACTATTATATATATGTTTTTGTCATCGTTTGGAGTTACCCATATTTGCCAAATAAAGTTATCTTTATCTTTACAAAAAAAACCTGCATCGTGCTTATGCTTATTTTTGATAAACTACTGGGGAAGTTGACTGTCCCACAATCATAACTTACGATTTGATTTGATTCGATTATAACGACAAAAAAATGGAACATCATTAAATCATTTATTCATTACCATTAAGTACATTGTATCTGAAATTACATGGAAAAAATTAACATTAAATAAGTAGAAAAATTCATGACGGCCCATTGGTTTAGGCTTCGCCTCTTGTGCACGAGGTTGTGGGTTCAAACCTGAGCAAGTACCAATGTGAGTTTTTCAATTCATATGTACTTTCTAAGTTTATCTTGGACATCGGTGAAGGAAAACATCGTGAGGAAACCTGGACTTATATAGTTAATATAAGTTTGAAATCGCCAAATCGTCTTGAGCATGCGTGGTGATTAATGCTCATGCCTTCTCTGTATGAGAAGAGGCCTTTGCTTTGCAGTGGGACAGTAATAGGCTGGTACTAAGTAGAAAAAAAAACGAAAACAAAAACACGCTAAAATATTTAAAAAAAATGCTTCAAAACAACAATAAAATAGGAACTGCGTTATAGACCCTCAACAGCATAAATAACCTTATTCAATAGGAAAGTTTTTAATTACTTTCTAAAGGAGCTTGAGTAGATAGGGCTTTTTATATGTAGAACAATTGCTCAAGAAATAAAAAGTGACCATATTATACATAGTTAGTTTGTCTGCCTCGTTAGTCTAGTGGTCGTAAACGCGAATGCTAAGAATGAGGTCCTGGGTTCGATCCCCGGGTCGACCAATATGCTATTGGGATTTTGGCCTAGGAATTTCTCAGTAGCAGCCTGGGGCATAGATATGTGCCCGGTTGATGGCAATAGGCTCGCCCCATATTACATGGGACTTTAAAATTGAACTCGTAAAATGTGGGTGTACCTCTCTGGACTACACTCTCTCTACAGGCGTCATGTTATATTATGTTATAAATTATAACTCCAGGATTCCTCACGATGTTTTCCTTCACGAATGTCAGTAATGTCCAATATAAACTTAGAAAGTACAAATGGTAACTTACCCGGATTTGAAATTTTGAACACATTATTTCTCGGCGAGGGCCAATACACTCATGTACATACTCCGTTAGGGGAAATATGGTTCAAAACAGCCTTATCATGCATCTTCCTCATTCCATCTCTGCTTCTCTATTAGGTCCATGCAAAGGTTGTCTGTAAGAGTTCGCTTTTAGCGATAAGGCCGCCCATTGTAACACACAATGTAGCTCTTAAAGTTATTATTTTCAAGTTTTGTCGTGTACAAAAAATTGTATTCTATTCCAGATTTTTTTTTTAACTAGGAGTACCTTTAATCAGGAACACACCAATTTGCAACATATATTTTTCCATCTAAAGGTTTTCTTTTAGACATCGCTTGTAGGGCCGCCCATTGACGACCGATGAGGCGCGGTGGGCGAAGGTCTGCTTGCGACGCAAGAGGTTGCGGGTTCGATTCCCGCCTTGGGACAAATGTTTGTACGATCTACAAATATTTGTTCCGGGTGTTCTGGGTATTTCCTATGTATACTAAAAATATCTATCTATGTAATGTATTGTATTAAGTATATCAGTCATCTAGTACCCATAACACAAGCTCTGCTTAGCTTGGGGCTAGATGATGCTGTGTGGATTGTCCAGCAATATTTATTTATTTATTTATTGTAACACCCTATGTAGCTCTTAATCTTATTAGTTGTTAGTTTTGATGGTGTACAATACAGAGTATTCTATAAGTCTATAAACACCATCATGTGCCTAGCCTTTTCCCAACTACGTTGGGGTCGGCTTCCAGTCTAACCGGATGCAGCTGAGTACCAGTATTTTACATGGAGCGACTGCCTATGTAACCTCCACAACCCAGTTATTGAGTAACACGATACCCCTTGGTAAGACTGGTTGTCAGACTTTCGGGCTTATGACTAGACGTAAAGACTGTTAAAGATCTGCAAATGACAGCCGGGACCAACAGCTCAACGTGCTTTCCGAGGCACGGAGGAATCTAGATATGTTACGAACGGTCACCCATCCACAGACTGACCTCGGCAAGCGTAGCTTAACCTTCGATTAACCCGTGCAGTTGTGTTTATTAAGCCACGAGAAAGAGCATGCTATTCTATTCTAAAATACTATAACCACCGTATTATCTATTGTTTCAGGTGATCCATTTCTCTGTGTACCCAAACGCAACAGACCCAGCGCTCGGTAGTCATGGTACAACTACGAGAAAACGAGCTACCAACGCAGGAGCCAGTCGACATCCCTGCCAGGACTGTGACCGGCATAGTCACTGAAATGGACAATTACATGTCCATATTAAGAGAACAGCTTGTAGACTGCCTCCCACCCCACGACAAGAAGCAAGATGACTTCATAGACAAGCTTGGTACTCTGATTTACTTACCGGAAAATGCAACCGTTGAGGCGATGGAGATATACGAAGAGCTGTGTGACCACAAGATCCTGCTGGTGAAGCTTCAGAAGGTACGCACGAGGACCAGCGATTGGCTTTGGAGTTTTTATAACCAGCAGCTTCCCTTTACACCTATTAAGCACTGCCGTGACCAGGTCAAGAAGCTCTTGGCTGGCAAACAGAGGTTTTATGTCATCTGCAAGCGAGTCGAGGAGTTGCTTTTTAAACTGAACGCAATGGGACCATAAATATTTTCCTTTTCAAAAATGGAATTTCATTTTCTTTTGTTTTGTTTGGTTTTAAACAAAACACGAGCAAAAGAGGTCGGTGTTTCGGAACATGGAGGACTAAATTTGATTTGATCTGATGTAGGTACAGGGGCCAGCACATCAAGCTACCCCAATGTGTCAAATTTCTTTGATAGATTTTCAGCTTAATAACAAAAGAATAAGGTTCATGTTCAATTGGGTAAATTTGATGTGCTGGCATCTTTACCGACTATTGTTTTTAACTGAACACCATTGTTTAATTTATATTTTTGTGATTTAGGCGTACCTACTATATAGGTATACTCCTACCTAACCTATCGATTATTACTGCCGTGATGCTAATGTATTTTTCTCATTAGCAGCCAGGAGTCTGGATAAGTGCCCGGTTGATGGCAATAGGTTCGCCCCCTATTACATGGGACTTAAACATTACTAGCAAAATGTGGGTGTTACTATAGGTTCACCACTGCCCAACCCTTTTGGGAATACAGGCGCGATGTTAAGTTAGGATTTGTTTCCATCATCCATTTTATACTCGTTCTCATAATCTTAATATAAGTGTCTATATACATACTATAATATTCATCATAATAATAAAATTGTCTACGATATCACTAGTTTTAAGAAACCAATGGCCTATTCTCATACAGAGAAGGTACGAGCATTAATCACCACGCCAGCTCAAGACGGGTTGACGATTTCAGACTTAAATTAATTATATAAGTCCGGGTTTCCTCACGATGTTTTCCTTCACCGATGTCAGTGATGTCCAAGATAAACTTAGGAAGTACATGTGAATTGAAAAACTGACATTAGTACCAATGTGAGTTTTTCAATTCATATGTACTTTTGCCCAGGTTTGAACCCACAACCTCGTGCACAAGAGGCGAGGCCTAAACCACTGAGCCATCATCCGTCACCGATGGGCCATCATGCCATGATGTCATGACATCATGGCATGATGGCCCATCGGTGACGGAAATCATCGTGAGAAAACCTGGACTTATATAATTAATATAGGTCTGAAATTGCCAACCCGTCTTGAGCAAGCGTGGTGATTAATGCTCATGCCTTATCTGTATGAGAAAAGGCGTTTGCCCAGCAGTGGGACAGTAATAGGCTGGTACTAAGAAACCAATGGGAATATTTGAATGTAAAACCTGAATGTCTGAATCTTGAATGAGGCCCCATCACTTTTGTGGGTCCGTAAAGGAGCCTAGATCGGCACAAAAGGTGCTCGCTTTAAATCCCGGAAATTCACGGTGACATCAATCCGCGGGATACCTGGGTAGAATATTGTTAACTAATGTAATTATCTGTGTGTGTCTATTGTATTAATCAATTTTGCATGTAGCTTTATTTCATGTACAGAGGAAAGCACATCAAGCTACCCCATTCTGTCAATGTTATTTTGTTCTTTTTTCAACTTTATTGCAAAAGAATAAGGTTAGTGTACAATTGGGGAAATTTGACAGTTTGGGGTAGCTCGACAACAGGTAGGTTACACAGCCAAACGCACTGCATTGGTTTACATATTCTTTGTCACCGAAATATGTGAAAAACCACTGATTTTTGTAATACAGGAACTTTGAACCTAGCTGAGGAATCACAGGCTTTATAATTATCTGTAGCTTTTTATATGTGTATAAAGCCTTATTAATTATATAAATCAATACAACACCGAGCTTTACCAATTAGGCCTAATAACGCGCGACAATGCACTAACTTCTGATTTTGGGCTTACAGTTTATAGCCGAGAACGTAAATATGGCCGATATTGTTTTTATGGTCGAAATTGGCCCATATTGGCCAAAAACGTAGCTTCGGTTGGTACATCTGATTTTCAGTTTGACGGAATCTACGACCACCTTAAGGACGAAAACAAAAAAAAATGGCAGAAATTAATTTGTTGACAGTAATTGGCCTAAATAGGCCAAAAACTTTGCTTGGGTCGGTACATCTGTTTTTCGGCTTTATGGAATCTACGGCCATCTTACGGTCGAAAATAAAAATATAGCAGAATTCGATTTTTTAGCCAATATTGGCTCAAACTGGCCAAAAACTCAGCTTTTGTCGGTCACAAAAATATGTCAACGACCCACCACAATTGTGGAGTATAATCTTATAATTTAAAATAGCCCTGTTTAGCTTATTATCTATCAATACATCTATTTATGTATGTGTATTTATACGTATAATGTAGTAGTCATTTATGACTGACATTTTATCTTGTCATTTCTAATGTACTAGTAGTAACGAATTTTGGAATAACATCCAAGTGTTTAGACAATAGGACTATAAATGGTATTATTATATATGTGTAAGTATCATTTGGTTTTATTTTATCCCAATAACTACTTACCCTGCAAACAATTACTGCTGAAAACGGTCTTCTTTAGCATTCTCCTGCCCTTATCCCAATTTGTGCATACATCTCTGTTTGCCGTCATCTCAAAAGTCACCTCCTTTCTAGCCATATCATCTTTCACAGAATCCATCCATCGTTTCCTTGTTCTTACTCTACTCTTGTAACCCTCCACATTCATACTCAAAACTTTCGTAAAAACCTGATCTTCATTCCTCTGCTTCGCATGCGATACCTAATGATAATTTCTGGGCAGAAGGTATGGTATATATTGAAGTACTTAAGTAGGCTAGTTGACAGATATTTGGACCACTGCGGTCATTAGGTACTTAGCAGTTTAAAAGTCAATTCTTACAGCCTCAAGCCGACTTTTTCTTTTTACATCGTGAGGTACCTATTCACGAGAGTAAAAGGGTCCTGTCATTAAAAGCTTTAGTTACGTCAATAGATCTTAATTTTATCATGTCTGGTTCTTTAGTAATGTTGCTGTAACCTGTTGCTAGGCTTAGGTAGTATTTTAAATAAAATTTGTAGCTTATCGACCAATTACGGCCTCTAGTGAGTTTTTGGGGAAGCAGGTCGACAATTCTACCTTTCCCCTTTATAATCTGAACAATACTACGAATAGTCAGAGCAAAGAGATATTCCATTAAGCGCCACCTAGTAAGAGTTAATTAAACTCGTATGGTCCTTCGGTACATAATAATTTTAGCAGTATGCAAATGCAGCGCCATCTCTAATTAATGTCCGGAACAATGTAGACGACTCCATTAGGTACACTTGATACAAAAAAAACGTAACGAACGCCATCTAGTAATAGCTAACGGAATTCTTTTGGTCCTTCAGTAAATAGCACCGTTAGCAAAATTATAGTAAAACATAAATAGCGCCATCTCAATTTTTTTGGACCAATGTATGTAAACGTCACCAGTACGTAGGTAAAATGAACTCTATCGATGCCATATAGTTACAGGGTATTCTTTGTTCTGTGAGCAGTACTATCATAAAACCCAAATACAGCGCTATCTGTTAATTTGTAGACCAAGGTAGGCGACGCAGCAGGTTCACATTAAGTAGGTACCAATGGAGATAGTTACGGAAATATTTACTAGATGGCGCTGACTACAATTGTGAAATAAGAACAAAAGTATTAACCAACACAGATGCAGAAATGGCGACGAAATGACGCGACCACAACCATAAATATTTGCTTTTGCTGTTACTTAAATCTTATATGTATTTGGTTATTAATTTACTTTTATAAGACAGAAAGCGAGGCAACAGATAACACAATTATAATGTTTCTCGTCTAACTACTTACAAAGATAGGCAGAACTAAGGTGACAAAGGCCAAAAGAAAATTTACGTAATGTGTGTTTTTACTTTCTTATCTTCAGTCGTTCATCCTTCCTAGCTTTTTCTCAACTTTGTTGAGGTCGGCAACATTGCCCTACATAAGGAACGTCTCCTGTATCGTGGGCAAGTTTACAAACATTCAAACACACATACACAAACAGCCAGACCCGAACAACTATCCGAAGGCCATTATAATATTTGTTCCGTGCTGGAATCGAACCCATGACAAGCGGCGTAGCAGCCGATCGCTTAGCCACTGCGCCAACGGTGCCATTCCATTGGACGTCGATACTATACTTGGGACTCTATTAAGAAGTAGTAGTCCATGGTAGGTAGATAGATTCAAACCAGGATTTATTAATTTCTGGTAAATGAGAAAAAAACTAATAAACAATTTAGAAGAGAATAGCAACTGCATGCGTAGGTTGGCATCCATACTTAATATTTTAATTGGGCAAGTGTGTGTGTCTGTTTGTCCGTCATTCACGCCTAAACCACTGAACGAATTTCGATAAAATTTGGCAGAGAGATAGACTGCACCCCGGGAAAGGGGCATAGGCTTTTTTATCAACAATCCACGCGGGCGAAGCTACGGGCGGAAGCTAGTGTAATATAAGAGTAGCCAGCCATAGGAATAAATCCTATACCTAAATATGTATGCCTTTTATTGATAAGCCGGTACCTCACCGATAAGGTTCTACAGTAGGTACCAATGCCACTTGGAAGGGAAAACGCAAACGAGTATAGTAGGTAGGAAAGCTAGGAAATTATGGAAACTACATAATCAGGAAAAAGACAGGACAAAGATAGGACAAAGATAGGACAAAGATAGGACAAAGATAGGACAAAGATAGGACAAAGATAGGACAAAGATAGGACAAAGATAGGACAAAGATAGGACAAAGATAGGACAAAGATAGGACAAAGATAGGACAAAGATAGGACAAAGATAGGACAAAGATAGGACAAAGATAGGACAAAGATAGGACAAAGATAGGACAAAGATAGGACAAAGATAGGACAAAGATAGGACAAAGATAGGACAAAGATAGGACAAAGATAGGACAAAGATAGGACAAAGATAGGACAAAGATAGGACAAAGATAGGACAAAGATAGGACAAAGATAGGACAAAGATAGGACAAAGATAGGACAAAGATAGGACAAAGATAGGACAAAGATAGGACAAAGATAGGACAAAGATAGGACAAAGATAGGACAAAGATAGGACAAAGATAGGACAAAGATAGGACAAAGATAGGACGAAGACAAGACGAAGACAGGACACAAAAGGACCAAAAAAGCAAGTTTTAATACGTACTCAATATTTTTATTAATATTATTATGCTCACAATCTAAGTACAGTGTAATTAGCTACCGAATAAATTAACTTTCTGGTAAATTCTATCGAGTAAAAGACCAATTCAAATCTTTTTTTTTTTACAATCATAAATGTCAGTACATCTCTCTAGCTAGAAAATGCGATACAACAATGAAAAAAAAAGACCATAATATTATTTAGGTACATCATTTTGTCAGATACGTTGTTATTCAAATGATATTTAATACGTAAAAATTATATATGCAATAGTATAAAAGTGACTATTTCTTTTAACATCAATAAGGAAGGCCTTAGTTATACACGCTTATAATTATTTAAGTAAGTATAATTACATATGTATACATAATTTATACATTAATATTTACATTGAAATCTATGTACATCGAAAACGCTAACAGATCATAATAAAAATGATTAAAAAAAAACATACCAAGAGGTAAATATTAAAACTATAAGTCGGTACCATTTTTTTTTAATTATAATACAAACTAATGGTAAACATCACATTATATTAATAAGTAGATACTTTTTAATATGCTTTATCTTTATTTTAGGCAGTAATAATAATAATAGAATTTGGATATCCTTTTACAGGAATTTCACATTTCTCGAAATTCCATTCATCTTTAATAAAAATTGCTAAGGGAAGAATAACTTTAAAAAGTTTGGTCCTATCAACATAAAATCTAAAATCCGAAAGATTAGGCAAGTGTCTCCCATTTCGTTAGCTATAATTAAGTTCCATGTTAAACCACGGCTGTTAGTGAGGAATTCTAGATGGAAAAATCCTTAAACAGTTTTCTCGACCTGGAAATCGATCTCAGGACCACGTGTTCAAACGCAGCGCTCACAAGCACTACAAAAAGAAGGCAACATCCAGTATTTTATGTTTAAATCAAAATTCTTGACGTATAAAACAAAAATAAAATACCAAGTTCACCTAGATCAATTATTACTGCCCAAAAACATTTGTTTAACGATATTCTGAATAGTAAGGCAATCAGCCTAACTACCAAGTATCGGCCATTAAATAGACGCTTGCACTGTCCCAATTAGCTATTTAGGTAAGAAAGTATGTAAACTTTTGATTCGCTTCAATACGCATTGAACATTTTATTTAAAAGGAGGCTAAATAGTCAAGCCACTCCATTATTGGAATTAAAAGTTTGTGCTTCAGAACGGATCACAAACGCTGAAGAATTTTAAATATTCTTAATTCGGACCACCAGTATGGTCCTTCCGTACGGAAGATTTCTTAGATCCGCATTACGGAAACTTACTCAAGACTCAAGCGTCACTTATGTTCGATTTATTTGAACCACAGGAGTAATGCTTGAGTCTAGAGTGAGCTTCTGTAAGTAAGCTTTTACTTTTTAAGTTACTAGCCAATTATTTGTTAAAAACATAACTTAAGAAACTCTTGATACAAGTTATTCTCTATAAATTTCTGCTAAAAATGTTGATGTAGCTCACCATCTCGTCTCATCGATTCCTATTTATTATACTGATTTGTTTTGAAGACATCTAAAACCATCTGCCAATATACACTTAACAGGACAGTCCTCTGGCTAATCCTATGTCCACGCATTGTCTCTCTTTAATTTTAGCTGGAAACTCCATATATATTCACAATGGTATTTCTTACACTATCAACAATTACAATCCAACCAAAACAGAGCTCACCAAACAAGTTTTGGTGCATCAAAACCAACACCACTTCGCAGCTTCAAGCTGTGGAGCGTCGAAGATTTCCACGTTTCTACAGTTCTCTTCAAGAAGTGCTGTCATCAATACCAATGTCCACACACTGTCTTTGCATTACGACACACGGCACTAGGGTGAGGGTGGGAGGGAGTCATCACTCTCTAGGTACGTCACATAGTTGTCCTCGCCGTGGGGAGCTCGCGGCGGCGGCAGGTTCGGTATGTCATAGCCATGCATCTGGAAGTAATCGCAGTACTTTGTTACACATAATTCTGCTGTTAGGTCTCCTGTTTAGGGGCTGTGGAATCGTGTGTTTTGGGTTGGTCCTAAGAGGCGGACGGAGTTTTAGGCATAAGGACCAACCGCTTTTAGTCATTATGGGGGTATATAATAAAAGTTACGCCGTGGTAAATTAGATTTGGCTTATCACTTATTCGCATCAGAAAATTTATTCCAAAAAGAAAAATACATTATCGGTAATAAAAAAACAAATTTCAAAGTCTTATGACGTTTTCAATTTCTAACAAGATATAGGCTGCTCTTATAATTCATGATCCAATACTAACCTGATTAACGAGCTGTTGGAAGGCAGCACTATGTTGCGGGGCCCTATCTAAGTCAGCATGGAGGGCGAAGTCCGAGAGCGCCTTCCACGGCGGCTGGTAGGCCGTGACCTCCAGCGCTAGGGACCCCGCCGCCTCGTGCCGCACCGGGGACCCCGCCACCAGCGGCACGCCCATCGACATGTAGCCGAGCCGCCGGCCTTCCTGTGGCAAAGGATAAGTTGGGACCTTCGACAATAAGAGAGGTTCATTTGTTACACATATTGATTGAGATATGCTGACACTAGAGACTGTTGCTGGGGAATTGGTTGAGCCACTTCTTCTCAAGGAAGTACTAGGAAGTGGTGAAGGGCAGGCGTTTTGGGGGACTGTCTTTTGTAATTTTTGACGTTCAACAAATGGTGATTCTCAGCCGAATTTGAATAAATGAATTCTGATTTTATAAACTATTGGGATCAGACACTGTCTATGTCTAAAATGTACTACTAAGGAGCCATTTTTTATCGTTTATTATTGTAGACCCTGTCTTCTGGTTTTTAAAAGCCAATTTACTTTGATCTGGTAACTAAGTAACCTGAGAATAGACAGCAGTTTTGATGGGGAGTTTGTTAACTCTTGTGCGGTTAATTGTTCTGATTTTTAGCCTAATTTCATGAAATGGATTTTGATTCTGCCGATTTATATATTAGTGTCAAACTCAAACTAAATCATGGGTCTTTCCATCTCTTTCTCTGAGAGTTATTAATTTTAGTTGAACTAATGGTTTCATAAGAATATAATTAACTTTGATATTTGACATCTCTAACTTAGTTCTTTTCTGTCACCGCAAGTCTCTATCCTTTTTTAGGGATGAGTGTCAGAAAGGGATGACAATTCAGTAATTGAAACTTCAGCACCACCGTCTATTTCTCCCGTTATCTGTCAGAAGATGGACGTAAGCTTATTTTAGTTCTGTTTCTGAATCCGGGAATCGTCACCACTGACTATCAGAATTCTATTTCCTATTTTTAGGCTGCATCATCAGAAGCTACTTCACCCAGGTAGATATGACAGGGGATTACCAGTTACATGTCAATGGGGTACCACTGGTAGGCGGTCACGAGCTCTTGGAGATAACTTGGGACCTTCGAACATAGAGGGTTGGTTTTGACAGGTTGAGACAGATTGAGGCCAGCGCATCAAGCTACCTCAATTTGACAAATTTCTTTGATAGTTTTTCAACTTTATTACTAAAGGATAAGGTTCTTGTTCAATTGCGAAAAATTGGCACTTTGGTATAGCTTGATGTGCTGGCGTGTGTACTTCAGGAAGTACGCTAAGCCGTTGGTCAGCTGTCAATCGTAGATCTTTGACAGTCGTTAGTAAGTTACGGGTAGTCAAATGCCTAGACAAAATCCCTTTTCTGTAAGCGTCAACCGCCACAGGAAAAATCAAATTGTATGGGGTTCAAAAGATGTCACGTGACTCTTTTGACATTTCTTATGTCATTGCCATACATTTTGACGTTAGCATCTGAGGTTTTACGCTACAGAAAAGATTTTTGTCCAGGCCTGCAGATCCGTTCACTAAATTTCTTTCACAGATGGAAAGCTACACTATAATTGACTACTACACTAGAAGTTGCTTTTTATCCGGAAAAATACTCGGTTGCTGTGGTAGCAAACCCGCAAGCAAAAGCTAGTTTAGAATAAATCCTTATTTTTTCTTTTTGTTCCTAGGTGGGAAATCTTCATTGATGTCTTCCGCGCTGGGGCGGGCGGAGTGGTAAGTCAGACTCTTACTGACTAAAAACCACCCCGGTGTTCCCGTCCTACACTTGCACCAGGGATCATGGGAACTAGTGCGCTTTCCATGATCCCGGCTACTGCCGCACACCTCAGGTCTGCAGCGGCAGAGAGGTGTAAGACTCCCCCGCGATATCCAATGTATTTGAAATATTCCTAACCCAATTCATCATTCCAGGACCCACCTTCTCCTGCTGCATCTGCATCTTCAGCTGGATGGTCTTCTTCTTGTCCTTGCAGCGCTTGTTCTGGAACCAGACCCTGATGACGCGGGGGCTCAGGCCGGTCATCTCAACCAACTGCTCCTTCATCAAGGCGTCGGGGCGTGGGTTTGCGTTGTAGCAGGTTCTGAGGAAAGGTATCAGTAGATTTAAGCCCTGGTTTTTATTTCTCGCTTTTTATTGGCTCCGATGATAATTTACCTAAGATACAATAACCTAATGTCAACGGCACGTCTCCTTTTACAAGATTCACCCTTTTGCTGCCCAGTTCAAAAATACGATTTAACTTGTATGTCATAATAGCGTAGGGGTTGATGGGCGTGTTCACATCTCATCTACATATAGCTTTTTTAATGTAGCACTCGGGAAGCGAGTTCTGGATACATGAACAAACTATTTTTCGATCCGGGAGAGGGTGCTGAGAACTAAAAGTGTTCAGTAAGCAACAAATCAATCATCCCCTAATTTACACACTTAGGGGTGGATTTTTGTTTGAAAATTTTAATGGGACCAACTTCGAGGTATCCGTTCCCAGTAATAGAATATTCAACATCCGACTACATTGTTAAAGGCCACTTATTAGGGGGTGAGCCTTTTGCCATCAAACGGGGACATATGTAAAATTCTAGGTGTAAAAACCAATTACACTCTGCCTAACCCAGGAGTCGAATCCAGGCCGTCGTGAGCATGACGAGGCAGAAGCCATTACTCATACGTGCAAAAACGTTAAGGTTACTGTGGCGTTATAAGTGAGAGCCGCTATAATAGACGCTACAAGTTTTGCACAAATAGCGTGCTATATTTAACGTTATACGTTATTTGTGTTGATGGCGATGACGACAAATCTTACCTCAAGGTGTGTAGTTGCTTCTCGTTCAGCACCGTGCGCACGCGCGTCGGCTTCCCGTCCGCGGCGGCCGTGGTGCGCGCCCGCCCGCTCTTGTGAGAGCCAGATTCACTGCCTGAATCTGAGGGGTGAAGAAAATTTGTATATTGATAACTATAGGCACCTAGCTTCTTCAGTGAGAAGCTGACTTTTAGGAGACGGTCTTAGGCTAGATACACACGAAGCGAGTGAGTAACTTTTAGACCTTATGTAACCTAGCTTAAGAAGCATTTATTGGTGAAATGCTCAAACGTACCATCACGCCTATAATCCCAAAGGGTTAGGCAGAGGTGTACCTATAGTACACCCAGATTACACCGTTTATGTTTAAGTCCAATGTAATAGACGGCGAGCCTACTGCCATCAACTGGGCACAAATCCAGACTCCGGGCTGCTAATAAGAAATTTTCTATTGGAAAAACTCAATAACACTATGCCTGATCTGGGACTCGAACCCAGGACCTCACGCTCAGCAGTCGCGCTTGAAACCACTAGACCAACAAGGCAGACATTTGAGAAAGAAGTTATACAAAGAAATCATATATAATATATTACGCTTGTTTGACTTGTAAAAGTGTTTGTAAAAACAAGTTTACAGAAATTATCATTTATCATTCAAAAAGAAATATGCACACACACGAATCCATCAGCAAACATAACAGTATCATAATCTAGCGATAACCATCTCCGATCCACCAGAGGGTCACTAATCACCGGGATTAGCGCCCCTGTCCACTCTATCCCCATTTGACACCTTCATAATCCTTCTGCTGATCCACAAACACCTTTGTACATCACTAATTTGTGATAATTATTTTAGCTTTTTGTCGGACAGTGTGAAAGGGCATCAAATATGGATCTACTGGCTAGTTCCCCCATGGTATAGCTAGTTGTATGATTGTGTTCCTGGGGTGTCGAGGACGCATTTTATTGCATTGTAAATTTATTTACTAAAACTTTATTCACAAGTAAAAATCTTCTTTTCATTTAGTTTTTGTACTTAGATATTTGTCAAGGTCAAAGACAAAGTTAAAGCATTCCTTTCAAATAAACCAATTACAGGTACTTTTGGATTGTCAAAGACTCGTAAAAATGAAGCTAGTCGCCCATTCCAAAGCGTAGGTACCTATGGAGAAGAACGGGCAAGAAACTCCATGGCCACTCTTTTTAAGTCATGATTTTTTTACAAATATATAAAAATGATGGAACCAATCCATCATTTATGTTCAAATTATCAATGTGAGAACGATGTAAAAGACGTGCACATTACAAGCTTCCGTATTAAAGACCAAAACTAACTGACAATTTACAAATTAAAACAGGCCGTGGCAGCTAATAGATAACCAGTTTAAGCGCGAATTTTCGAAGTTTTTTGGGTGCATTAAGGAGTCATGCCTCGGAAAATACATTAGTCCCGGCTTCCATTTGTAGATCTTTAACAGTCGTTACGGGTGGTCAGAAACCCGAAAGGCAGACAACTAGATTTACCCAGGGGTACCGTGGACCGGTAGTATCCAGTTACTTGGTTGTGGAGGTCAGATAGGCAGTCGCTTTATATAGAATAGTGGTGCATTCGGTTAGACTAGACGAAAAGGCTGGGCAAATTATTTCATACTCTATCTTTGACCTAAAAAGTCGACTCTTAAGGTATAGAACAAGAACTCGGAATGGGATCGTCACTGTATCGCCTTTCACCTAGAGCTTGTCCCGAGGCGAGGTGATTACGTAACGATTCCGATTAGTGTGCGTTGCAGTAGGGAGTTTCATACAAAGAATACTGCTCGGCTCGAGTTGATATAGTGTGCTATAATCTCTAAACGTCAAAATAGAAGAAAACCCATTTTACCGACTTCAGTACTTCAAACCACCATTACCTATCTCAAAACCCGAACTAGATTTAACACATTTTTTAATTAACCGATAAATACTACAAGCGACTAACTCTGTTCGGCATTATCAAACGCGTCGGCACCTTTGTCGGCACACATCAAAAGTTGTTATCGACAAATCACAGCAGGATCGCGAAACGATTATACGATACTCGAATTTGTTACGATAATATCGATAAGGCAAGGTAATCGCGTGTACCTACGATACGGCAGATCTAATATTGGTTGATGTTAAGATTGTGCACTAGTGTTTTGCGTCGGTTACGTGCGCTATCGCTGTTTGCTTATTTGGTGAGTATGATCTTTTAACGTTTTTTTTTATATATATTTTTGAGGTCATTGCTGCGTTCACGACTCTATGTAAGGCGTTTTTTTGGAGTTCTGTGTACACATACGTAACATCACGCCTGTGTTCCCTGAAGGGTTAGGCAGAGATGTATCTTTTTTTTTTTTTTTTTAGTTTTTAGTTCCTTTTTTCTTTTGTGTTTTTTTAGTATCTGTGCGTGTCCCGAATAAATGTATTTTCTTTCTTGAGTCGATGTCTCTTCCACCCTGTGGAGTACACCCACATTTCGATATGTATTTATGGTTGTAGGTTAATTTTGGATTAATCCGAGCTAGCTTTGCCCGTTGTATAAATAGTTCGAAGTAGAATTAGCAGGTGGCGTTCATCGGCGCCTCCTTTGTAACCGGGCTGGTCTCCTTGAGTTTTGTTTTGCTTCACAGCATAAAAAAATATTAACCTTTAGTGCAGAAAAAAAATCAGAGATGAATGTCGCAGTTATATTATAGTCAATTTCCACTAGGTATTGTAAAACAGTTTTAAACGTCACGTAAAATTAGATTTTTATTTCTGTAAATTGGTTTTTGCTGGGGACTTTGTTCCACCACTTCTTCCCAGCAAAAACACTAGGAAGTGGTGAAGGGTGGACGTTTTTGGGGGACTGTCTTTTGTAAACGTTTTGACGTTCAAAAAGTGCTGATTCTCAGCCTAATTTGAATAAATGAATTTTGATTTTGATTTTACGAACACTTTTACACGACATGTTTTTTTTTAACTTGATGATGGCGGTGTTTTCTAACCGAGAGGTCGGTTAGAAAACACCGCCATCATCAAGAGTCTAGTAGAGGTACTAGACTCTGAAAAGAAACACTGAAACAAAATCAGCGGTCACAGTCTCTTTTAAAGTTACCAGATGTTATCTTGTTCAGGAGGATATAATATGAGGACCATGCAGATTAATTAGTGTCTGAGGTGGTCTTTTGGGGAAAAAACCAACAGACACGAATTGACCTGTCCAGACAGTTACGCATTAGTTATGGTATAGCTTGAACTCGCCTCAGAACTTAAGGCCTTAGTCACACAGTAAGGACGTAAGGTGTGGACGAGGCGCGGACGTGTCTTTTAAATGTTTTTTTTTATACGAAATATAAGGAAGTACCACAATGCAAAATATATAGAGAAGACGGGGCACAGACACGACGCTTCGCCGTCTTTGTCCAATTGCAAAATACACATGGGCGAGGAGACAGACGGGGGCGAGGACAAGGCTCAGACGTAGCGGGGGTGCGGGTAGGGTGCGGGGTGTGTAGTAGACGTCGTTAATGACGCGTCAAATGCACAATCGTAGCCGCGTCTCGTCTCTTAGATACTTAAAGTGTAAAAGGTCGCGTCTACGACGCGTCCTCGCCTAACGTCCTCTCTGTCTGACCTACGCCTTAGGCTTGAGGACGCTTCAGTAGGTTACTCACCGGACATAGACCCGAGTTCATGCGGATGGTGCGAGTTGTTGTTGCTCAGTGTGGTGTTGTTGTTGCTCTCAGCGTTCCCGCTGGCGGCGCTGCTTGTGGTCGTGCTCTGGACAAATGAATTTCACTGTTTTTAGACAAATTCATAGCATGTTCGCTGGTACATAACGAAGATTAGCAGGAGTCCCTGTCTAGCTACTGTTTATTACATAAGGGTTAGAGAGTTTGACGACACGGTTGGCGCAGTGGTTGAGCCATCGGCTGCTGCGCCGCGTGTTGTGGGTTCGATCCCCGCACGTAACAGATATTTGTATGACCTACAGGTAGTTGTTCCGGGTCTGGCTGTTTGTGTATGTGAGTTTAAATGTTTGTAAACGCACCCACGATACCGGAGAAATTCCTAGTATGGGGCAACGTTTTTTTTTTTAAAGAAAAAAGAAAGAAAAGAATATGGTGATATTATTGGTACGATGTCTTGGAACGAAGTTACTGTGGTAGAAGTTTACTAGTAGAAACCGTCACGTAAGGAAAAAGAGTTATGTCCTCTCGATGTCTCTTTGTATTACGAGTATATACGAGTGTGTGTGTGCGCTGAGTTTTGTCCCTGATGGGGGATTCCCCTATTGGGAGACATACAAGATGTTCTTCTGAGTTTCCAGATATAAATTTATGAAAATTAATTAAGAATAGATTTACGCTATTTTTTGATAAATCTACATATGCGTGTCGTACAGAGTAGCTCGCGAAATTCAAACTTACTTAGGTGTTTTTACGGAATTTGAATTTTACATGTCTTGAGATGGCTATAGGAAACTGTTTTGAAATATGGGTAAGGCCTATTACCTACATATGTATGTGGCTTGATTTAGGGGTTGGTGTCATATTAAAAGTTAATCGTAATAATGAGTACCATGTTCCTAATTGAGGTTTACAGTCACCTAAAAATAAGGTTGTATAAATGCAGGGATTGAAATCATGTATTCATGACTTACCTGTAGAGATGTGGGCCGTTTTCATTTATACTAAGCGACACCTAAATGAAGGGCAATATAATTGGATTTTGGACTGTCAGCGCTGAGCCGAGGGTTCAAAATCCAATAGTCCACCTGGTGTTAGTAAATTTGGATGTTTTTAAGTTATTTTATGAACCAACCTTTTCTAATACATCGTGGTCTTCTCTACAATATAGGGCTCCTCCTTCTCGTAACGCGAACTCGTCACCTGTAGGGATAACAACCATACGATTTCAATAACATAACGTCACGCATTTACATATATCCTTAAGGGTAGGACAGAGGTGTACACAACATAGTACACACAATTCGCCAGTTATCTGTAAGTCTCATGTAAAAGGGGGCGAGCCTATTGCCATCAAACGGGCATACACTCAGAATCCAGTAGAGTCGGCAGTTCCTATAACTACCAATTTTTTTGAACCAAGTATTAGCTTAATTTTTTTGGTCAGTAATACCAACTTACTAATAATGCAGATCTGCAGTATGACATTGTACTGTAAGGCAGTTTACTGGAGTGCAATGCCTTACAGGACTGGCTTACGACTATACATTATAGGGCTCCCCGCAGAGCTCCGATGATTAAAAACATTTTTGACCCCCACGTCTTCACTTTAGCGCGTCTCAAGAGAATCTACTCCACCCGAAACAAATGGCACGTTCTATATTCAAAACCATTCTTAAAACCGTTCGAGTGATTGTAACCAGCCAGGACTAATATCCTTCCAGCCTACACGCCATTAGGTTCACGTTGGCATACAAACGTCACAGTACCTGGTATAAGTTGTCTGGCGCACGCGCAACACCGGAAGCAGTCGATGTGGTAGATCTTCGTCTTGGCGCGCATCACGAAGTCGTTCTTGCTGAAGGAGGAGCCGCATTTATCACATTTTGTACCGAATAACCTGGGGACAAGGAGACAAACTTGAGTTTTGAGGTCACAGTGTGTAATTTAATTGGCTCATACATAATACTATTATAAGCCCGAATTGTCTCACAAATGGGCAATGGCGTCCTTCTTTTCATTTCTCAAGAAAAACATCCATTTGGTTTAGACATTTCAATTTCTGATGCGAAGGAATGAGGACCATGTTGTGAGGAAAGTTTTGGAGTATGAATGTGCAGGGTTACATGAGTAGAGGAAGACCAAATAAAAGATGGATGGATTGTGTGAAAGATGATATGGCAAGAAAAGAGGTGACCGTTGAGATGACGGCAAATAGAGATGTATGGAAGAAGAAAACATGCTGCGCCGACCCCAAATAAATTGGGATAAGGGCAGGAGGATGATGATGATGATGATTTCCGTTTTCTATAAGTCTTCGTCGCCAAACTGATACCATAAGTTCAGTACATAAAACTGGAGATCCCAACGTTGAAATTCTTCGTCGATTTTTTCCTAATTTTGACTTTTTTGAAGTGAAAACTTCATTAGCATCGTTGTGATTTGAAAGTTTATGAAACAAAAGAGCGACAGTAAAAAGAGACAGACACATAAATTCATAAGATTTAACGTGGGAGAAAATGAGATAGGAAGCATTATACAGTGTTTATTATGTCGTGGAAATTTTATAAAGTAATTATCAAACTTTGTATCACTATGATCATTACTAAAACCTACAATTATCCTCTTCCCAAAATATTACATTTGTCTCATTATCTTGAAGCCAACATTTTTGAAGGTTTCACTTCTACCACGTGTGAATTGGACACATGTTTTTTTTACTTTAATCTGTAAAATAACATAATATCACGACTGTATTCTCCGAAGGGTTGGGCAGTGATACACCTATAGTAACACCCACCATTTCGCCAGTAATGTTTAATTCCCATGTAATAGGGAATGGGCCTATTGCCATCAACCGGGAAAATCCAGACTGCGGGCTGCTGATAAGAAAATTCCTATTGGAAAAACTTAATATCACTTTGCTCGACCTGGGATTCGAACCCAGGACCTAGTGTTCAGCACCCGTACTTGGGGCCACTAGACCAACGAGGTAGTCAATAAATAATTCACTTCTTTTACTAAAAATCTCGTTGGGGTACAGTTTAAAGTAAAAAAAATACATCAGAAAAAACGTAGGAATAAGGGAATGTCAACCAAAAATGTCAACAAGGGTCCAGAATCATGAATTGAACTCATGATTTTAATTTGTGCGTCAATATCCCTTCCACCACATCCAAGAACCTGACAACAACCGTCGGGCAGTAGCCCACCAGACACAACACCCGTCTGGTTGGAGGTTCCTCCCTTTTCTATGGTGGATGTGGAGTTTTACACCCTGTTCCTCATACCGCTAAAAGGTTTATCAATTTGTTGAAGTGCCCCGAGGTACTCCATATAATGATTCAGAGCAGTTTTTTATGGGAAACTAAATGACCCATTGGCATTGTGTTTGAGTTTTTAGGGTTCCATATTGAGACGGGGGCGAAGTATTTTGAATAAGGTATCATCGCTCTCAGTTACCCCGTTTTTCTCTGGTCCCGGGATCGATTTCTGTGTCGGGTAAAGTGTGATTACGTTTTTTCATCAGTAGTTTGAAATCTAGATTTATGCCTGGTGAACTGCAATAGGCGCGTCCCTAATTAAATGTCTAAAGGTACATATACCCCTCAGCCTAACTCTTTCGGGAATACAGGCGTGTTTCAATTAATGATACTTACACTACTTTTTTAACCAATCAAAGGTTGAAAAAAAATGTTTAAATCGATCAAAATCTTTGAACACAAAAATCTTACTCATAAATAAAAAAAGCCCACAACAAAATCGAATTTACATCAATAAAAACTGAAATAGATTGAGAAACGATGGCGCAATGTATTTTTAAAATCCACCCCGTTGGGAGGGGTCATCGACCGCACTTAGGGGCTGGTTCCACCCCCGGCAATCCCGCTAAAAGCATCGCCTATACATAGAGAGATACCTGTATATTTGCTCTGTAGGTTAGAAAGTATAGGTAGGTTGGCAGCCTTGCGAAAGTTTGTACTAACTTTTATGTTGGCACCCTTGGTCTAGTTTTTATGTTAGCAGTTTGTTCTAGTATTATTATGTTGGTATTGGAGAGTAATAAAGTAAAAAAAGTGGTTTTCTATTACGTAATTGGCTTCTGGTCTTTGTGGTATAGTAAACTGTGTAAAAATTACCTGATACGGCTTTATTTTTATAGGGATAGGTACTTAGATGGGTTTCACATTTTTAGTACTATCATCATTTACCTAGCCTGAAGTCGACCCCCCTCAAAATCCAAGATGGCGTCAATGTAATTAATTATAGGTAGGTTATGACAACATCAAAAGTAATTATGTATAAATGTATACATTATTCAAATAATTAACAATCAATATATTGCTTTATACACCAATCATCTGCCTAGCCTTTTCCCAACTATGTTGGTATGGGGTCGGCTTCCAGTCTAGCCGGATTCAGGTTAATACCAGTATTTTACATAGAGCGACTGCCTATCTGACCTCTACAACCCAGTTACTGAACAACCCCATACTCCTTTCGACTTTCGGACTTCTGACTACCCGTAACGACTGTCAAAAATCTACAAATGACAGCCGGGACTAACGGCTTGCTTCCTTAAGCACGTAGGAGTCTAAATATGGCCACCCATCCACAGACTGACCTCGGTGGGCGTTGCTTAACCTTCGACGTATTAGGACTGTGTGGATCATTAATTATTCATTACTCATTTCTTTGTCCCTTTCAGTACGTTATGCGGCCTACTCAAATGTTTTATTTTAATAATTTTATGTTAATGTATATGAAATAAAAAACTTAGGTAAGTACTTAGTAGTTATATATTAGCATACCCAATATTACTTAAGTATGACAGAACCGTGTCCAGCTTAGGTCGTTATTTTAGGCTTGAAAGTAAACTAGTAATATTCTAGATAAGCTTTTACGATGTATTAAGTCTATGATGGTACAATATTGCTAGAAGGAATATGGTTACTTAGTTGAAATTGGTCTACGATACTAAATGGATTCAAAAGCATTTAAATTGTCTTCAAGTTTTGAATGTAAATTGCCGTACCATCATCTACAGAATCTAACCCAGGACCTCATGATATGTACAACTTACATACATACACTCATATACTCTCGCCTTTTTCCCATGGTGGTAGGCAGAAACTACAAAACGCCACCTGATACGAACCTTACATACTCCTTTTGCTTCGTTTACTTTCATACATCTGACCACACACGCACGCCGGTTGCGAGCAGAAAAGATAAGGTGCATAGACCTTATCTTTTTGAAGAACATCACCAATAAGGTCAGTGTATGTCATTCTAGGGCGTCCCCTCCCGACGTTTCCGCTTACATCTGCCTTATAAATACCATTTTGACAAAGCGCAAGCCCCAAAATCTTTGGACTTCGCTCGTCAAGTGCCCTAACGTCTACTTCATCATCTGCCTAGACTATTTCCCAACTATTTTGGGGTTGGTTTCCAGTCTAACTGGATGCAGTTGACCAGTATTCTACTCGTACATGGAGCGACTGCATATCTCACTTCCACAACCCAGTTACTGGGCAATATAATAAATACCACTTGGTAAGACTGGTGATCAGACTTTCGGGCTACTGATTATACGTAACGACTATCAAAGCTCTACAAATTACATCTGAGATCAACGGCTTAACATACTTTCCGAGACACGGGAGAGTCGCGATATGTAATGCACGGTCACCAATCCACATACTGACCTCCGCAAGTATAGCTTAACCTTCGATCGACCCGTGCGACTGTTTTATTTCGCCTCGAGCTCCTCTAACTTGATGTTTAACGCCATATGACTATTGAATCGGGTAAAGAAGTTTTTTCAGACGAACAGACAGACACGAACACTTTGACGATAAAATTCTACAAATAAATATCAAAATTTATCTTTATATACTATTGATATATGTTTAGTGTTGGACTATGATGAATTAGGCACATCACTATCATATTTTATCGCTTTATCTGCGTACACAATGATTATCAGCGTCTGATAGTAAGGAAACATATACGTGATAGCCATCTCTTGCAATGGATCCTTTAAGTAAATAGTTTACGTAATTAGGACATTCTTTTTTCAAATTTTTCCTTGAACTGGCCTAGCACGAATGCTTGACGTAGGCGTAGTGACAAATGGAACGATTTTAAATTTTAAAATTATTTTTTCTTTCTTTTTTTTTTTTTTAGAAAAACGTTGCCCCACACTAGGAATTTCTCCTGTGTCGTGGGTGCATTTACAAACATTTAAAGTCACATACACGAACAGCCAGACCCGAAACAATTACCTGGCCTACCAGGCCATACAAATATTTGTTCCGTGCGGGAATCGAACCCACGACACGCGGCGCAGCAATCGATCGCTCAGCCACTGTTTTTTTTCACTTAGCGGTACGGTTACCTACGGTAATACAAATTATGCTTGCCTCATAAATTTTAACCTTATTGTTACAGGATTGCATGCATTTTCAATTTTAAAATCGTTCGCACCGACATAACGTTTACGTCACAACTTCGTGTTAGGCAAAAGTCGGGTCCACATAACATAACATCACGACTGTTTTCCCGCATGGTTAAGGCAGGGATGTATACCTATAGTCGATCGGTACACATTTCCATTCCATTCCAACAGAGATAGGCCAATATGCACAAAGGGACTTTTAAAATTGGGTCAAGCCCAGTTGCCTAAGCGTGGTGTTATGTTAAAGCAAATAAGCTTCTAGGGGGGCAACCACCTACGTCCCCCCCCCCCCGCTAAGTCTATGACTAGAGGAGTTAACTATCCAAAAACTGCAAGGCATAATATTATGACAAATAACCAAGACCACACAGCCTGTGCTCCTGCCTACCCGTCGCAGAACATGTCAGTATCCGTAAATAGCATGTAAACAGTAACGCGACACTCCTGCGCAGGGTAGAGTTACGCTAATTGACGCATTGCGCGGGAGCCACTGTGTTGAACCGACTCGGAGCCGTGATTTATTTATTTTAGTTTTGTGATTTTGTTTTTTTTATTAATGAACAAGCCGTCTGCTCGATTGAATTCTCATTTGGCAAAAGAGACGAATAAAATGGCAAAGAAATATTTGTATGGTCTATAGGTAGTTGTTCCGGGTCTGGTTTGTGTACATGTGAATTTGTATGTGTGTAAACGCATCCATGATTCAGGAAGATACCTAGAGTGGGACAAATTAAAAAAAAATATAAATAATAAATGTAGTAATATACTCGTACAAATATGATATCCTTACAAACTTTCATCCCCTTTTTAACTTCTTTAGGGGATGAATTTTCATGAGTACTTTTGTTGTCTGACATCTTTGTTACACAGGGGCAGCCCATGGGGACTGCCGACTTCCTATTTTTTATACTTTCTCTCTTTATGACAACTTTACTAAAACCATATTTTCAACTTTTCCGAAACTACTTTACGATTTAAATTACTACTAAGTAAGACACTAACCCCAAAATGTTTACGCCACAACATCCCATAGGAAATCCTCTGGTCCAATAAAAACACTTCACAAATCACCGGCCGTTTCCTCTAAAATGATGGATCACACTGTACTCAGTACTACAAACAATGAGATTTTGTCTTAAATAAAGTATTTTCAGTACATTTCCTATATTTACCGCGCGATGATAGACGCGGTCGCTTCGACCGTCACGTAAACAAACCGTTTCCGTCCTGCGTTCGCTTTTGAAGGGTTAATTATAAAGTTCCGATTGGGTATTTCTGTTTTGTTTTGTTTTTCAAAATGTTTTTTTACATTTTCAGGGTTATCTTAGGGAGTGATGCGGGTTGTTGTGATTCAAGTAATACAATTCGTGGTTAATACAAAACGGCCGCACGGGTTGGTCGAAGGTTAAGCTACGTTAGCCGAGGTCAGTCTGTGGATGGGTGACCGTTAGTAACATATAGAGACTCCTCCGTGCCTCGGAAAGCACGTTAAGTCGTCGGTCTCGGCTGTCATTTGTAGATCTTTGGCAGTAGTTACGGGTAGTGGGAACTCCGAAAGTCTGACAACCAGTCTTACCAAGGGGTATCGTTACTGGGAAAAACACGATCTGACGATAGGCAGTCGCTCCATGAAAAGTACTGGTATTCAGCTGCATCCGGTTAGACTGTCAGCCGACCACAACATAATTGGGAAAAGGCAGGCAGATGATAAGTGTATAAAGTAATACATGGATTGATAATTATTTGAATAATATATAGTTTTGATGTTGTACTAACCTACCTAATTTGTAATAATCGTTAATTAATTACACTGACGCCATCTTGAATTTCGATTTTGACCCCATAATCTTTATTAGTGACTCTGGAAACCACGATGATGACAACCATGACGATAAGTTAACAAATTAGCATGACATTGACGCATGACGTCACATTAGCATCGGTCATCTGTTTGGTATAATTTTTGTTTTTTTCTTGTTTTTTTTTTTTAATAGCTTTTGCCCGCGGCTCCGTTCGCGTTACGAAATGGGGGGTTAGAAAGAGATAAAAAGTAGCCTATGTCACTCTCCATCCCTTCACCTATCTCCACTACAAAAATCACGTCAATTCCTCGCTCCGTTTTGCCGTGAAAGACAGACAAACAGACACACACACACTTTCCCATTTATAGTATTAGTATGGATGTTGATGTACCTGAGCCTGTGCTGAATATTTTTGATCATATATCTAGAGAAGCAATAAGCTGAGATGACAATGCTGAGGGGGATGTGTGGTGTTACGCGAATGGATAGAATAAGAAATGAGTATGTAAGAGGAAGTCTGAAAGTGGTGCCTGTGACCGAGAAGTTGTGTGGAAATCGGTTGTCATGGTATGGGCATGTGATGCGGAGGAATGAGGACCATGTTGTGAGGAAAGTTTTGAGTATGAATGTGCAGGGTTACATGAGTAGAGGAAGACCAAAGAAAAGATGGATGGATTGTGTGAAAGATGATATGGCAAGAAAAGAGGTGACCCTTGAGATGACGGCAAATAGAGATGTATGGAAGAAGAAAACATGCTGCGCCGACCCCAAATAAATTGGGATAAGGGCAGGAGGATGATGATATCTAGAGAAGCAACGGAATGTGTAATATTAGCGCGCACACACAACGGAGTCGAAAGAGGGGGCGTGACGCAATGATCGACGTGACGGCACGAGACGCGCCTATAAAAAAATCACATCAAAAAATATCCTGCTTGAGTTTGAATCCACTACCGTCAAATTTACCACCATTTCTCTATTTTGACACATGCGCCACGCGTAAATCTCAAGGTAGTAATATTTTCTAGGAAAGATAAACTACAACTAGATTATGTAGATTTTAACTGTTAACCGAGAATTGATAAGACTTCTTTAAAGAACCGGCTACCTGTTACCCGGTTCCTAGAATCTATGCTATATCTATTACTTTATAGTTTTCGTCAAAGAGGCCGAACGTCTGTGTGACCACAGATAACTAGCACAGATAATAAATCATATCTGGCCTCTATGGTTCTTCTATAACACCGCTACAGAGATTTTCATTCATTCATTCATCCTCTTGCCCTTATCCCAATTTTTCATTTGGGGTCGGCGCAGCATGTCTTCTTCTTCCATACATCTCTATTTCCCGTCATCTCAGAAGTCACCTCCTTCTTAGCCATATCAACTTTCACACAATCCATCCATCGTTTCCTGGGTCTCCCTCTACTCTTGTAACCCTCTACATTCATACTCAAAACACCGCTACAGAGATAAATTAAATTATTTATTCAAATCAGACTAACAGAATGTCGTGGTAGCGCATTGGTTAGGGATACTATAGTGAAGCTTGCCTCTCATGAACGAGGATCATTGCCTTACACTAAAACAATCTTTTTTTTTTTAAACGTTGCCCCACACTAGGAATTTCTCCTGTATCGTGGGTGCGTTTACAAACATTTAAACTCACATACACAAACAACCAGACCCGGAACAACTATCTGTAGGCAATACAAATATTTGTTCCGTGCGGGGATCGAACCCGCGACACGCAGCGCAACAGCCAATCGCTTAACTACTACGCCAACCGTGTCGTCAAAGTTTGTATGAAACTCCGTCAGTTTCGAAGTGAGGATGTGTTTAGGGTGACGATTGAAAATTAATTAATGCATGTATCAGCGTTTTTTGATTACTTCAACCCCGAAGAGGTGGAACGGGGCTGAAGTTGTGTATAGCAAGTCCTTCATTGTCAAAGAAAAAAATCACTAAATTTATTTTTCAGGCTTATGGTTGGAAAACTAATGCAACATAGGTATACATATATATATCGGTGTTGTTGGAATCAACACCTAAGGAGGTGAAAAAGAACGAAATCCACTCGGATGAAGTCTCGAGCGAATTAGTTCGCTATACCATATTTTTGGATCAGAAATAGCTCATTTAACAGAATTTCCTTCAATCTTATAAATAATTAGATAGTTTTACGAAACTTGAAAGAAACCATGTTGATATTTCTCTCCACATTCCTGTGAGACTCTCCTACATTAGCGAATGGAAGTAAGAAATGTATAAATTCTTGCGTTAATCAATAGTTTACAGAATGTCTTAAACTTTAGCCTAAAAAAAGAATAGCGTTACCTACGTCAATCATAAGTCGGGCGCCACTTTATACACACAGACTCCAAAGATGAAATTCACTAAAATAACCTCTAATGTTTATCTTTTCACCCTTCCATTTCTCGATGCTAAAATATAGTATTACACTAATACAAACAGACTAAAACCGTTGGTAAAATAAAATTATAACCTCAAAGTTGCTTAATGACACAGCAATAAAGACTAAAATTGAACTGAATATACGTTTTTGAACCGCAAAATGTGTTGGTAAAGTCTCACTGTGATGTGCCGAAGTGAAAACAAACGCAGCTCAACTCAGCATTATGTATTTTGGCGCCAAAACAAACGTCAGTTTGACAGCGCGGCGGGCGGCGGGAACACGATATCTGTTTGTTCCCGTTTACACCGGCCGGATAAGCGGGTTTTCGATTACCAATGTTTTGTTTTGTTTTCTCTAGATATTTTTTTTGGGAATGTGAAATTAGTGATTGCTGTTAAGATTTGTAATGAGAACGGACTTTGTCGTGTTCTGAAGTTTTGATTGTTATGTTTTCGGTCAGAATGATCGTGTCTTCATTTGGCTAGGTGTGAGAGATCAATATTTGATTGGTCTGATTCCAATTTTGACGTCGGGAATTATATATTCCTATGTCTTATAGTTGCCGAAGCTTTGGGCTCTAAGAATGACTATTAAAACCGGGCTTAAGTGGTACAAATACAGTATTAATACGTAATCCGAAAATTTCGGATCCCTTTTTAATAATAGACTAGCTGAACTGACACGACGTTGTCCTGTCAATGGCGCGAACTGTCAAACACGCGAAATTAAATAGTTGTTAAGTTTGCTGAAATTTTCAAATTTCTGGACAGTTAACTTAATTTTTGTAACCGTAAGAACCTTCTACAAGGTAGATATTATATAAAAAAGATGAATGAAATCGGTAAAGTTGTTCTCAAGTTATGGCGTGACCAAGGGAAACAGGGGATCGATTTTTATTCTGTAGTCTGGCCATAAATACTGTTACAGTTAAAAATAAGAAAGATAATACATTTTAATTTGGAATCTGTCACTTTTACTGATTTTTTAGAATTAGGAGTCCCTAAAACAATCCATACGATTGGCAGTGAAGAATTTTCCCATGGAAAGAGTGCGTGCTTCTATTGATAACTGGCCTCAACTTTTAAAGGACTGTATTGCAGCCAATGGAGACCACTTCGAATAAGCTTTTTATATTTTAAATTGTTTTATATTTATGTATTAAACTAACACACTGTAAACGTAATAAATATTATTTGACATAAAAAAAATGATTTTCTTCGTGACAATATTTATGGCACGACTAGGTATATATACTAACTTACATATCTAATTAGTTATGTGCGCACGGAGGAGTGTAAGGATTTTCATATTTAAAGTTTATATGGGGAAGGAGTGCAAAGAGGTAAAACGGTTAGAACGGTAAGATTTTGACGACTGTTCAAATATACAGGGTGTTAGGTAGAACGAGAGACATACTTTAAAGACGTGTAGTACAACGAAAGCTTCGTTGATATTCCTTCCACCGTAATTTACAATTTGATCTTTTTTTTTTAAATAAAATTACCAGTAACCTATGATAAATTCAAGGAGTCCAAAAGCAGTTCTCTGGAGCTGAATTTTGGATGAAGGTAGGCTAATCTTGCAGAAAATTTTCCTAGTTCTACGTGGACCAGTTCTCTCGATAGAGCTGACAGCGTCGTGTGCGAGATTATCATCATCCTCTTGCCCTTATCCCAATTTTTCATTTGGGGTCGGCGCAGCATGTCTTCTTCTTCCATACATCTCTATTTCCCGTCATCTCAGAAGTCACCTCCTTCTTAGCCATATCAACTTTCACACAATCCATCCATCGTTTCCTGGGTCTCCCTCTACTCTTGTAACCCTCTACATTCATACTCAAAACTTTCCTCACAACATGATCCTCATTCCTTCGCATCACATGCCCATACCATGACAGCCGATTTCCACACAACTTCTCTGAGCGAGATTATAATATGTTATTATTATTATTATTCAGTAGAAAGGGTCTCCAGTAACGGCCTTCTTTTGTGGCCAAAAAAATCAGCGTTGCCACTCAATGTCGCAAAACTACATTGGTCAAAAGTGCCTTTTTATTGGTCTACTTAGAATAAATGATTTGACATTGACTTGATATGGGCATGTGATGCGAAGGAATGAGGAGCATGTTGTGAGAAAAGTTCTAAGTATGAATGTGGAGGATTACAAGAGTAGAGGGAGACCAAAGAAAAGATGGATGGATTGTGTGAAAGATGATATGGCTAGAAAGGAGGTGATTTTTGAGATGACGGCAAATAGAGATTTATGAAAGAAGGAGATTTGCTGCGCCGACCCCAAATCAATTGGGATAAAGGCAGGAGGATTATGTATGATTTGACTTTGGTTTTGAACGGTGTCAGCATTTTGGGCACCGATTTCCGAGCTGATTCAAGATCAGATAAATAAACTCTTGGCTTACCTAGTATAATCTCTCTTGCAGTATGTCTTCCCATCCCGCACGAAGCAAGTACAGGACTCGTCTAGGAACTGTCGACACTCCTGGCACTTGAGGCAGGCGGCGTGCCACTCCAGGTCCGGAGCCACCCTGAGGATGTACTGGTCGTGGATCTGGCCACCGCAGCCCACGCAGAGCGAGAGCCGGAGTTTTTCTGTGAAAGAAGAATTGGAGGATTGGTAAGAGAAGTTCAAGAGGAAATTGAAATTTTACTTGGTATTTATTTTGGTACCCTGATCAAAGGTTAAGCTACGCTTGTCGAGCTCCGGCCGTGGATGGGTCACCATCCATTGCATATCGAGACACCGGCCGTGTCTCGGTAACCACGCTAAGCCGTTGGTCCCGACGTTACTTCTCTTATGTTACTTATCTATGACATTCGTTACGGTAAGTCAGAAGCCTGAAAGTATTAGAACCCTCTATTTAGTATTAAATGACGGCACGATTGGCGCAGTGGCTGAGAGATTGGCTGCTGCGCTGCGTGTCGCGGATTCAATTCCCACACGAATCCCGAACAATTATTTGTATAGCCTACTGTTCCGAGTTTAGTCTGTTCGTGTCGCACCCACGATATAGGAGAAACACCTATTGAGGGGCAACGTTCGCAACAGCTCCGGGGTTTGATTCCCTTGTAGGGCAAAATTTCAATACTACAGTCGCAGCCCGAAGTTTGACTTTGTGCCCGGTTGAAGGCAATAGGCTCGCCCTTATTACATGGAACTTAAACATGACTGGCGAAATATAGATATACTAAAAGTACCTCTCTGCCGAACCATTCGGTAATAAAAGGAGTGATGTTACGCTTTGTTCTATAATATTCTCCGTTACTTCATTTTTTGTATGTTTTAGCCACTAAGCTGAAGTGGGACTGGACTGGCCACGTCTGCCTGCCCAATGAGCTGGGGTCTAAATAACCACTTTCTGGAGCCCTGACATAGCCAGAAGGCATCGCCGCAGACCTCGTAGAAGATAGTGAGATGAGCTGGACAAGACCAACGGCCGACATCAGCCCTGGATCGAAACAACTGGATTCGGGGGAAAGGCCTTTGGCCAGCAGGACTTCGTAGAAGATCACGGGACGAGCTGGACAGAACCAACCAGTGGCCCATATTAGCTCTGGTTGGAAGCAACTGGAAGTCATGGGAGAGTATCCGTAACAGTTATTAAATTTGTTGCGTTATTCATTCTTCATTGGAACTAATAAATAATCAATTCAGTACGTATTTTTCCTGTCTTATACATATAGCCAACTAGCTGACCCAGCAAACGTTGTTTTGCCATATAGAGGTTGGTGATAGAAGGGTGAAAAATTGAACTTATATGTATTTTTGTATGCTGTAGGTATCATAAAAAAATAAAAACAAAAAAATTTGTCTAAAAAATTTAACAAGCAATTTAGGGGTGGACCACCCTTAACATTTAGGGGTATGAAAAATAGATGTTGTCCGATTCGCAGACCTAACCGATATGCGCACAAAATGTCACGAGAATTATTGGTTGAGCTGTTTCGGAGGAGTTTAATTACTAACACCGTGACACGAGAATTTTATATATTAATACAATGATGAATATTTTAAATAGAGAAGGATATATGTACTTATATGAGTCTCTACATAGCAATTACTTGGTCATTAGTAGGTACCTAGTTATCTTACTAATCACACCACATCCAGGTCCATTATTTTTTCCATCCATCAATGCCGATTAACTCTCCGCGCGCCGCGTCGAACAATATTATTCGAAAGAAGACATAATAACAGAAATTATGAATAAATTATACCTCGCGCCGATCGATATATGTGGGCGTGGCTCTAAGCGCCGCCCCTCGCCTAAGCAATGCGATAACCTGTCTGTCTCTCTCTTGCGTGGTCTCTCACTCGCTCTTGCGTGCGAGAAATTGCAGTCAACATTGTAACATGTCAAGTTGGAATTGATAGGCGTGTGTTGTTGTATGTCGCTTAAATTAAAGCTTAATAGAGCATGCTGGATACGGAATAGACCACACAAATATTGGATATGTTAAAATCTATGTTAGATTAGAATAGTTATCTAGATTCTATATTCAAAACTGAACCGTATAACTTTAGCCGTTAACTTCATTGACAAAGTGAGTGTCTATGGCGAGTGTAGAGCAATGAGGTTTATGATTAATAGGTTATGAATATCAGATACCAGTCTTAATTTTAATTAATTACGGTTGTTCTTATGCTCAGTTTGGACATAAACAAGATTGTAACGGTATTAAGTTAGGATATTTAAACAATAAATACTTGATTTTGTATCTGTTTTAACATTATCATAGGTGTTCCCTTGCTACTAAATGAGTACCTAAATTGTAGGTAGGTAGGTACTGCTTAATATGTATTTAATGAGTTAACGTATCATACAAATTCTGTCGAATTATTAAAATTATACGTAATAGAAATGAGGAGCTCGTGGCTAAAATAAAAACAGCCGCACGGGTTGATCGAAGGTTAAGCTACGCTTGCCGAGGTCAGTCTGTGGATGGGTGACCGTTCGTAACATATCGACACTCCTCCGTGCCTCGGAAAGCATGTTAAGCCGTTGGTCCCGGTTGTCATTTGTCGATTGTAGATCTTTGACAGTCGTTACGGGTAGTCAGAAACCTCTAAAAGAGAAAGTCTTACCAAGGGGTATCGTGTTGCCCAGTAACTGGGTTGTGGAGGTCAGATAGGCAGTCGCTCCATGTAAAATACTGGTATTCAGCTGCATCCGGTTAGACTGGTAGCCGACCCCAACATAGTTGGGAAAAGGCTAGGCAGATGATGATGATGATGATACGTAGGTAATAGAAATATTCATACATACCTTAAACATTAAGATACAAAAACTCCATCGGTATATTTTAATTCTTAAGCAATAAAAACAAAAATCGCATAAAAATAAAATAACAAAAATATTATTATTTGTTTATAACGCGAATGCAGTTACAGTGTTAAGTTTTACGAGTGAAGGAATTTTATTATTCGAAACGGAACCGCCAGTTGTATTGACAATTGGATTACAGTTACTTAATCAATTAATTGATTAATTGAATTGATCCGGAGATTGATCGGTGATTGACATTCTTTTTTGAAGTACCGTTACGCTTTCGCGAGTTTTATTATCATTTTTTATTTAATGTCCTACTTTATTCTCAAGTCTTCTGAGACATAAATAGTTATGTTTTATTTGTACACATACATACATAAACTCACGCCTTTTCCCCATGGAGGTAGGCAGAAACTACAGAACGCCACCTGCTACGATCCTTACATACTCCTTTTGATTCATTTACGGTCATACATTTGGTCATACACGCACGCCGGTTGCGAGTACTACGCATCTGACCTTCTTGAAGAACATCACCATTTCATTTCTACACATATTATTCCGGGTGGTCTGAGTATTTAATATGTATAAAAAAAATATCTACCTATGTAATTATATTCTGTTAAGTATATCAGTCACTCATCAGGCTTGAGGCTAGATGATGCTGAGTGGATTGTCCGGCATTATTTATTTATTTCTACAAATAATAACAATAACACCTTTTTTAAAACGGTGCCCCACACTAGTAATTTCTCTGAGATACCAGCACTGTATCTGACCTCCAAAACCCAGATACTGGGCAACACCCCTTAGTGAGACCGGTTCGCATCACCACAACCAATAATAAATATAAAATTAAATTATACATTGTTGTTACTTAGTAGTAGTAAGTCAGAAGCTCGGTTGGTCGGTCGGTCAAGCGGTTGGTGGAGAGGGGGCGTATAGTAAGCAGCTCATACAGAGAAGCAATGGAGAGTATAGTACGCACACATACAAAGGAGACGAAAACGGTAGCGAAGTGGGGGCATGACGGCACGGTTGCCGTGATGGCACGAGGCGCACCTATCTTTTTCATTCTTTCTTTTTTTTTAACTCACAGACACAAACAGCCACACCCGGAACAACTACCTGTAGGCCATACAAATATTTGTTCTGTGTAGGAATCGAACGCGTAAAACGCAGCACAGCAGCCAGTCGCTCAGCCACTGCGCCAACCGTACCGTCGAACCCACCTATGTACGTTTCACATCAAAAACAGAAGCTCGGGTCACACAGCTCTTTATAAATTACCAGTTCTATCACTGTCTAGTGTCCATCTTTATTTATTATCACCCATAAAAAAACCAACTACGTTAGTAAAATTATGCAAATCACAATACAATCTAAGATCATGATAGCTTTACACTTTGTCTTATCTTCACTCATAATAACTACACAATAGACTTATCTGCATTTTAAGTACCTATACTTATTGAATAATAAAATAACACTTCGCCCGCGACGTCGTTCGCGTGGGTATCGTACTTTTTCCTTCGCAATTTAACATTGCCTCCATCTCCTGTACCTAAGGCATAGTTTTATAACATATAATATAAATATATTCAGATCCATATTTCTAGGACAATCGACTGTTCTATAGATTTTGTACCTCTGTTACTAGCTAGTTTTAAATTCTTGTTAATTGTAATCTGTGGAGAACGTAGTGGGTAGCATAATTGGTTAAAATGTAAATTTAAGATAATATTTCTATATCTTATTGTACTGCTGTTTGTTTTTCCTTAAATAAATAAATAAATAGATCATGTTACTCGCCAATAATGTATTTATATATAGAAAAAATATTTTTACTAATCCATAAAGCAGTTTTTGAGTTTATCCATTACAAACAAACAAAAATTTTGTCTTTATAAACGTCCACATGGAATTTGAATAAATATCATTGGTTTTTTTTTTTGTGCGGATTCCTTATTCTTTTTCTAAAATAAAGCCTTAGCCCGTAGCCTCAGTCACTCTTAAACACATTAGCTATATGCCAGTGAAATTCCCGTCAAATTCGGCCCAGCCGTTTCGGAGATTACCTCGATCAAACAGACAGACAGTATAACTACCGTATATACTTTCTTATATGCATTTAGTAAAACGCTGTTCTTTTGACAATACAAGCAACGACACTTTAATTTTATTTATTTGTACAGATTTTTAGTTTAGACACACAAGTGATAAAAATGACGGGTTTTAGTTAAACAAAAGCGCAGAATTTTGATAGTCAAGCGTTCGTAACAAATTAAAGTTTATGGTGAAGAATGAACGGACATATTTTAAAACCTATATCAGTCTTGATATTACGAAATACCTTCCTTCCTTCTTCACACATAAACCTAGATCTTTTTTAGTCTTTTCCAACAAGACATTTTGAAACTACTGCCTCGTCGCGTCGCATGCGGTACTTCTAAGTATGAGGTTCGAATCCCTGGTCGCACAAAATGGTTTTTTTTTCGTCTGTGATTTATCAATATCACCCTGAAGTCTGAATTAGTGGCAAATTGATGACGATAAGCCTGCCCCCTATTACATGACATGGGACTTAATCATAACTGGAGAAATGTGTGTGTACTGTGGGTAGGTAGGTAGGATGGGGTTGTGGCTGAGCGATTGGCTGCTGCACTGCGTGTCGCGGGTTCGATTGTCGCACGGAACGAGTATTTGTATGCCCTACAAGCAGTGGTTCTGGGTCTGGCTGCAACGCTCCAAGTAGAACAAATTCCTAATTTGGAGCAAAGCTTTTTAAAGAAAAGATAGAAAAGTCAGAGATAACGCTCGTACCAAGGAGGAGGTATTCCTAGTGTGGGGCAACGTTTTTTTAAAATAAGAAAGAAAAGTCAGAGACATCGCTCTACACACCCAAACATTGTCTATGATTCAATACTCAATTCTTTATTGCATACAACAATATAGGCTTAGGTGGTAAACATTTGCCAAAGTATATGTGGAGATGTCGAGACTTATAATTTTTTGAATCTAACTTATTTTAACAACATAGCTCGAAGAGTAAAAACAGCCGCTTACTGATACAATGTATGCGTGATTAATTATCTATGTACATACTTAGTTGGCAACATATCGCATGCCGCGGTCCGTCACGGTGCTGCGCACCACACAATGCAGACGAGCGCAGATCTGACCGATAGTGCGCAGACTCCTTTATTTTTGTACAGAGGTTATGCACCTCGTGCAGTCAGACGCGAATATTTTGTTTGTATACGGAACAGCACATCAAGCTGTCACAATCTGTCAAATTTCTTTTTTAGTTTTTTTTTAAACTAGCTATGTTGCGGCCTTATTCGCGTGGAATTGAACGAAACCTTTTTTTTCAATGAACGTAGTAAAAGTTACTCTTTGTCACATCAGCTATATCCCAGTGAAAGTCCAATCAAGATCGGTTCAACCATTTCGGAGATTACCTCAAACAAACATAGATACATATATAGATAGACAAAAAATATTGTTTTTTTTTTTTATAAATAATGCTGGACAATCCAGACAGCATTATCTAGCCCCAAGCTAAGCAGAGCTTGTGTTATGGGTACTAGATGACTGATATACTTAATACAATACATTACATAGATAGATATTATATATTCATCATCATCATCAGGCTATACTAGTCCACTGCTGGACATAGCCCTCTCCTAATGAGCGCCATAGCGCCCTGTCTTCAGCTCGCCGCATACAGCATCTGCCTGCAGTCTTTCGCAGATTTTTTATTATACATAGCAAAACCCAGAACACCCGGAACAAATCTTTGTAGATCGTACAAATACTCCCAAGGCGGGAACTGAACTCCTGCGTTGCAGGCGGAACTTTGCCCGCGGCGCCACAAAGGTCGTCTGATGATGACTTCACAATTCATAGTCAATTACTAAGTATCCCAGAACTAAAGCACACTTCTCCATATAAAATACTCAATACCATTTCAGCTACTTCATTCACTTAAATTATGTCTTCCATAAATTAAAAGCGGCATAAAATTTTAATGAAACCATGAATTTAATTAGTAATTAATAGTACAGTGTAAGCTTTGGCGGAGGGATAACGTTCCGTTTTACGTATCTTGTTATCTTAACCATCAGTGAGGGTACACGAGTAGGTAATACGACAGAGAGTGAACTTTATACAAGGCCGAAAGGACAGCGACACACGAACTGACTGTTTAGTACCTGATTATGGACCCGTCAGCGTTGAAAATTTTCGCCGTCTTTTCTTAAAGTTAGATGTATTTTTCTGATGTTTTTGAACTTAAAAAAAAAACAGTTTTAATCGTAATTAAATACCATAATATAATTAATGTATTACATTATAAATCTCATCGGATTGAAATCATGTTTTTTTTTTTAATAATCGTAGAATTTAGGAAAAGTTGACGAAAATTTTCAGACATTTGGCCATTGTTGCGTGGAAAGTTTTGTCCAAATGTCCACGTACTTCCTTATATAAAATGCTGTGTGAATAAGTCATATGCGGCCACAGTACACTGTTGAAAATAAACCAATGTACGTCATTGAGCCGTTCTTCAAGATAACTAACCGCAAGAGTACGTAGTCTGTGGCTTTCAGCTTACGACAATTACTTTTAAACCCATGGGTTATATGCTAAATATTTGATTTAGAAAGTTGATCCTGATATGTATTTTAAATGAACTCTCTCTCTGGTGTAGTGGACACAAGCGCTACTGCTGTGCCAGAGGTACTGGGTTCGATTCCCGAGTTGGGAAAAGTGTCATGCGGGGGGGGGGGGGGGACTTCTCAGTAGCAGCCCGAAGTCTGAATTTGCCTTTACCTAATCCTTTGGTTATGATGTCATAATTTAAATAAATAAAGAAAGAAATGAAAACACGTTGTTTGACACAGACTCAGGTAGGCAAACAATTTTTTTTTTTTTTTTTTTTTTAAAACGTTGCCCCACACTAGGAATTGACAAGAAGAATTGACAATACAATGACAGTACTAAACATAGAAAACATAAAAAATGCAGAAGTAATAAAAATAATTTGCGTTATGTGCCTATTAATGTAATATTCTTTATATGTCATACATTTTTGTATCATGAACTGCAGCATGAGTGAACGTATGAAGCTGGCTCTCTGTTGCATTATCTACTCCGTGTCCACCAACATCGCTTACCTGATAGAGTATAACTTTAAGATAAAGATCTACACATTATAGGCAATTTTGAGCTAATTCGTTTTTAATTACTAATTAAAAAAGAATTACATGGCCAAGAAATGAGCACCTTTTCCCTGTATCGTGTCGCAATGGCGACAGATGAATTAACTATTTGCCATTAGTGAGCTCTTTAAAATTGGTATTTTGTAGCTAACGTATATACTTTCACATCTACAGGGTGTAAGACAGAATAAGGGACATACTTTAAGGGAAGCTAGTATTCATCAAAAGGAACCATTTTTACTATAGGATCAACACTGAAACCACGAAAAAAAATATAGCTGTTTCTCACATTTTGTAAAGTTATGCCAACATAAATGTTAGGCGTAGCTGATTATTTTTGTGCTATTTTAGGGATTATCCCATTGTCAAAGATGTTCATTTTCATGAGTACTACAGGCCTTAAAAGTATGTCCATCGTTCTACCTAACACTCTATATACTATAAATTTTTTTTATTTTTTTATTTCAATAACGTTCCCCACACTAGGAATTTTTCCTGTGTCGTGGGTGCGTTTACAAACATTCAAAGTCACATACACAAACAGCCAGACCCGGAACAATTACCTGTCGGCCAAACAAATATTTGTTCCGTGCGGGAATCGAACCCATGACACGCAGCGCAGCAGTCAATCGCTCAGCCACTGCGCCAACCGTGCCGTCTTATTAAGTGGTATTTGTTTCTATGTAGGAGGTAATCTCCGGAACTTATGATCCAATTCTAAAAAAAATTACACTGTTAGAAAGCTACAGTATTCTTGAGTGCGTATGGGCTGTTATTATTTTCAAAACTACCCTTTAAAGGTCGAGGACGGGGATATTAAAGTTCGAAGGAAATAGTACAAAATCCAGTCGTGGGCGAGGTGCCAGAGCCATATAAAAGTATATTCATTTCGTTATTTATATCAAAAAACAATTTTGAAGGGGCTAGTGTCCCCTTGTGCCCCATTGTGCGTGTAAACTTGAACAAATAAAGAAATAAAATAAATGGGACATTTTTCATATTTAAAATAAATAATCACAGGGCATCGAAAAATTCATCCACATCGCTGTCAACGGGAAAAGTGCCCAGAAAGCTGGCAGCATTGCCACGTTGAATGGCAATGCTGATTCTTTGGGCAAAAAAAAGGCCAGCTCTGTGGTCTAATAATAAAATAAATAAATTTACACGTTTAAATTTGCCGTACTTAAACACTATGTTCATTTTTTTTTATTGATGTATAATGTAATTTAATGATGATTACTTTACTTAAATGATGATAAATTATTGAATTGAATTTTCATATTAAATAACATAGTTTTTAGGTAAACATTGTTACTTTTTTTATATCAGTGAAACTTGAAATCAATTATGTCATAATAATTTATGTGGGAATAATAATATTAAACTGTATCCCAGGTAGCTATTGAGGAGCTCGTGGCTAAATAAAAACAGCCGCACGGGTTGATCAAAGGTTAAGCTACGCTTGCCGAGGTCAGTCTGTGGATGTTAACATGTCGAGACTCCTCCGAGCATCGTAAAGCACGCTAAGCCGTTGGTCCCGGCTGTCATCTGTAGATCTTTGACAGTCGTCACGGGTAGTCAAAGCCCTAAAAGTCTGACAACCGATATCATGTTGCCCAGTAACTGGGTTGTGGAGGTCAGATAGGCAGTCGCTCCATGTAAAATACTGGTATTCAGCTGCATCCAGTGAGACTGGAAGCCGACCCCAACATAGTTGGGAAAAGGCTAGGCAGATGATGATCCCAGGTAGCTATACCACAGATAATCGAACATCCACAAATAAATCAACAATTTGATCACCACTCATCACATCCGGCTTTCATTACATTACGTCACTTCACAGACGTCATTTACATGTACACGTGCGCGTCTAGCCGATACGCTGTCAAGAAATAATAGTCTATGGTTGTGTGAAGATTCGGAAAACGGATATGACTTAAATATCACTGGCAAAATGTGAGCTTACAATGGGTATACCTCTGGCGTAGCCTTCTGGGGATATAGGCGTTATGTGGTTGTGTTACAGCAAATTAGCCAACATCATCATCTGTCTAGCCTTACCCCAACTATGTTGTGGTTCCAGTCTGACCGGATAGAGCTGAATACCAGTATTTTACATGGAGCGACTGCCTATCTGACCTCCACAACTCAGTTTCTATGCAACACGAAACACCTTGGTAAGACTTTCGGGCTTCTGACTACCCGTAATCAAGGTCAAAGATCTACAAATGACAGCTGGGACCAACGGCTGAGCGTGTTTTCCGAAGCCCAAGGGGTCTCGATATGTTACGAACGGTCACCTATCCGCAGACTGACCTCGGCAAGCGTAGCTTAACCTTCGATCAACCCGTGCAGCTTTTCACAGAACCTCAAACATTCTAAGATTATCTTTCTAATTTAACTTAGATTATTCTCTATTCTAAGGCTTCCATTCATCAGAAAACCGACCATTAATAAATTAGAATAAGGGTCGGAGGATGATGACGATTTGAGAGCATTCAGAAAACAAATGAACACTTTACACAAACAATTTCAATTTAGTTTTGCGCAGTCGCTACTAATGAGAACAGCATCGATACTTTTGATTCGATTCTTATACGCCTATGTGTGTGTGTGATCGCACCTGATCTCGTTGTGTGTATGTGTGGGTGAGAGGCTGGTTTTTAAAACGCGTGCGTTAGAATTTATAGTGTCAATAATATGGTTGGCGTCGCGTGCGGTAGGGGTGGCGCAGGGCAGAATTTATAAATTTTTGTTGAATTTTTGTGAAAACAAAAGAAGAGAGTTATGAAAGATGATGCACAGAAAGCACAGCTCCACATTGAAGATGAAGAAGAATAAGCAGTTGAGACTTGTGAAGATAATCAACAGATTGGGTGGGGTTGACAATATTGAAAGAAGGGTCTGAGAATAATATGGAGAACAAGACCATAAGTAAGAGTCAATCATGTGAATTTTCTAAAAAGTTAAATAAAGGAACAAAACACTGAAAATCTGGCAAATAGCTGTATAGAATAGATGGACAGAAAACGAAAAATCTTAAAGCAATATGAATGGCTTGTGTGATCATTATATGAATGAAAAGAGAGAAAACAATAACGTAGATCGTAACTGCAGGGGGGAACAAAAAAAAACATATATTTAGCTCCACTCAGGCACACAATGACAATACTGAATATCGAAAACAAAGAAAGAAATAATAATAAGGAATTATATAAAGGAGAATACTATTTTGGACCAATTTTGAGTCAACTGAGACAAGGAATTTTTCATGTTTTACCTACTAATAAGAAGTCCGTGGCTAAATAAAAAAAAAGCCGCACAAGTCGATCGAAGGTTAAGCTACGTTTGCATAGGTCAGTAAAGGGATGAGTGACCGTACATTACATATCAAGACTCCTCCGTGTCTCGGGAAGCAGAGTTAAAAATGAAAGCCGTTGGTCCCGGTTGTCATTTGTAAATCTTAGACCGTCGTTATGGGTAGTCCGAAGACCGAAAGTGTGACAACCAGTCTTACCAAGGGGTATCATGTTGCACAGTGACTGGGTTGTGGAGGTCAGATAGGCAGTCGCTCCATGTAAAATGCTGGTATTCAGCTGCATACAGTTAAATTGGAAGCCAACCTTAATATAGTTGGGAAAAGGCTAGCCAGATACTGATTGAATTCGTTAGAAGACACCAACATAGTTGAGAAAAGGCTAGGCAGATGTTACCTACTATATACTAAGAAAACAATAAACCCTGAATCCTATTTAAGGTGTACACTGGTGGCTGATAAAACTGAATCACCGTTAAAACCAACAAACAAATTTCGATTCTCACAATAAACAATCCACCGCGGGCGGTGGCGGGCAGCCCTATTCCCAATAACAGAATCGGAGGCGGCTCAGCAAAGCGGCGGCAAGTCAAAGACGAGGCGAACACGCACTGCGATATCTTCACGACACGGCCGCAGGGAGCGGCGCAGGACGGCAGGATACTGTACGTACTAAAGTTATAGTGGGAGTGCCTGACTTCTGTGTCATTTGGGAAGGAACGTTAGATAAGGCTTTGGAGTACAGAAAAATTAAAGAATTGTGTAGTTTTGTGACACTGTGTCGACAGTTTTTTCTACAAATCGTTTTGGTTCCTATAGAAAATGAAAGCGAAAATAATTTTATTGTACAGACACACACAGACATTGCACATCAGGATATCCCAAACTGACCAATTTTCCCAATTGAACATGAACGTTATTCTTTTGTAATGAAGTTGTAAAACTATCGAATAAATTTGACAGATTGGGGTACCTACGAGGTGCGGAAACTTCTGAATAATTTTTAGAATATTGCGAGCAAGGAAGAGCGTGAGTTTTTGGCATTTTAGTTGATTGCAATGAAATATGTTAATTATTTATTTTTCAACAAGCAATCTCATCGAGTTAGACAGAGATGATGATTCACGTGACTTTTACAATTTAAAGTAAAAAAAAAACAGAAGTTTTGACAAGCTTTGCTTTATCTTGAAGATAGACCATTGCTGCTGTTCATACATCAACTCACCAAGATTCACATCTTTTTGTTGACGTATGAATGCAATGATTTGTGGTAAAGTGTTACTGAGTTTTTCCAATTGGAATGTTCTCATTAAATAAATAAATAAATAAATATTGCTGGACAATACGCACAGCATCATCTAGCCCCAAGCTAAGCAGAGCTTGTGTTATGGGTACTAGATGACTGATATACTTAATAGATATTTTTTATTATACATAGCAAATACCTAGAACACCCGGAACAAACCTTTGTAGATCGTACAAACATTTGTCCCAAGGCGGGAATCGGAATCGCAACCTCCTGCGTCGCAGGCGGACCTTCGCCCGCTGCGCCACATAGGTCGTCATTAGCAGCCCGGTGTCTGGATTTTATGCCCGGTTGAAGGCAATAAGCTCGGCCCCTATTACATAGGACTTAAACATAACTGACAAAATGTGGGTGTTATTACAGATACACCTCGGCCAATCCTTTTGGGGAATACAAGCGTCGTCTTACATTGTTCTTATTACCTTCTTAACCACGAGCTCCGCAACTCGTTCCCACCAGTAAATTTAAATATTTAATCACTCTGACTACTGTCAAGCCGCCACGAAGGCGCCACATATCTCCTAATAGTCCTAACCCGTTAACTGCTCACTTCAACCCTCCCGTACCACGACAATGGTCCTTTGGGCCAACCATATTAGGACCAGATATTTGACTTACACATTAGTAGAATAAGTCTTTAAATTTCACCGCGGTAGGACTTGCTAATTTTAAGCCCCGTCCTTTACAAATACTCGTTGAATCAACAGGGTGTAGCATACGGGTTATTTTTGCTTGGAAGACGTTAAAAAGTTAGACTGAAAACCTTTATGTTTTGATCGGTATGTGAAAGGATATTGGGCCTTAATGCAGTTTTGAGGCAAAGATAAATTGTTTGACCAGTCATTAGAGTCAGGATTTCAATGTTTTTATTCCCTTTGGTTAGGTTTCGCTGCGTTGTTAATTTTACAGATTGTTGCCAGTATAATAATTGTTTATTTTTTGAAGTTGCAACAAGGTGCAGGATAGTAGGGTTGAGGCGGAGATGTAAAAAGGTTAGAATGTGTGCGACGTAGTTTAAGATTATATTTAAAATGGACGCGACTGTACTGGTAAAACGAGGTGACTTTTAACACTTAGGGGGACTTGATAATTTCTAGAAATTTTATTGATTTAGTTTCTTTTTTTTTACATGATACCTACTTTATGACGAATCGCAACTTTATTTCTTTAAAACGATAAAACTATTAATACATGAAAATATAAAATAATAATCACAGGGCATCGAAAAATTCATACCCCCACGCATATCCTACCTATCAAAATATGCCACTCCACCAAAATATATCCTCAAAAAATTGCATACCCACACCAAAATTCAAAATCCCCACTTCTTATATTCCTCACAAGCATTTCTGCTCACCCAGTAACCGTGACTCAAGCACCCAATATTTATTCCCGTCATATAAGATTTTTTTACCGCTTTTTACCGCCAAAGACCGCCGCAGTAACACTGTTTACCGAACGCGGTGAAAAAGGCGTCCTTTAAAAAAATCTAATGGATCGAGATATTTATATTGGTTTCCTGAGAGAAAGATGGTAGTGCTTGTTGAAATGACAAGTGTCATGTGTGAAAGAAACTTGTTTAAAGGTGGTATTAAGAATTAAGTTGGAATCTTAAACAATACTTATAGGATGGATGGGATATCGCGAAGCGTTTGGTCGAGTCTTCACGTGATCAGAGGGCTGGCCACGTGCATAGTAACAAAATGGACACCACGGTCTGAATTAATAAAGTATATTATTATTATTATTATAGTATTAATACTGAAGAATACACGCCGATACATGGAGCCCGCTGTGAATGACAGTAACCATGGAAAAATAGAAAATATTTATAACTATTGACACTATGCACTCCACGCTTTTTTCCATTAATATACATTTTTTTCTAATTTACACTTTTCTTAATCCAAATTTATTAAATTTTATTTTCTAGTTTTTAGTTGGATTTTCTATAAAAGCGTGTTTTTTTTAGTTTTTTTAAACTACAATTTTTTTTTGGTCAAAGAAACAGCATTGCCATTCAACGTGGCATGCTGCTAGCCTTTTGGGCACTTTTCCTTCTGGGAAAAGTAATATTCGGATGCCGTATTTCCTTTGTCTTTTAATACACATAATAGTTTTTTTTTGTAAAGTTATAATGTAACGCGCATATATACCATAATTTCTGTATTTTCATAATTCTGGACACCCCAGAGTTAACATTTTTAAATTTTTATTTGATGTCTTTTTTAAACCTCATAAAATCACGAATTGCACGATCATTCACTTTATAATTAAAATCTCATTGAGTTAGATAGAAATGATGATATTTTCATGTGTTTTACAGTTTCATGTTAAAAACTCATGAAGCTGTAGAACATCATCATCCTCCTGCCCTTATCCCAATTTATTTGGGGTCGGCGCAGCATGTTTTCTTCTTCCATACATCTCTACTTGCCGTCATCTCAATAGTCACCTCTTTTCTAGCCATATCATCTTTCACGCAATCCATCCATCTTTTCTTTGGCCTCCCTCTACTCTTGTAACCCTTCTCAAAACTTTCCTCACAACGTGGTCCTCATTCCTTCGCATTAGCTCATTCATCCTCATTCGAAGTATTTCGATCGATTGTAAAACGACGTAATATTTCAACGCTAGGCCGAATATATGAAATAAGGAATGCAAAAAACGTACCTTGGTACCATTGGTTACAAATATCATGCTAGCCACAATAATATATTGTACGAAGATTCATCCCAAAAGAATTACCGATAAGAATTAATCTCAAATCATTTGTTACTAATAAAGATACGTTTTTGACTTTTTTTTTCAAATTCAAGATGGCGTCGCGATATGTGAATATAGACGTCAGACGAACACGCTGATTTTATCTGTGGTCTTAATTTTGTGGCCACGAAATACGCTGGGGAGTTTGAAGATTTGGTAGTGTGGTACAGTGTGCCGCGCGTAGGTGGTAAACTACCGCAACTAACGTAGGCACTGAGTTCCACTCTTTTGCTGTGCGCTTTTTATATTTACGACTTCCCTGACTAATACCTATAATCAGGGCTTGCCAAAAGACATGCTTTGCTTTAATTGAAATACATGTTACAAAATATTACCTCGCAAGTATTGGGAACAGGTTCCAAGCTACCGGTGGTCAGGGCTCTTGAGAAAGGAACCTCCTGACGATACGCGCCGTGTCCAGGAGTACCGCTTATTATTATTATAATTACAATAAATTCAAATACTGTCTAACCTTGCCTACAATCTATCCACCTCCACCCGCTGGTTTCAAGGCCCGCTACACAACAGTAGCGGACTCACACCGTCCTACTTACAGCTTACATACTGTAATGAACTGTAATGACATTTCAATTGGTTCCCACGGTGCGACTAATTTAATTACACAGCTTCACTCGCTTCTGTGAGTGAGTAGTCAATCAGGGAATGATTGACAGTTACATCTGAGGTACACTTGTTCATAATTAGAATTGATTCAAGATTTGCAAGTGATATTACAATATCACTTGCAAAGTTAAGTAGTTAAGTCATACTATGCATAGTATGACTTAACTAACTCGTTGGTTTAGTGTTCGTAAGCAGTACTGCTGGGCACGAGGTTCTGGGTTGTTATACCGGGTCGGGGAAACTGATATTGGAACATAAACATAACTCGCGATATCTCCGTACAAATAGTGCATCTTGGATGCATTTTTGGACACACTTGGATTCAGAAGCTCAAAAGTCTGACAACCAGTCTCACCAAGGGATAACGTGTTGCCCCGTAACTGGGCTGTGAAGGTCAGATAGGTAGTCAATCCATGTGGTATTCAGCTGCCTTCGATTAGGCTGGAAGCCGACTCCATCATACTTATGAAAAGGTAAGGCAGATAATGATTTTTTCAGAATAGGGCTGGTGGAATTTCCACTTTTCAGGGCTATCCTCAATTCCTCATGTCGTATTCAAATCTTGATCCAGTATGACAAGAGGCGCTTCTGAACTTGCCTGAACCAGTCATCTACTGCACTTGTTAACCGACGTCATCAAAACAAAAAGTATTTAATAACGTCAGACGTCGGATTATGAGTTGACTAGGGTATTATTTATTTAAGATGGAGATACACTGAGCGGGGTAGGAGAGGTTTGCTGACTCAGTGATATGTGTTATTATAACTGAAACAGTGTACCAGTGTACCTTGTTCAAGCTTACGAACTTTTTCGCAGAAAAAATCAACTGCCTTAAAATGTGTAAAATTAAAATGATACAATTATTAGATAATATATGAAGAAATAAAATAAATAATCACAGGGCATCGAAAAATTCATCCGCATCGTTATCAACGGGAAAAGTGCCCAGAAGGCTGGCAGTATTGCCACGTTGAATGGGAATGCTGATTCTTTGGCCAAAAAAAAGGCCAGCCCTCTGGTCACGTGAAGAGTCGACCAAACGCTTAGCGATTTCTCGAAAAACTAAATGGGCACACGGACCCCATGGACCTAGTGTTTCAACAAAATGTGTAAAATACCTATAATATTGGAAGGCGGTGGCGATGGTTGTTTCATTTTTTTCTACCGACTTCCGAGTAGTTTATTATATAATAGTTATTTACACTTATACGTTTTTTTTAAGTCCGTTGAATGTGATGAATCCAAAATGATTTTATTCTTCACATTAATAGTGGGTCAGTTAATAATTTATTTAAATACTAGTCGCTTTGGTACTTGCCCAGGTTTGAACCCACAACCTCGTGCACAAGAGGCGAGGCCTAAACCACTAGGCCATCACGTACAAAATGGACACTAAACGAAAACTAATAAAGAACTACTCAGTGTGCTACTGCCCGGATCATAAAATAAAAAAAAACTTTTGACAGCTCCCGGGCTACCGTAGAGGTTTTATGAGGATGAACGCAGACGCACAAAAAACAAACCAAAATCTGACCCGATTTACATTTCCGATGGATTTATTATCGTCACACTTATATACCTATAGAGCTGGGATATAATACGTGACTCGGATAGCTTACTTTCAATTAGAGTCGGAAAGTCTTGATCGCAACGAAATAGGGACGAAGATTTTTTATATATATTTTTTTCACTAGCTGTTACCAGCGACTTCGTTCGCGAGGAATTAAAAATGAAAATCTAAGTTACGCCTTATTTCATTAGCTATCTGCCAGTGAAAGTCCCGTCAAAATCGGTGCAGCCGTTTAGGAGAGTCGCTTGAACAAAGAATCAGATAGAAGAGTTTTTTTGGTAAATCTGCCGTAATGTATTATTTATAAAATTAATTGTATATAAAGCTGTTATTATGTCATTACAAACAGACACTTCAATTTTATATAGCGTATTGATTTACAAATATATATATATATATACGCAACCGGCGTGCGTGTGACCAGATGTATGACGCATAAACGAAGCAAAACGAGTATGTAAGGATCGTAGCAGGTGGCGTTCTTTAGTTTCTGCTTACCCCCATGGGGAAAAAGGCGTGAGTTTATGTATATATACTTATATACCAATAGAACTGCGATATAATACGTGACTGGGGTAACTAAGTTTCCATTAGAGGCGTCAATCTTGAACGCAACGAAATATGAACGAAGATTTTTTTATTTTTATTTTGATGTTGTCGCTTTTTTCCTTAAAAGGGTGAGTTAGATACGTACCGTAAGCGGCAAATGCATTATTAGGGTTCCGTACTCGAAGGGCGTAAACGGGAGCCTATTACCTACTAACACAAGCATCTTTTTGCTTAAAAGGTGATCTCCAACTTATGTGTGTTAACAATGTATGTAATTGCAATAAACTTTTCTTTTTTTTTTCTAAGCCTTTGATACCTGTATATCTGACAGCGCGCTGTATCTCATCAACATCATAGGTTGATATTTGAAATTTTCACAGAATGTGTAGTTACGTGATAGTTCAAAGGAACCTGCCCCGTTGGTCTAGTGCTCGCTAACGCTACTGCTGAGCACGAGGTCCAGCGTTCGATTCTGGGTCGAGCAAAGTGATGTTGGGTTATTCCATCAGGTATGTATCAGTATTAACCCTTTGTCTGGACCGTCCGGGTCCCACAACGGGTTATCGGGTCCCTATAATAAGGAATTTAAAACATAACTGGTAAAATTTGTTTGTAGGTACTATAGGTACAACCTCTGCATAACCTAACCAAAAAAAAACTTAAATTTTATTCCATTAGTATTAGACAGAGACCAAATTATGTTATTTCCAATTAACCAACTGTCCAACTGTTTACCAACTACTGTAACGATACTCAAAGCAAACTGAACTTTATTAATGTGGGTTTAAAGCTTTTTTACCAAAACCACACATTTGTTTACATACTTGGAAACTAAATCGTTCACAAGTACGTCTAAAAAGAACTTGTAAAATGCTTGAGGAAAGAAAAATAATTAAGTAAAGCATTCAGGAAGAAAGTCCAATCAAACAGAAAGAAAAAAAAAACACTACTCTGATTTGGAGAATGTCACTACTGTCACTCGGCCATTTTTTTTGCTATCTTTTTTTTCATTGACACGGTGACAGACAAAGGAGGTTTTTTTCTTTGGTAAATTCCTTTGGATTTGTCGGATGACGTATCGCCAAAATATTTGCTGTTATCTGTGGTAACTGGTGATGTTGGCGCCTTTTGGCAATGTCGTGATGTTTGTGTTAGGAATGCTGTGCCAACTTTTTACTCGACTGACCCAGAAAGAGGGTATTGTTTTTTTTTTCAACTTTTTTTTCCGTTACGTGTCAAAAATATGCAATTATTGTTTTGCATTGTTTTGTAGTGGTTGTGAATGCATGATTTTTTTTTAAAAGAAGTACTTTTTTCTTTCGTAAACAATGTTTTTTTTTTTTGTAAAATCAATATGCTATTCTAATAAGGAAGTATTTATTTTATTCTGTATATCTTTTCACTAATAGTTTGGTAGGTTTTCGAATGTATAAATTTTTTGAATCAATATCGAAAATGGTTTCAACATTTACTTAAAAACTTAGCAAAATACTTACTCGAAGAAAATAAATTTAGCAAAACAAACATTGGAGGCTTTGTAAATGAACAACAAAACTGACCCTTTCTGAGACAGAGATAAAATAATATAGGAACTTTACACTCGTACGCACAGATTTGTGTTTACAACTGCCTTTTGATTTCGACCTTTTCCACCATAGCAATACGGTTCAAACTCAATAACACCCACACTAATACAATAGTCAAAAACTAATGCCATTGTCACGAGTAATTCGACACTATTTTACTACAACACGTCTTTTGAGAACCAAATCTGAACTTTAATACTTTAGTAATAAAACTCAAATTGTAACCACAAAAAGAAAAACAAAAAAGATACGCGGCGCCATGGTTTTGTCGCCAACGTAATGTCGCGACGATGATATCCGGTGAAGAGAAAAAAAAAACAAAACAACAAAAAAAAAAACTTTTTCTCTCCGTATTCGGTAGGGCACTGACCAAAGCTCTAAAATATACCCATACGGGACCCTTGATGATTTATTGTGGACTGCCGTGAATGCTTTTTTTTGTCGATATTCGGAAGTTCCGATTTTGGGCGTTTTGTTGGCGCCTATGTCTATTAAGTATTGCACGTGCTAAGTGGGAAGAATTTATTTTTTAATGATTTTGAAGTGAAACTTCTAATGCGACAATCAACAAGGTTGCGTTAAACGTTTAACGCTACCATGGAGGGGGGGGGGGGAGGGGAATAGAAAGAGACAGAGCGAGAGTGAATGCGTGGAACCATAATCCCATTGTAAATGTTATAGATTTGGATATTTCTCCACTCGAAAATGATAATTAAAAGATGCTATCAATATTGTGAATTGTAAGCAATGTTTTCATCTCATCATGACTCCACGCACAATTTTTTTTAAATGACTGCCTTTTTTTTTGTTGAACGCTAATCTGCTGCAGCGCTAATCATTTTGGGCTAAATTAAGAACTGTCAGATTTCATAAAGGTACTAATCTCTCGATACTTACATATTTAATCGACAGACTTAGGTATTTATATGATTAATCATCTTTCATAAATACAGGCCTTATACAGAGTGTAAGGGACATCAGCGCAGGATTCAGTCACCCAAACGTTGAAGATTTTCGTTGATTTTTTCTAATCTCTACGGATTTTTCTGATGTTTTTTTCTAATTTAGCTTCAGGTACCAAATTTGGATGTAAAATATCAAACTGTAGAGTAATATCCTCCCGGAATTCGTATGGAAAAAATGTACACTAGTGCAACATAAGTGAGTAATTTTGACGGCGCGGTTGGCGCAGTGGTTGAGTAATTCGATTCGAGTAGTGGGTTCGATTCCCGCACGGATCAAAAATTTGTATAAATATATATACAGGTAGTTGTTCCGGGTCTGGCTGTTTGTGTATGTGAGTGTGAATGTTTGTAGATCATCTGCAACTATGTTGGGGTTGGCTTCCAGTCTAATCGGACGCAACTGAATACAAGTATTTTACATGGAGCGACTGCCTATCTGACCTCCACAATCCAGTTACTGGGCAATGTGTGTAGATGCACCCACAATACAGGAGCAATTCCTAGTGTGGGGTAAAGTTTTTTTTATTTTTATTAAAACGAATATACCCAGTTATTTTCTTGCTTTCAAACAAGCTCTCTACGTTTCAAACCATCCAAATTCCCATACAAAAACATTGATATAGAAATCAATCGTATATCTATTTGCCTGCCGTGTGAACTTTACCTATCACAGACCAACCACGTCTTCAGAAAGCGTGAAGGAATTTGTTTAAAACAAACAAACCATGGAAATAAAATATGTATTAATGGTCATGTCAATATATGAGCTTTTACGCATATTTTTGTTACCGTCTAATGAGTGATAACGTGTTTGATTACGACTAATTAGTCTTGTTAGAATCTCTGATAGTAACGGCCGTGTCCCACACCAGGGTTTTTCAACCTATCATTTAAACATAGAAAAGAACAAAAAACACAGCCAAGTGCGAGTCGGAATCGCACACGAAGAGTTCCGTACCATTAATCACGTCTTTTGTATGGGAGCCCCCTTAAATATTTACTTTATTCGGTTTTTTTTGTATTTATTTTTATAGCGGTAAAAGAAATACATAATCTGTGAAAATTTCAACTGTCTTACTATCATGGTTTATGAGCTACAGTCTGGTGACAGACGGACAGGCAGACAGACACACGGACAGATGAGTCTGAGTAAAAGGGACTATAAGCAGAAAAAAGGGAAGACATTTTGGACGTTATTGCATTTTTTTTGTTAACTATATACACATAAAACAAATTAAATTTAAAAAATATGAACTCTCCTCAATTTATAAACCTTACAGTAGGTACGTATATTATAACAAAGCGTCGAAAAATTCATCCTCATTGCTGTCGACTGGTACAGTACCCAAAAGACTGACGGCATTGCCACGTTGAATGGCAATGCTAAGCAATGGCAATAAATAGATAATAATGCTGGACAATCCACACAGTATCATCTAGTCCCAAGCTAAGCAGAGCTTGTGTTATGGGTACTAGATGACTGATATACTTAATACAATACATTACATAGATATATATTTTTTATTATACATAGCAAATACCCTGAACACCCAGAAAAATCTTTGTAGATCGTACAAACATTTGTCCCAGGGCGGGAAACGAACCCGCAACCTCCTGCGTCGCAGGCGTTTGTTTTTAATGTTTACCTATGTTTTGAAACAATTTGCAAAGAAACAATCTATTAAAATACTATCCAGTTCTCAGGGTCTCAGACATCTCTATAATCATATTTATGAAAAAAAACCGTTCAACAATTACGAAACCCTTACTTTAAGAAAAAAAAGGCGGCAACACAGTTGTCAAGTTAATATGACAGCTGTCAAACGGGCGGGTGTTCAGTTGTCAAATCGAGATTGACACGCAGATTGGTTCCGAAAATATTTTGAATTTTTGCGGTGTTTATGGTCAATATTATTTTGTTGATCATTGTATACCTGAGTAGTTTATTAAAATGTAATCTACTAATATATGTGGTTTTGCTTGACCAAAGTACTTATGATATTTATTTTCTTAACTGGCTCGTTTGTCTATTAGTTGCAAGCACTACTGCTGAATATGAGGCCCTGGATTGGATTAATGCGTCTAGCAATGTTAATGGGTTTCCCAGCTGGTTGGCTTGGCATGTTGGATGGCAATAGCCCTCTATTACATAGGAGACAATGATTCAAGTCTTACCTTGCAATATTACATTTTTTGACTGATTAACATCACGCCTGTAATCGCCAAGAGGTTATGCAGAGGTGAGCCTATACTATATCTACATTTTGCCAGTTATGTTTTGTATCCCATGTAGAAGGGGGCGAGCCAATTGCCATCAACCGGACAGAAATCTAAGCTCTAAACTGTTAGATGCTACGAAAACATTGAAAAACTTGAATTTCTTACGATCTAATTTCATCGACCATCTTCTTATACCATGAATCAAGTCATACAAATAAATATATTTGAAGTGCCTTTTTGTAATGTCCAAATAACAGCTTTTTACTAAATGCCTATTACAGTTTATATACGGTAGTAAAACCAAAAAGACAAAAAAAAATAGTTCGGTTTCGAAACAGCTATACTAATTACGATGGAACTTTCTCTGAGAGACAGTTAATGTTATAAGGAGTATATGGCTACTTTTGTTTAAGAAAAAAAAAAAAAAAATTGGGTTCCGCGCAAAAAATTAAAACCCATGAAATTTTGTCAAATTTGCGAGCACAGCTGGTCTTAAAATAAATCCAATATCTTATTTTTAGGATCTTCATCTTGAAAACTGAATGTCTAGAAGCAGTTTGTCATCTGGATAGCTAATAAAAGACAATTAAAACACATTAATAATAGTTAGGAGCTCGTGGCTAGATAAAAACAGCCGCACGGGTTGATCGAAGGTTAAGCTACGCTTGCCGAGGTCAGTCTTTGAATGGGTGACCGTTCGTAAGATATCGAGACTCCTCCGTGCCTCGGAAAGCACGTTAAGCCGCTGGTCCCGGCTGTCATTTATAGATCTTTGACAGTCGTTACAGGTACTCAGAAACCCGAAAGTCTGATAACCAGTCTTACCAAGGGGTACCGTGTTGCCCAAGAATTGGGTTGTGGAGGTCAGGTAGGCAGTCGCTCCATGTAAAATACTGGTATTCAGCTGCATCCGGTTAGGCTGGTAGCCGAACCTAACTTAGTTGGGAAAAGGCCAGGCAGATGATGAAAACACATTAATGATAGTTAAGTATGAGATTTAAGTATGAGAGAGAAGATTTACAATAGAGGTTAAGTTTTGAATCAGCCTCCAAATTTAAACAGAAATCACGTAAAAAATCAGCTGTGCATATCTGGACATGTATTTTGGGTATAATTTTACGTCGGCTTTACATAATACCTCCATTTAACCTGATGTTTTTTTTGTTACTTTAAAGTCTAAAAAATCATGATTTCTATCTAATACATATTTCTAATGTAAGAATTAAATTTATTACTTTTCAATTAAAAAAAATATTTGTGTGGTTACATGTAAATTATGATAATCTCGTGATAGTTACAGTTTAAAGTAAAAAGGACTTAAGAAAAAACTTAAAAATTTAGGAAAAAGACCGACAGAAAATTTCGTTGTTTTTGGGAGTCCAGAATCATGTACTCTACTCTTGGCATCAGGATGAGTCGATGTCCCCTCCACTCTATATAAATTAGAAGGATTGGCTATCCATTACATCACATACAATCACGCCTATATACACCAAAAGGTTAGGCAGTGCGTAGCTCACACTGTACTCCCACATTTTGCCAGACATGTTTTAGCGTTATGTAACAGGACCATGTAATCGAACCCAGGATCTCATGCACAGCAGTAGAACTCGCGACCACTAGACCAAAGAGGCAGACATTTCTATATCTCTTCAGTATTTAGTTGCGGATGCACGGCGGGCATGCAAAATCCTTCTTTATTTACTCCGTAAAAGCACTAAATACCTATTACCACAACCATAGGGTCTGACCGCACATTCCAAGGTCCATGTTCCCAGCCCGAGGTCCAAGCCCTTATCTCATGCGTAAATTCTGTCAATTACGAGAGGAGATCCTTTGGAAAAAAGTCCAAATTTCGTGCCACCGGCGCCAACCTGAGATAAGGCGGTTGGAAATAAAACCTTTTTTTTTGTTTTTCTTTTTTGTTTTAAAACCAGAGTTACTTTTATGGGGACAGTCGATAAGAAATGTCGCCTTTTTTTTTTAATCGTATCGTCTCAGGCTGGTTGTAATTATTTTCTGTGTGGAAGGGTTGAGTCTGATGTTATTATTTTTGTAGGTTTATCAAAAACTGGTTTGAGGCGACGAAAATTGAAAAGAGTATGCTTAGATGGTTTGGTCACGTTTAGAGGATTAAAGGCGGGCTAGCAAAAGGAATTTATATAAGGCAGATGTAGGTGGGATGACGATCTGCGAGACTGCAGGCAGATGCTGGATGCGGCAAGCTGAAGACAGGGCGCTATGGCACTCATTAGGAGAGGGCTATGTCGCGCAGTGGATTAGTATTGCCTGTTGATAATGATGATGGTGATGATGAAGTGGAAACGTAGGGGATGCCCTAGAAGGACATACACCGATCTTATTGGTGATGTTCTTGAGAAAGGTCAGGTGTAACCGCAATCGGCGTCCATGTATGACCAGATGTATAAATAAATAATAAATAAATATTGCTGGACAATCCACACAGCATCATCTAGCCCCAAGTTAAGCAGAGCTTGTGTTATGGGTGACTGATATACTTAATACAATACATTACATAGAAATATATTTTTATTATATATAGCATATACCCAGAACACCCGGAACAAATATTTGTAGATCGTACAAACATTTGTCCCAAGGCGGGAGTCGAACCCGCAACCTCTTGCGTCGCAGGCGGACCTTCGCCCGCCGCGCCACATCGGTAGTCAAATGATGTACGTACGTAAACGAAGCAAGATGAGTATGTAAGGATCATCAGCAGGTGGCGTACTATAGTTTCTGCTTACCCCATGGGAAAAGGCGTAAGTTTTTGTTTGTAAGTATGTGTGGTTTAATTTGGTCGGTGTAGTGACGGTTTTCGTAGAACTAGTGGTTGAAATGCGACCTTTTTGGCTTTCTGCGTGTCTTCAACTACCTATGCCAAATTCCACACTTCTTTGTGCGCTATATTCTTGAAAAGTGATCAGAAGTTTTCACTTTACGCATTATAATGTAATAGTTTAATCATGTGGGTAAAGAGAAATAAATTGCGGAGTTATGGAATTCCGGATTTTTTAGACAGAAATTATGAAGAATTTTCTTTACAATTAATTTTTCAGTGTTAGTGTACATATAGATTATAATTTTATAGAGATTTAACACGTTGAACGCCAAATGACTGACGAACAATACATTATCTATTGTGTCTCGTTGTTTGGCAGTTAAGGTGTTAAGTAAAAAAACAACATCAGAGTATGATGTTAAAATTTGGAAAAGACGACATAAATTTGAAATCCTGGGGAATCCAGAATCATCTACTAAATTCATGGTATCAAAAGGTCAATTCTAGTAAGTAAAAACGTTCAAAATATAGCAATAATCACTGTCAAAAACTGTCAAAAGTGTAGGCGAATTAGGCGTTTTTTGACTAATTGAGACATTACAATGCGAACTTTCTTAAAAATAGGAAAATGTGTAAGAGCCGATCATCCATCTCCCTTACACCCATTGTACGTTCAATTTCGAGGAAAATTTTAATATTTCGATCTAGGTTACGTAGACTTAGTTCGGATATGACGGTACAGAGGTCGCCACAACCTCATATTAAGCTTCTCCAACAACAGCACAAATATCACTCACAATAATCTCTCCAAATCCAAACCGGATTCACTCCCATGCTACTTGAATAGAATTAATTAATATACGAACCTCCATTCACAAGATTTGCTTAAAACTTAAGACCAACTTCAAAAATATGGCCGATGCTAGAGTGACTGGCCCAACACTTGAACCCCACCGATAAGATCGTGTTAGATCAAACGCGCCGCTATCCCGAGCGCTCGCTCAGTGACTGGCCGATAGTTCGGTGTGTGAGATGCAAACACTTATCTGATCCTCTGTGTGACTTCCGAAACTTTAAAGTTCAAAGTAGCGCGTATTGATTTGGTTGATTGATGATGTTTTTTCTAGTCATGGCAGAAGACTTTTGAACCAAGGACGTGGAATAAGGATATCTATGGAACATTTGTGTCAGCCCCCACAGCATGTTGAAGGCATTGAGTGACCGGTGGGTCTGCCCGAAGCTTGGCCGATGGGAGACTTCACACACAGGTAGACTCTATGTAGCAATACATCTTTGTGTATTTTATTTGTACGTATTGTGCGTTATTGATTACCTATATGTGTTACTAATATTACTTAATAATATATTTCATGTCATTACTATGGAATTCAAGGTTTACAAATAAAAGATTATTATCTCCTTTATTACTTTAACTTACTTACTAATAACATTTTTAAATATTACAATATAAAAGAAAAAAAAACATTTAAAAAGATAAAAATCGTAGCCCACCGGTATCGGGAACAGGGTCCAAGCTACTGGTCAGGGCTCCAGAGAGAGGAATCGCCTAACAATACGCGCCGTGTCCAGAAGAACTGCTTTCTGAATCAAGCCCTTGATCCAGCTGCCTAACGAATTTTATTATTATTACTCCTTTATTTATTTACTTACATATCAATCTTTGATTAAATTTTTAAATGTTTCAATACAAAATGAAAAAAGCATTTAAAAATATTTTGTAATTATTAATATTTAATAATAATATTACAATGAGAAGACTTAAGAAACGATGGATGGATTGTGTGAAAGATGATATGGCTAGAGGTGAGTTTTGAGATGACGGCAAATTGATATGTATTTTTTTTTTCTGTTTTTTTTTTTTTTTAAACGTTGCCCCACACTAGGAATTTTCCTGTATCGTGGGTGCGTTTACGAACATTTAAACTCACATACACAAACAGCCAGACCCGGAACAACTACCTGTAGGTCATGCAAATATTTGTTCCGTGCGGGGATCGAACCCACAACACGCGGCGCAGCAGCCGATGCCTCAACCACTGCGCCAACCGTGTCGTCACACACGTCATTTGTATGGAAGAAGAACACCGCGATCGACTCCAAATGAAATGTAATAAGGGCAGGAGGATACAGGATGGACAAAGTTTGTTTTGGCTTATCCATCTCTAACAGCCCCGGAGACTGGATTAATCTTCGGTTGAAGAGGCACTGAGAAGAGTACTCGTAGTTCCGAAGGCCCTTTCCTAACAATGATGTTATGGATCGGCCGCGAGACTTCCTACTATGCCTATAGTATATGAGTTCTTCAAACCTATCACACAGACGTGTTGCTGGGGAGTTTGTTCCGCCACTTCTTCTTCCCAGCAAAAACACTAGGAAGTTGTGAATGCGTTTTTGAGGACTGTCTTTTGTAAACGTTGTTTTGGTGACGTTCAAAAAGTGCTGATTCTCAGCCTAATTTGAATAAATGAATTTCGATTTTCATTTATCCCCGCCGAACATAAAATCGGTGGAATCCATCGTACCAGTTTGAATATTATTACTTTTAGTACCGGCTTCCCCGCCAAAATGTTCTGTTTTTGGTTGATTTGTGGGCTAAGCTAGGCTAGTAAGCTCCTGCCTTTATGGGACTTATTTATTTATTTAATACTTTAATACTTTAGCACACAAATGTACAGAGGCGGACTTAATGCCATAGGCATTTTCTACCAGTCAACCTTTGGGTGATGCAGAGACAAACAGTGGTAGGTGCAATTTCTTAAAAGAAGAGGGAAAAGAAATATATATATATATATATAGATTACTAGCTGACCCAGCAAACGTTGTTTTGCCATATAAAATGTTTGGGGGTGCACCACCCTTAAAATTAAGGGGGATGAAAAATAGATGTAGGCCGATTCTCAGACCTACCCGATATTCACACAAAATTTCATACAAATCGGTCCAGCCGTTTCGGAGGAGTTTGGTAACTAACATTGTGACACGAGAATTTTATATATAAGATAAACTATAAATATATAATACCTACATAGAATATATACACAAACACATACATAAACAATAAGGACAGTTAGTGAGAAAACATTAGCGTGGCTACATGCAGGCGTATTATAGGCACTCCTCTGCCTCACCCTTCAATAAATACAGGCGCAACGTTATGTTCTGTAGACCTATCATGTAGTTATAATAATTACAAATACAACAGGTAATAAAACACACACCTTTAATTGCGTAAACAATGCTACCATACAACAAAAAATAATTTTTCACGAAGACCAATCACGATAATTGTTTCAAAAGGCCAGTAAGTTGAAGTTCATGAGAAAGAATCTCATGGCAATATAAATCTGTTTAACAATAAACACACTGACGGAAACATAATAAATCATTTAGCTCCACGTTTTTACGAAGAAGAATGCAATGTCGGAATGGAAGACAACTTGTCAGACATATTGCATGCGATAGATATGACATTCCTTCTTGTAATTAGATCATGCAATGTGGCGGAAATAAATGATGAGTTGAAAAGATTTAGCAAAAAATCTATTGTTTAATCTATTTCGGATCCATGGAAGCTTGCCGAGGCAGATCCGTGGATGGATGACCATTTGTGCATCTTAGACAGTTGTTACGGGTAGGAAGAAGCCCGAAAGAGTGACCGCCAGTCTAGCTAAGGAAACTATTGAACGCCAACTGACACGATCCTTACATACTCCTTTTACTTCGTTTACGTCCTTGTATGCACGCCTGTTGCGAGTACTACGCAACTGACCTTCATGAAGAACCACCAATAATGTCAGTGTATGTCCTTCTAGGACGTCTTCTCCCGGCGTTTCCACTTATATCCACCTAATATCTTTTGTTAGTCGACTTTCATTCATCAAAAAGGAACTCATAACCAAAGTTTCCAAAGGCATTTCCACAAATTAACAAGACTTAGAAACCCAACCCACACTCTGCCACACTTCTTGAACACACCAAAATTCAAATCAGTGCAACCAAAAAAGAAGAAGTTAATTTAAGACCACTTGAGCCTAATACATTAACCGCTCGGCGTCGATTGGGTACTTTTGATCATTATCTCAACATTTTTCGACTTCCGAAATGTGGTTATTTGAATGTGGTCATTTTGGAGGCGCTAAGCGGTATCGTTTGATCAAAATCACCGGAAATCGTACGGTGATTAAAATTGTTGGCGCAGATGTTCCAGGGTTGGTTTAATTTGAATTAAAGACAGTTTTTAATTAAATTAAAATTGTTGACAGTGGTAATGAGGTTTCAGCTTCTGGTGATGTTGTAGATCGGATGATTGGCATCGTTGAAATAGAAAAACATGAACAGTATATACGTGTATGGACGGAGGTGACAGCAAAATAGAGATGTATGGAAGAATAAGACATTCTGCGCCGACCACTAATAAATTGGGATAAGGTCAGGAAGATGAGTCTTCGTCCTCTCTCCTAACTTTGCTGTGCCCGACAGGGTCCATATTGATCTTGACAATATTTATACCACCTATATGTAGTACATAATATGGAATGCAATAAAGTGTTGAGTATTGAGTATGATGCCGGTGCGGCTGCTGCAGGTGCAGAAAACCATAACAAACTAATTGGGAGTTGTATATTTGAGCCGTTTGGGGTTGAACACTAGGACCATAGGGTCCGATTTATCCATCTCGTTTTTTGGGACATTGCCGAGTGGTTGGTCGACTCTTCATGTGACCAGAGGACTGGCATTTTTGGCCAAAGTATCAGCATGCCATGCAAAGCGGCAATGCTGACTTTTGGGCAATTTTTCCGTTGAGAGCGATGCCTTATGATTCTTTTTATGTACACTTGAATACAAAAAGAATAAGGATCATGTTCAATTAGGAAAATTTAACAGTTCAAGATAGCTTGATGTACTAGCGTCTGCACTAAAAGTCATTCTCAAACCATACTCACATCCTAACCTATCAGGTACCAAACGAGAATAATTCTAACTCCATACATATGTAAACGTCAGTGCGCGGTAATGGTAATATATTCAATTTACCTACCCTTAGACGGATAAGGAGGCATATAAGTGAATGTGATAAGATAGGCTTCGAGGTCCGAGTAGATATGTAGGCTGTTAGTGTTGAATTAACATTTTTACGCATCATAAATATCTATTTGTTTAACATCGAGAATTGCTAGACTAATTTGCATGAGACTCTTGGTATTTGAGACGGCATTGCTATGAGACTTGTGACCTTAAGGAGAGGTCCTTTAGATAAACTGAGGAATATTTTCCATAATAAGTAGGAACAGCTGTATTTTTTCCAATGATGATGTCTAATAGTTAAGATTGCTTTTAAAATGTTGATAACCAACGTATACAGGGTGGAACATCAACGTATTTGATACCATGAGTTCAGTTCATGATTATGAACCCCCTAGCGATGGAATTTTTCGACGGGGTTTTCGTAATTTTTTACTGATGAAAAAAGCACTAACAAGTAAATTTAAAGCCCTCTCACGGTCTCCTACTTTGCTGTGCCCTTACAGGGTCCATACTTATGTACTTAGCTTTGAGCCCTTTGTAACATACTTTCTACAATATGATTAAAAAACAAAAATAGTTTCAGGTCATTGAACCATATTATATTCGATTTTTTTTTAAACAATTGTTAATTTTACAGTCAAAAAGGAATATGATATCATCTGCCTAGCTTAGATTTTTATTTACATGGAACGACTGCGTATCTGACCACCACAACCCAGTTACTGGGCAACACGATACCTCTTCGTATGACTGGTTGTCAGACTTTCAGGCTTCTGACTACCCGTAACGACTGTCAAAGATCTACAAATGACAGCCGGGACCAACGGCTTAGCGTGCTTTCCAAGGCACGGAGGAGTCTCATTAGGTAACGAACGGTCACCTTTCACCACCACCTTCGATCAAACCGTGCTGCTGTTTTTATTTAGCCACGAGCTCGTTTACTGATGATATTTAGATTTTAACTATACAGTAATCATTCTACTCAGATTTTCAAGATGAGAAAGCCAAATGATACCTAGCCCGACCCAGAAATTGGACCCAGGACCTAGTGGTATACCAACTTGGCAGTCAAATCGAGCTTAGTCAACCCTTAACTTAAATTCGCAACTGTTTTCCTAATAAACAAACAGAAAAACACATATCCTACACATGTTAACTATATTACTGCAGATAACAGTTATTTGCATGAGTTCAACTTCAACTACTCCGTATTTGTTTTAGATAACGTACCGTGCTACCTGACATATGTTGTGTTGCACCCTCTAAGTGGGTAGCATCACGCTGTGCTCGGCCCAGGGTAGGCAAAACAAGTGCTGGTGAGTGATAAGGCTCTTTATCGAATTTCGATAGCATCTACGAAAATTATTCAAGACGACGCGTTAGGGACAGTTCACACCGAGACACGACGCGACACGGTGAAGAGCGCACTTTATAAGATGGTTGTACACAATATAACTTTAATACTACACAAAATGATACAGTTTATATTGGCGTCTCATCAAGCACCGTCGCATCTAGTGGCGTCTTTGTGTGAACTGACACTTAAGATACCGTCAATGGGAAAAACTTAGCTGTCAATGGCAGAAGTGAGTTTTTCTATCAACTCATAATTAATAAGCACTTCGCCCGCGACTTTATCCGAGTGGATTTCGTACTTTTTCTTTTCGAACTTTAACACCCCCTTTAAAACGTAGTTTAAAAAAAAAAAATTAGTTTACGTTACTCGCTGATAGTGTAGCTTTTAAATGGTAAAAGAGTTTTTATAATCGGTTAAGTCGTTTTTGAGTTTATCCTTTACAACTAAGTTAAGTAACAAAAAAATCCTAATTAATATATTATGAATGCGAAAGTAAGATTACTTCTTACCTTTTCAACCCTAAACCACTGAACAGATCATCTTGAAATTTTGCATACACGTTGTCAGGTGTGCCATGGTGTGGTCTTCCATGCCGCAAAAAAGTACTGTTCCCGAGAAAAGCCCGCGACACTATTCCCAAACCACTGCAACTGAATACCAGAATCAACAGTGGCGACCACCAGAAAAGCGTCAAGACAATGAAGCCCGACCAGTCCCGGAGAAACGATTCAACTGTCTTAGATCCCGCTACGAAATTAATCATCAAAAAAGAACAGCGGAGAAGTTAGAAATTTGCCCAAGAGGATAAAAATAATAACAATATTATGATAATAAATGGCGTGTGACGTGTCTTTCGGATCAAGATTGAATTATATTGTAACAAGCAGAGTCAAATTCTTAATTACGCAAGCAAAACTACGGGAAAAAGCTAGTAAAGATATATATAATAATTAATTAATATGTCTAGTCGTGCGGCATGATTAAAATAAAAATAATCAATACTACAATTTTGACATGACTCATGTACAAATATCGGTAATTACCCTAGATGAGCAGTGCTATTCTGTAATAGATCTTCTGAAGTGTTTCAAGTCAGCTGTCAGTATCACAGAATTTGAGTAAGACACTGACAACTCAGATCACCGCTTACTTCACCGTTCATTTCACGTTGGCCCAACATGCACCAATATTGGCCACAAACTGTCTATATTAAGTAAGTCTCAAATGACGGTAAGTCAATGTTCTTTTAAACATTTAAGTACATATACTGTGGCATACATTGGCTTACGTTGGCCCAACATGTAGAGGAGGCTTAACAGTATCAGTATCAGACCGACTGGAAGAATATGTTTGTGTCTTTTTGTATATATAGTACATCACAAGAACTAAGTTTTTTTTTATATCTTTCTATTCTTTCCTATGCATATACCTTCTTACTTGATTTCCTTGCATCATAGAATTTAGGTGGCCACTGAATACCAGCGAGTAGTCTCTTACTGGACACGACGTTCAACTCTCAGTCTGTTTTGTCTTCACTTCATAGCTTAAGTACTGACATTATGAGTAGAAAGTCTTTTTATTGAATTTCCTTTTTTTTTTGCTTACGCGATGTTCCATGGCAAATAAACATGTATTCTTTCTTCGTACCAAAAAACATACAGGGCCAAGAACACGTCCTTTCGGCATCCCTCCACTAAAGCTAAGCCCCTATATAAAAATGCTTGTAAATGTGTAATGCGTTGATCATAGACGCCGACACGCGCGCGCGCCTGTCCATTGTGTCGACACGTAGCGGTCAGAAATTCAACAAATAAAAAAACAAAACAAAATTGTTTTTTTATTGAGATAGTTATGATGAGGATTATAGTAATAAAAGCTATATTTATATGTTATATATTTTTTTATTTATCCTCGAGGAGCTCGTGGCTATATAAAAACAGCCGCACGGGTTGATCGAAGGTTAAGCTACGCTTACCGTTCGTAACATATCGAGACTCCTCCGTGCCTCGGAAAGCACGCTAAGCCGTTGGTCCCTACTGTCATTTGTAGATCTTTGACAGTCGTTACGGGTAGTCAGAAACCCGAAAGTCTGACAACCAGCCTTACCAAGGGGTATCGTGTTGCCCAGTAACTGGGTTGTGGAGGTCAGATAGACAGTCGCTCCATGTAAAATACTGGTATTCAGCTGCATCCGGTTAGACTGGTAGTCGACCCCAACATATTTGGGAAAAGGCAGGCAGATGATGATGATGATGATGAGTAGCGTAAAGAGAGAGAACTAGCCATCAACGCACACTACTCCAGACTGCGTGCTGCAAATGGGAAAACTCCTATTGGAAAATCTCAGTAACACTTTGCAGGACCTGGGTATCGAACCCAGGACCTCACGCTTATCAGTCGCGCGTTTGAGACCGCTAGAAAAAAATATAGGTACAATATACACTTGCTACAGTCTAGCTGTATTTTAGATTAAAAAAATAATTTTATTTTGAATTTATGCGACAAGCTCCAACCATAGACTCGTGCAACACCTGTAAATTCAATTTTGAAATCGGCAAGGAGGTGTGCTCGTCCTACACGGAAGGTCATGGTAAAAATATCTCAAAAATAAATGGCGTCTCAGACACATTTGAAACCTGTTAGCGGTGCTGCGTCGCACAACTAACTTGCTTGATCAAGCGGCACTTACTCAGGCCTTACGTATACTCAATGTTGTAACCGAAGGCCTAGCCAAGGCATTCTCTTCTATTTTAATCAATAAAACTATTATTACAAGAAAAGTAAAAGAATCACAGGGCATCAAAAATTCCATCCGCATCACTATCAAAAGGAAAAGTGCCCAGAAGGCTGGCAGCATTGCCACGTTGAATAACAATACTGATTCTTTGGCCAAAAAAAAGGCCAGCCCTCTGGTCACGTGAAGAGTCGACCAAACGCTTGGCGACGTCCCGAAGAACTAAATGGGCACACGGACCCCATGGCCTTAGTGTTTCAACCCCAAACGGCTCAAACATATAACTATCTGTATAAACAGAATCTCTATTTCCTTTGGTCACGTCAAAACTTGAGAACGACTTTAAAGATTTCATATTTTTTTTATGTTATTTCTAATACTTTGAAGAAGGTTCTTACGGCCAGAGAAACTAAAACAATTGCCCAGAAAATTTGAAAGTTTCTGTAAACTTACCGACTATTTTAACTTAGCGCATTTGACAATACACGAGTTTGACGAGCGTGAATTTTAACAAGTCCTTCAATAAATAAATCATCATCATCATCATCATCCTCTTGCCCTTATCCCAATTTATTTGGGGTCGGCGCAGCATGTCTTCTTCTTCCATACATTTCTACTTGCCGTCATCTCAGAAGTCACCTCCTTCCCAACCATATCATCTTTCACACAATCCATCCATTGTTCCCTTGGTCTCCCTCTACTCTTATAACCTTCCACATCCATACTCAAAACTTTCCTCACAACATGATCCTCACTTCAATAAATAAATAAATGAACACTAAAAATATATAACCTGCATAGTTAAATTACCATTTATAAAAATGCATGATTGTTTATCATAAACGCAAAGGTATAAAATGCTATTTATCTTCTGCGATAGCATCTGAATTTAAATCATCTGCAGCTATCGTTAGATACCGCATGTATTTATATGTAAATGTTTGTTTTACATGGTCAATTACAATATTAGAATACAAATTATTATTGCAACTTGTCGGATTATTATTTATATTTGAGTACCAGCCACCCGCGACTTCATATGCTTCGTATCTTTATGAATTGCTAGCTTAGCCCTGCGGTGTTGACCGTGGTTAAAATGGCGAAAATTGTCGTTTAGTTTTCTGAAATTTGTCAATTTTCTGCGCAATTTATTTTAATTTTGCTTTCCGCAAGAACCTTCTATTAAGTATAAGAAAACTTAAAAAAAGATTAATGAAATCGGTAAAGTCGTTCTCAAGTTATTGCTTGACCAAGTTAAACTAGGATTCATTTTACATATAGAGAAGATGGCGTACCTATGTGTTGTTCTGAAGTATAAGCTATGAGTATACTTAATACTGTAAATTTAGAGCATGTGATGCGAAGGAATGAGGGCGCAAGAGTAGAGGAAGACCAAAGAAACGATGGATGGGTTGTGTTAAAGATGATATGGCTAGAAAGAAGGTGACTATTGAGATGGGATATATATGACCTCCACAACTGATTACCCGGACAAAACGATACCCCTTTGGTAAGACTGGTTATCAGACTTTCGGGCTTCGGAATACCCGTAGCGACTGTCAAAGATCTACAAATGACAGCCTTAACACGCTATCCGTGGCACGGAGGAGTCTCGATATATTATGAACGATCACCCATCCGATGCAATCCGATTGAAGATAATATGAACTGATGTCAGTTCATATTATCTTCTAATATAAAAAAAAAAATCACGTGTCGCCATGTTTGTTACCAAACTCCTCCGGAACGGCTGGACCGATTTGTATGAAATTTTGTGTGCATATTGGGTAGGTCGGAGAATCGGCTAACATCTATTCTTCATACTCCTAAATGATAAGGGGACCCCTAAATATTGTTTTTTTTTTTTTAATTTTCCAAATTAATTTGCATTGAAAAATAAATACAGCTTCAAATTTTCACCCTTCTACAATCAATCCTTATATGACAAAACAACGATTGCCGGGTCAGCTAGTATTCTTATAGTATACCTATATTTAACTAGACTTTTGATGACTGCTATTATCTACAATCCAGATGATAATTCTTAACTTGACATTTGTACAGAATATTTATGTATATATCGATTTAATAGTTGTCGTCCTCCAAACAGTGGCTATATGTATATTCTACATGATTCGCATCCAATTAAGATTCGGAATGCGTTTTTTGTTAAATTCAAGTTGATTTTATTGCGTCATCAAGATTAGAATTCAAATAAAGAAACATATAAAGTAACGCTCTAAATGTTTATTAGTTCTACACGTTTTTTTTTATTATCCTTTACCTATTTAAAAGGAGTTTGTATGGACAAAAGTAAGTTGTATAGGTAGGTAAGCAAAAAATAAATCCATACCTCTAAACATCTATACTAATAAATAAAATTCGAGTGTATGTTTGTAGTCTCAAATTAACAGCAACCAATTCCAAGAGGTTTTTTTTTTGCCCGGATAACTAATTATTTTTCGAAAATAAAAGTAGCCTTAGTTATTCCCTTACACGTCAACTATCTGCCAGTGCCAAATTCTATCAATATCGGTCCAGCCGTTTTGGAGATTCAACGTATAAACAGACAAACAGACAAAAAAAATGTATTTTTTTTTTAAATACCGTATAAACTTTCATATGCATTTAGTAAAATGTTACTAAATGCATATTATAGTTTTTTTTTAATTGTCTATTTGTAATGACAAATAGACAATTTCATTTATTTGTATAGATGTTGAGGTATTAACAAAAAAGTTGTCAAATTTCTGAGCTATTTTATTTTAGTTTATTGGGCCATGTGCAGTCTCTAAATTAAATTCAGCAGCTTGTTCCTACCTGTTACATTATGTATTAATAGCCAGGTAGTTTTTATTTTATCATCCGCTGATTTTATTTTTATTGCTAACATAAAGCGCTTTAACTATTTTACACACACTTTTAAGTTTTTTAAATATTTCGCAATGAAAGTATATACGGTAGGTAGTAAAACCAAAATATTTTTATTTTTTTATTTTTGTCTCTCTGTCTGTTTGGTTGTGGTAATCTCCGAATCGGTTGAACTGATTTTGACGGGATTTTGATGGGCAGATATCAGACAGTATAACGTGTAACTAAGCCTAAGTTTTATTTCAGAAAAGATGTTGTTTTCGCTGCCATATTGCCATATTTGTCTATGTGTGTGTGTTCTGTTTTGTGATTGTTGTATGGGTGCTATTAGTTGCCTGAAATAAATGCTTTTTTATTTATTTATTTTATTTTATTTATAAAACAAAACCCACGCGGACGGTGGTACAGGGAACAGCTAGTCTTCAATACAAATAAAAATAAAAATAAGTATCTGCTTGTAATACCAAAATAACAACTTGTTAGAAAAAGAATCAGAGTTCCACGCAAAAAATAAAACCCATCTCCAGGCAGACTAAGTAGCATACTAATAAATAGGTACGTAGTTGTTCCGGGTCTGGCTGTTTGTGTATGTGACTTTAAATGTTTGTAAACGCACCCACGACACAGGAGAAATTCCTAGTGTGGGGCAAAGTTTAAAAAAAAATACAAACGAACTAACTGAAGATAATATTCCTTTTCAGTATACCAGTAGAAAGACAACCAACTCACAAGTACCAGCCTATTACTGTCCCACTGCAGGGCAAAGGCCTCTTCTCATACAGAGAAGGCATGAGCATTAATCACCACGCTTGCTCAAGACGGGTTGGCGATTTCAGACTTATATTAATTAGTTAAGTCCAGGTTTCCTCACGATGTTTTCCTTCACCGATGTCAGTGATGTCCAAGATAAACTTAGAAACAACTCACAAGTCAACGTCATATTTTTTTTTCTCCGTCGACACCATTGGGAAACGGGTTACAGTATAAACATCCCATAGTGTGAGGCTACTGACTTCGCACCCCCATAAAACCTACTGGTGGTCTGACGTAGGCGATGCCTTGATGGTCCTATGCTCATAAAAAAAGCATCATTTGACGGTACACTTGGTGCCACCGTATTATTATATAGATATACTTATATTATTATTATACCTTAAACCGATAATTTTTTTAATGTAGCTTTTTACCCGACTGTGAAGAAGGGTTATTTGATGTGAAAAAAACAATGTGGTTCGTCTGGCGGTAGTTTATTAAAAAATATTGGACACGTATTACTAAAGATAATAGTGTAAATAATAATATAAAAGTATCTTGACTTGGCTCGCGAGGTTGTCGATTTGTGGGATGTGGACTCAGCAATCATTGTACCGATAGTCGTGTCAGCCAATGGCTTAATAGCTAAGAGGCTCGACCAATGCCTAAGGAGGCTCTCGTTAGGCAGCTGGATCAAGGGCTTGATTCAGAAAGCATTTCTTCTGGACACGGCGCGTATTGTTAGGCGATTCCTCTCTCTGGAGCCCTGACCGCCGGTAGCTTGGACCCTGTTCCCGATACCGGTGGACAGCTATTTTTTTAAATATTTTTGAATGTTTTATATTTTTTCTTTTATATTGATTTATTTAAAAAATGTAATTAGTAAGTAAGTAAATGTAATAAAGGAAATAATAATAATGATAATCGATCGGTCAGTGAATTAAGCTGTAATTGTTGATGTCACTATTCCCCATTATGAGAACTTAGTGAAAGATGAAAAAGACAAGATCATACGTAACCAGCATGTAGAATATGGACTCAACAATTATAGTGCTGATAGTCATATCAGTTAATGTTTTGATAGCGAAAAGTTTGAACCAACATCTGGAGAGACTTTCGCTAAACATTTTGGTCACGAGTCAGATGCAGAAGGCGGTCTTCATAGACCGGTTTCGGTTTTCGACGACCGATTGGTACCGCCTTGGGACAAATGTTTGTACGATCTACAAAGATTTGTTCCAGGTGTTCTGGGTGTTTGCTATGTATAATAAAAAATATCTATCTATGTAATGTATTGTATTAAGTATACCAGTCATCTAGTACCCATAACACAAGCTCTGCTTAGCTTGGGACTAGATGATGCTGTGTGGATTGTCCAGCAATATTTATTTATTTATATTTTATAGACACGGCACGCATTGTGAGGAGGTTCCTCTCTCTGGATCCCTAACCACCGTTAGCTTGGGTCTTACCACCTCGCTGGGGGCGGAGTAGGCACTGCTGTTATACATATTTTGCTTTTGTTGACGACCGATGTGGCGCGGCGGGCTAAGGTCCGCCTGCGACGCAGGAGGTTGCGGGTTCGATTCCCGCCTTGGGACAAATGTTTGTACGATCTACAAAGATTTGTTCCGGTTGTTCTGGGTATTTACTATGTATAATAAAAATATCTATCTACGTATTGTGTTAAGTATATCAGTCATCTAGTACCCATAACACGAGCTCTGCTTAGCTTGGGGCTAGATGGTGCTGTGTGGATTGTCCAGCATTATTTATTTATTTTGTTTAATAACTTATTTTTTAAATATGAAAAAAATATGTACAAATAAAGATTATCTTTTTCCGTAAAAAAGATAATATCATGTTATAATTGACGAACAAAACTATTGTTGTGAAGAGATAGTTCTTAAAATAGAAGACCAGTTTCTTTAATTAAACACTACAAATAGAAACCTAGGGGCTTGTTGGATATACAAACATTCCTTACCCACTTTCTAGAATGCTGCGTGAAGCTATCTTCAAACTTAACATATCCTCCAAGTATAGGTATTAAGAAAAATGTACGGAGGAAACCTGGACTTATGTCTACTAGTTAGTGACTGAGAAGAGATATTCGTATACCATTTTCGGCTGAAAATCTATTTTCAGTCCAACACTAATCTATATTTCTATTGCTAATATGATAAAGAGGTAAAATTTGTTTGTAAGTTCGTATGCAGTGGGTAATCTCCGGAACGATTGATGCAATTCTATTCTATTTTTCCACTGAGTGTTACAGGCTATTATTTTTTTTAAACTACGATTTAAAGGAAGTGGAGGGGATGCGTTGAATGCGTGAAGGGTGGGCGTTTTGGGGGACTGTCTTATGTAAACGTTTTTGACGTTCAAAAAATGCTGATTCTCAGCCTAATTTGAATAAATGAATTTTGATTTTGATGGTAAAGTGCTAGTAGTTAATATAAGTCTGAAATCGCCAACCCGCCTTGAGCAAGGTACTACGTTATCTCTGTTGTAGTACAGGTATTTGCCCCTGTGCTTTTTAAATAAAAATCTCGTTGAGTTAGATAGCAAAAGATGATTTTCTCATGACTTTTCACCGTTTAAAAAAAAAACAAACCAGAAAAAATGACAAAAAAATTAGAAAAATACCGACGCAAAAATTTCAACCCTCAGGGATCCAGAATCATGTACAGGAAACATGGTACCAGTATGTACGACGATGTACAGAGATAAAGCTACCGGAATCTGTCCAAATTTCTGTGATAGTTTTTCAACTTTAATAGACATACACAACATATAAATAAGTAATAAAATAAATATTGCTGGACTATCCACACAGCATCATCTAGCCCCAAGCTAAGCAGAGCTTGTGTTATGGGTACTAGACGACTGATATACTTAATGCAATACATTACATAGATAGATATTTTTATTATATATTATAGCAAATACCCAGAACACCCGGAACAAATATTTGTAGATCGTACAAACATTTGTCCCAAGGCGGGAATCGAACCCGCAACCTCTTGCGTCGCAGGCGGACCTTCGCCCGCCGCGCCACATCGGTCGTCAAATAGCTTGATGTGCTGCCGTCTGTACCTTCCACCCTGTAGAGTCTTGTTGAAACAGACGTTTAAAACATGGCAGCTACTTTCTCAAATTTGTTTACTATTTAGCGTCTGTGAAGGTTTTATAGCTTGTGCCTTCGAGCCAGCCCGCTAACTAACCGTGTACATTTTGAGTTGCATTCGTGCTAAATTCTTGCTAAAGACTGTACTTATACGTAGGTAGGCAAGAGGATTATCTGAAGATGCAAATCCTGTTTGGAAATAGCGGAGTATGAAATGAATTGAGAATAAATTGAAAGATGTAGTGACAAAAATTTAAAAGAGTAAGCTTAGATGGTTTGGTCACGTTGAGAGGATGAACGAAAGACAACTAGCAAAAAGTAATTATAAGGCAGATGTAAGGCGGAAACGCCGGGAGAGGACGCCCTAGAAGGACATACACTGACCTTATTGGCGATGTTCTTCAAAAAGTCAGTTGCTTAGTACTCGCAACCGTCGTGCGTGTATGATTTATGAAAGTATGTAAGGATCGTAGCGGGTGGCGCACTATGGTGTCTGCCTACCCCAATGCGAAAAAGGCGTGAGTTTATGTATATATGTATGTATGTTTGAGAATAAATTGTCATAGAGCTTCTTAAGCTCTCGGTTGAGCTACACGATTACTGACAGTTGCGTGCACTGGCTGGATAGGTCCAGTCATAACTGTGTGGTTCTTTCCTCAAAAGGCCATCTCAGAGAGTAATCTGCATAGTCCTCATACGAGCAATCTGACCAAGATAAAGTCTTGATTTTTAATTTAAAAAGAGATTTACTTTGGCGTTTCTTCTCGAAATAGTCGGCTCTAATTTTAATGTAATTTTCGTGATGATAAATATATAGTACCTCAATGACCGACCTCTGCTCGGATAAAACGAAGTTTTCTAAAAATGACAAACAGTCTTTAAAAAAAAACGACGGGTTGCACTCCGGGAGTGCCGGCAGAAGTGTAAACTTGAATATTAACTTTCTGTATTTTTGATATTTTGGAATGGTTGGGGAATAATTTTGCGCGAATTGCTTTAATTATCAGTATAAAAGTAGTATCATTTATGTGGTAGAATACAATATGTATTGCGCTATCATATATTATTTAATATTTTTAAATATTATAAAAAAAGTGTACAACGCCGCTAAAGAAATTTTCGTCTTACGAATTTTCGATCAGGTCACGTGTCCTGACGCGAGTTTAACATTTTTTTAACATTTTACCCATTACAAAAAAGTGTACAACGCCGCTAAAGAAGTTTTCACTTCAAAAATTCAAAAACTTTAGTCTTTTCAAATTTTGGTTCTCATAAATAGTTATTCCTTCATTTCGTAATTTCGAAAAACTATTTTGGTGTTCTTGTAAAGAAGTTCAAGAAACACAAGCTAACATTTATTCAGCCCTAATAGGGCACGGCCACGCAACAGAAAGACAAAATTAAACTTAACCAAACTTAATTACACTATTAGTTTAAGTTGAAAATTAAAATTGAAACCATCAATTGTATTTAACACATTTACGAACGTTAATATTGTGTACAACAAAAACACATTTTAAACTTTAATAACGCTAATTGCAATAATCTCGCGTGACATTTTTTTTTTACATTTTAGCTTGACATTTAATACAATTTACTAAAAACACGCAAAATAATTTACGAGAACGAATTAATACCGAACATTTCAAAGAAAACGGTCGCTATAAAATTCCAAGTATTTCTCATCGTGAATGGTTTATACAATTCTTTCGTTTACAACACTGTTGTGTATTCAGAAATCTATCTGCAATATAAACCAATTAAAATAGGGTATTTATTTTGGTCAAGAATGTATTGTCCATATCGGTAGATAAACACTATAAATAGAGGTGCTCGTGGCTAAACAAAAACAGCTGCACGGGTCGATCGAAGGTTAAAATATGCTTGCCGAGGTCAGATTGTGGATGGGGACCGTTCATTACATATTAAGACTCCTCCGTGCCTTGGCAAGTACGTTAAGCCTTCGGCCCCTGCTGTCATTTGTAGATCTTTGACAGTCGTTATGGGTTGTCAGAGCCCGAAAGTCTGTAAACCAGTCTTACCAAGGGGTATCGTATTTCCCTGTAACTGGGTTGTGGAGGTCAGATAAGCAGTCGCTCCATGTAAAACACGGGTACTCAGCTGCATCCGGTTAAACTGGAAGCTGACCCCAACATAGTTAGGAAAAGGCTAAGCAGGTGATGATTTATTTTGTCAAGAATGTATTGTCCATATAGATAATCATAATCAATAGAGGTGCTCGTGGCTAAATAAAAACAGCAGCACAGGTCGATCGAAGGTTAAACTACGCTTGCCGAGGTCAGTTTATGGATGGGGTTCGTTCGTTACCTATAAAGACTCTTCCGTGCCTCGGCAAGTACGTTAAGCCGTTGGTCTCGGCTGTCATTTTTAGATCTTACTCAGTCGTTTCGGGTAGTTAGAAGCCCGAAAGTTGACTATTAGTCTTACCATAGCGTATCGTGTTTCCCAGTAACTGGGTTGTGGAGGTCAGATAGGCAGTCGCTCCATGTAAAATACTGATATTCAGCTGCACCCGGATAAGGACTGGAAGCTGACCTCAACATAGTTGGTAAAAGACTCGGTTGATGATGATGACATAGAATCGAAACTTTTCGTCCATTCGTTATCGAATTTCAGGAGAAAAAAAATAGTGAAATATCGATGAGTCTCATTGAAAAAAAAAGCATAGGTATGAAAAACGCCTAAGTTTAACATGCCAGACTAGCATTCGATAAATTATTTTCTTTCGCATAAATTGTATGCGTAACCCTCAAATAGGCAGTTACGCTTGCTATGCCAAAAATAATGCCTCGGTCCCAAAAACCCCGCGCTTCATAAATCTTCCCCCTTTTATGTCGCAAGATTGGATGGAATCCCCTTTATTTGATTAACCGTGTACACTAAATTTTTCGGCATGCTAAGTAAAAATGTTATTTTTATTTTTGAGTGAGCAGCGATTTGTGTCTTTTTAGTTAAGTTTAATTAAAATAGCAGAAAATATATTTGTATTATCTTTTATTTTAAGTAATTTCGTTGTGTTTTATTTTATTGTTTCGTTTTGTTTTTAGATAGTGGACTTAACTAGTCTACTATTAGCTACAACTAAAATGCGAATAATTAAATATTTTACGACATGTTCTACCTAAGATTTTTATTGACCTTGTTTCTAAAATCAATATAACACACCGTATTGATAATTTTATTACAAAGAGCTATAAATTAATTATTTTAGCAACCATTTTACAAGTAAAATCATATCGTAAAAATAATAGTAATGTCATTAGTGTAGGAGAACCAAATCACTGCGATTTAACCTCAAAATACATTTAATTAAATCAAAAAAAGTATTTCATGGTCACATTTAATAATATAAGTTCCTTTTAACTTGATTGAAAGCTTGCAAAACTTATATCGCTCTCAATTGTGAGACTCTAACCTTGAAACCGAGGCGAGTAAAGAATTATTATAATCACAGTGCAAAATCGTGCAAGACAAAAAACCTTGGAGTTGTAAAATATTGATTTACTTCAAGCAAACGTCAAGATTTGAGCTCCTTTGGCAAAAAAAGATATTTGTGAGATTGGTCTTTTGGGTACCGAAGTCTAATTTATTAAACAAGCTGTACCCTTTTGTACTAAATGGCCTATAACCTACCTCAAGAATTGGGCTATGAAATGCAAAAAAGATTTTTCAAATCCAACTGATATTTCTAGATACGTAACTATTTTTTTAAATTTCTATTTTTCAGTACTTTCGACATATAATAAATCCGTGCTATTTTCGAGATTTTATTTAGATACCTTATTGCCTTTTACTGCAAAAATAAAACAAATCTTTGTTTAATTTTAGGCATACTTAGGTCTTTCATTCACATCATATAAACAAGCATAAATAATCAAATCTCCCTGTTTAGGAAACTGCATTACTTACGTTCTCCTTTTTTTAACTAAAAAAATGTCATAAACATTATATCACGATTGTATTCCTGAAGAGCTGGACAGTGGTGCTCTTAAAGTAGCACTCACATTTCGCTAGTTATGAGTTTAAGTCCCACGTAATAGGGAGCGGGTATATTGGGTACCGGGTACAAGTCCAGACTCCAAATGTCCTAAAATATGTAGGTAATCCTACCTATATATTTTGCTGAGGATTTTTTTGACAGAATAGCACTGCAGGTATCGTCAGCATAACAGAAACAAAGTATCCAAAACAAACCAAGCCGGGGACAAAGTTAGTACCCACGCAAGTTTGATAATTGTGAATAATTGTCACCTTTCTCTTATAGCTCGATCGGCACAGAACCGGTACGGAACCGGGCGAGGAAGGCATGCCACATACGGTGACTAATAATCACATTATCACTTACTGTACTAACAATGTGCTGAGAATTTTCTAGTACAGGCAGGTGAGACTGCATGGCGGTTGGTGACGTTCCAAATATAAATTTGACAGTTACTATTTTTGAAATTTTTGTTTGTCAAGTTTTATTTTTTGTAATTTTAGTTTTCGATCGTTAAGCTTGTTATTTTATTTAAAACGGTTTTTTTTTTTAAAACAAAGCTGGTTTGGTTTTCTTATTTGTTTTTTTCTATCCAGTATGTGGATCAATACATTTCTAATTTAAGTAAATTGCTTTAGAAAGTCAATGATTAGACCTGCTGTCTTGTATGGATCAGAGTGTTGGGCCACAAAAGGAATGAATGAAAGGCAGTTGCATGCAGCTGAGATGAGAATACTAAGGGGGATGTGTGGTGTTACGCGAATGGATAGAATAAGAAATGAGTATAAAAGAGGAAGTCTGAAAGTGGCGCCTGTGACAGAGAAGTTGTGTGGAAATCGGCTATCATGGTATGGACACGTGATGCGAAGGAATAAGGATCATGTTGTGAGGAAAGTTTTGAGTATGAATGTAGAGGGTTACAAGAGTAGAGGGATACCCAGGAAACGATGGATGGATTGTGTGAAAGTTGATATGGCTAAGAAGGAGGTGACTTCTGAGATGACGGGAAATAGAGATGTATGGAAGAAGAAGACATGCTGCGCCGATCCCAAATAAAATTGGGATAAGGGCAAGAGGATGATGATGTTTTAGAAAAGAGATAGAGAAAACAAAGTCTATGTAGTATTCAATATTGGATACAATTAGCCGGAATATTTCTCATAACACAAATGAGCTTGAACTAATGGTAAAAAGATGCTTAATAGCGTTTTTTTTATGATGACGTAATTAGTAGACTCAAAACTCACATCCTACCTGTTTTATATTTTCTAAGAACTATGCATATCATACATTACAGTAGGAATGCAGGTTATTTTTAATGTTATTAACTATTGATGCTATTTTTAGGCTTTAATTGCAAACATAAAAAGAAGCCTTACTTAATGCTAGGTATAGATTTTTCCCACATACTTAAAGATGTAGGTATCTACTAAAAAATAAGGAAACTTCATACGCTCTCCTTATTAACTAAAATAGTTCTATAAACTTAGGTACTTGTTTCAAAACTATAAAACTTTAAACAAAAGCTTCCTTTTATCCTTATATAAAGATTTTTACTGTATCTATTTTTTTATTCCTTCTTGTAGATATTTGTCCAAATTTAATTTTGGCCAAAACCTTTGTCTTGAAGTAACTTATACTTGAAAGATTTTTTATTGTGATTATAGGCCGATAGATTATTAGCCTAGGCTGAATTTTAGGCCGAAACCACTGTCTCGTTACCATAGTCTCAGACTCTAGGTATTTTGTGTTTTAACTTTTAATCATTTATGTCATCTTATTCAATAACATCCGGTAGGTATTCTTTTCTTTTTGTATTGTGAAAAGGGCCTGCTTTAGATCTCTTCTTGTTCAGGCTAAATGTAAGGCCAAAAATCTTCTAGTTCTTATTTCAAATGTAAACCATTTCAACGTCAAAGTCAAAACAATTTATTTCAATAAGACCATTAAAACTTTTGAACGTCAAATTTAAAATAAAAATTACTCTTGTTGTCTCTTCTAAAAGGTATCTTCGTATAGAGAATAATGGGCAAGAAACTCCACACTTACTTTTATAAAAATAGATTTTTACAATATTTTGTAGGCTTAATCTAATAATTATATGTGAAGACGATGTACGGATTATACATATACTTAAGCAAAGCAGTGAATAGAAAAAAATATTGTGTTGATAGATATACGGTACATATTTGACAGAAGTTCAGTAAAAAATGGGTAAAAAAAAACAAAAGCTACTCACTGGGCATCATTTCGACGTGTGATGATGTGTCCATGATATTGTGGTGATGCAACATGTCGGGTGGGGACTGCACCAGTCCACCACCGCCCCCGCTGGCCATCACCATCACTGACGCAGTTATATCTTCACCGGTGATCACCTTTAAAACTTTAAACCAAAAGTCCTTTACTAAAAACTGCTTACACCCGGTATTTTTTGAATTTTTAACTTATTTTACTTTATTTTATTTTACTTTAGGTTCAATAGTACGGTTAAAAACTATAGATCCCGTTGTTTATTTATTGCAGTGACATCACACTTTAGAATGTACCTTAATGTGTTATTTAAAATCTATGTTACACACGCAAAATAAAATTAGTTTTTATTACACTATTTTAGTTCTATCACAAACGGAATACACCAAAAATGTTGTTTAGGCTTAAATAAAAAATCCACTTATTACGGTTAGGCACTTCGACATATTTATTTCTACAAAAAAAAATGTTCGTTTATCACGTACGTCGTGTCACCGCGCCGGCCAAGCCCACACTGCCGTATAATATCTATAATTCTATGGATCGACTCGAAAGCGCATGATCAGACCGTACCCATCACCCATTGGTGGGATTCTAGAACGCCTATCGTGAACGGGCGCGCCGATTGGTTGATAGCTTCCTGTTTTCCCGCCCAAATCGACAGTGCCCTTACAAAATGGCGCTCCCTACAGCCTTTTGATACTTTTTTGAACATTTTATTCGGTAAAAAATAATCCGGTTCGGATATAATGAGCATGATTTATGATTTTGATCCGCGGACTTGGTAATTTTTTTTTTTTTTACTTTTTTTTTAATCTTGCCATGTTAATCTTTGGTGTTTCGTGTTTTGTTTTTGATTAATCGCAAGCCAATTTTTATTTGAACCGGATCATGTGTAAAAGGCATTATTTGCGTTTCGGCGAATTTTAAGCGAGCTTCGTTGCGCTTGCCTTTTTTTTGTGGGATAAGCAGAGACTTGGTAGTACCTACCTACTGTTAGATGGGAGGCGCGTCTTATTGATCGGATTTAAAGTTTCCGTGTCGGATGGGGATGGGAATAAGGGTGGTTAACAGCTGTTCGTCACAGGGTTGAAATGGGTCTCAAATGAGGTGTTCTGTGAAGACTTTTACCACGATATCATTTCGTGACTTTATAAAATATTCATGCAAACTATTAATTGTAAAAAGAATAAGGTACTACTACCACAAAATTGTTAATAATTTTGTTGTTATTTATATTCAAGTAGGTACTTATACGAACACTTTCTATTATAGCCTTAAGAACATTGTGAAGGTTATGTAAACTTTTTGCATGCCTAAATAAAGTAGATTGTACAAGATTCCGATATTTTTTAATGTTAACATCTCACAGTGTACCTTGTCTGTGCAAATAAATGATACTATAATCTATTCTATTCTACTTAGTGCACGACTACTACTATATTTTACTACCCATACAAATATACATAAACTCACGCCTTTTTCTCATGGGGTAGGCAGAGACTACAGAACGCCACCTCCTACGATCCTTACATATACTCTTTTCGCTTCGGCTACGTTCATAGCTACCTACACGTAGTTACGCTAGTTCGAGTAGGTACGCAAATTAACTTTTTGAAGAACATCACCAATAAGGTCAGTGTATGTCCTACTAGGGCGTCCGTTCGTATCTTGCTGTAGAGTTTGTTCCGCCACTTCTTCTTCCCAGCAAAAACACTAGGAAGTGGTGAAGGGTAGGCGTTTTGGGGGACTGTCTTTTGTAAACGTTTTCGACGTTCAATAAGTGCTGATTCTCGTAACTTTAATAAATGAATTTTGATTTTGATTTTTGCTCCCCGCTTCCGCTTACATCTACCATACTTACCTATATATACAATTCGTCGTTTTTTTTTGTTTTTTTTTTAATGTATTTTTTGTTTAATTTTGTGTCGTTGTGTGCGTGATCTTGTGCTGAATAAATGTTTTTTCCTCCTTTTCAAAATCGTTAAAGAAGATTAAATTAAAAGGTTAACCTTTCTGGAATTCTCAATAGCCTCCTGGAGTCTGGCATGAGAGATCTCGGAGACGGCAATAGGCTCGCCCCCTATTCCAAGAGAATAAGCCATAACTGGTGAAAGGTGGGTGTAATCGCTGTAGGTAGATACACCTCTGTTCAAACCTTATTGTAATTCAGGTGTGATAATAAAATAAAAATAAATAATGCTGGACAATCCACACAGCATCATCTAGCCCAAAGCTAAGCAGAGCTTGTGTTATGGGTACTAGATGACTGATATACTTAATGCAATATATTACATAGATAGATATTTTTTATTATAAGTACATAGCAAATACCCAGAACACCCGGAACAAATCTTTGTAGATCGTACAAACATTTGTCCCAAGGCGGGAATCGAACCCGCAACCTCGTGCGTTGCAGGCGGGCCTTCGCCCTCTGCCCCACATAGGTCGTCAATCGTCGTGATGTTATGTTTGTGTTTAGGAAGGATTATATTTTTAGTTTAGAGTAGTTTATTTTAAGTTTAACGCCAACGCACTTAGCTCCACCAGTTCTATTCTCATTGACTAAAATTTACGACTTTGTCTAAACATCTTTGACGACCGATGTGGTGCGTCGGGCGATAGTCCGCCTGCGACGCAGGAGGTTGCAGGTTCGATTCCCGCCCTGGGACGAATGTTTGTACGGTCTACAAATATTTGTTTCGGGTGTTCTGGGTATTTGTTATTTATACAAAAAAATCTCTATCTATGTAATGTATTGTATTAAGTATACCAGTCATCTAGTACCCATAACACAAACTCTGCTTAGTTTGGGGCTAGATGATGCTGTGTGGATTGTCCAGCATTATTTATTTATATTTATCTTTAGAGAGACATCGGTAGACAAGGTACGATACCTACCTACCTACCATTTTGTAAACAGTTTTTTCTTATACTTAGGTAAATACTTAAATCGTCATCCTACTGCTTTTGACAGCCGTAATTTCCGTACTATGCAACCTAATTTGTGGACATGGAATAAGAAAAATAAAAAAATTGAACTAAAAAAAATAAAAACTTTTTTTTTCTTACACCTGTTTGTCTAACCTGAATAAATAAATTTTGATTTTATCCTAGTCTAGCACTTCGTCCGCGAGAATTTCTTACTTAAACATCCCCTTCGAAATTTTACATTCCTTCCACACACTTTAAAGCGTAGTTTATATTTCTTTACACCGTCAATATTACAAAAAAGCTTTTGCGTATTATGCGCAAAGTAAGTTCGCCCAATTGCGAGGTTTGCGGTAAAAGAAAAGATGTACAGCATCTTTTGGTGGAGTGCATCCGGAACGAATCTGAGAGAAATAGAGTTATTAGAGAATCACTATCACTACCCACCTACCTATAAAACAAAGTCCCCCGCACATGTGTGCATACGCGGTACACTTAAAAACGACTGAACGGATTTACATGCGGTTTTCACCAATAGAAAGAGAGTGAAACGAGAAACTTTCTTAGATTTTGTTTGGCACGGGCAAAGCCGGGGAGGATCGCTAGTCAAATATAAATAGGTTAGACTTGGGCATATTTTATCACTTTCTGACTCGGCCTATGTCCCGTGAGGCTAGACTGATTACATTCGTTAATATTTAGGTAATGCACTGTTTTTATTTAGCTTTAGTTTTTTTTAACTTCAGATTAGTGTATGACGGGGCTGTCGTGAACTGTGTACAAAAGGCTCTTAAAATAAAGAAAAAAAACACAGCTTTCTTTCTTTTCTTTAGAAAAACGTTGCCCCACACTAGAGTCACTAGAAATGTATCCTGTGTCGTGGGTGCGTTTATAAACATTTATAGACTTTACATACACGAACTGTCAGACCCTGAATTAACTATCTGTAGGCCATACAAATCTTTGTTCGAAGCAGGAATAGAACCCACAAGACGTGTCGCAGCTGAGATCGTTCAGCCACTGCGCCAACCGTGCCGATAAATAAAAGCTAAATAATGGTCCTAAAAAGCAATAATGCTATTGGCCATTCTTTGCTAACGAGCTTATCAAGTTCTCACCCGGGTTTAATGGATCTGCGTTCATCGTTCCACTAGCAAAAAACTAACACCTACATCAATAAAAAATCATCAATAATTTCTCTCTAATTACTTCATCAACGATGTGTGAGGTGACGCAAAAAAATGGCGCCGAGAGTTCGCGCCAAAAGTCGTTAAGCACAGATAAAATAGCGCCACAGATAACCTTATCTTGAAGCAGATGGTAGGCTGAATGTATCTTGTAAAAAGTTATTTTTGGCATTTCCTATTCTTGGTTTTTTGTGCGCATGTGCAAGAGATACTTAAGTGTCTCTTTTTTAAAGAAGTTGAGAGATCAGGATGTACTGATTTTTTTATACTGAAGTGTAAAAATCTTTTCGTTTTCTTTACAAAAAGACTATTAGTTTTTCGAACTGTTTATTACCATAATATATTTCATTTAGCGAAGACTACCAAAAAGTATTTTACAAGGTGGATGTAAGCGTAGACGCCAGTAGGGGACGCCGTAGAAGGACATACACTGACCTTATTGGTGATGTTCTTTAAAAAGGTCAGGTGCGTAGTACTCGCAACCGGCATGCGTGTATGACCAGATGTATGAATGTAGATGAAGCAAAAGGAGTATGTAAGGATCGAAGCAGGTGGCGTTCTGTAGTTTTTTCCTAATTAGATTGTATGTATACCTATTTGATTCAAAATGTAAGTCTGCAAACTAAGGTGTGACCGTAAGAGACCAACTTATAGTGGTAAGTTGTTCGCTCACTATATAAAACCTGATTACTAAGTTAGTCCAGCTCAGGGTCAAAGAATTTCCATGTTTAAAATAACTAAGTCATCATTATCTGCTAAGCCTTTCCTAACTATGTTGGGGTCGGCTTCCAGTCTAACCAGAGCTGCTGCAGCTGGATACCAGTATTTTACATGGAGCTTCGGCCAATCTGACCTCCACAACCCAGCTACTGGGCAATACGATACCCCGTGGTAAGACTGGTTATCATACTTTCAGGCTTATGACTTCCCGTAACAACTGTCAATCTCTAGGAAGTGCTGAAGGGCGTTATGATGGACCACTGTAAATTTTGACGTTAAAAAATTGCTGATTTTTAGCCTAATTTGAATAAATGAATTTGGATTTTCATTTTCATTTTGAAAGATCTACAAATGACAGCCGGGACCAACAGCTTAGCATGCTTTCCTTGACACAGAGGAGTCTCGATATGTAACGATATTTATTTCAACGACGTCACCCTAAAATCTAAAATTGCAATCACGATAATCGATCGCTCAGTTCCCGAGACGGTTTCACAAACCTAAGACATTAACATCCTTACACAAAGGGAATTAATATTCCCCATTTCTCGATACTTCTCCACCGGAACCGGATACGGGGAGGAAACGGAAACGCTCCGGAAGCGGCTGACCGGCCGGATGTGACGTAGACTTCTTATTGATTGCGGCTAATTCATTTCATTGTCTGGAGTTAGAGATGAAATATCTTGAAAATGTTATTTTCTTAAAATTAGTAAAGTTTTGAGGATTCATGTGCAGGGTTATAAGAGTAGACGAAGACGATTAAGAAACGATGGATGGATTGTATAAACGATGATATACCTATTTGACGACCTATGTGGCGCGGCAGGCGAAGGTCCGCCTGCGACGCAGGAGGTTGCGGTTTCGATTCCCGCCCTGGGACAAATGTTTGTACGATCTACAAAGATTTGTTCCGGGTGTTCTAGGTATTTGCTATGTATAATAAAAAATATCTATCTATGTAATGTATTGTATTAAGTATATGAGTCATCTAGTACCCATAACACAAGCTCTGCTTAGCTTGGGGCTAGATGATGCTGTGTGGATTGTCCAGCATTATTTATTTATTTTGTTTATTTACCTACGAAGGAGGTGACTATTGAGATGACGGCAGTTGGAGATTTATGGAAAGAAAAGTAAGAAAGAAAAAATATTTATTCAGCACAGGCTCAGGCATACAAAGGCACAAAACCAAAAAAAAAAAACTAGTAATAAAAACCGGTCAAGTGCGAGTCGAACTCTTGCGTGGAGGGTTCTGTACCTACCCATTATTTTTCAACGTTTGTTTTTTTATTATTTGGAATTTTTCCTTTATTTGTGCTGAGACCTAAGACCTTGCCTTTTGTCAAATTTCTTGATTCTAGGCCAACAAAAAATACCATATAGGTTTTCGACCCGAAAGCGTGGTGATTAATGCTCGTGCCTTCTCTGTATGAGAAGAGGCCTTTTCCCTGCAGTGGGACAGTAATAGGCTGGTACTGGTACTGGTAAGCAGACCTAACTGTCAAATTCTTAATTACGCAAGCAAAACTACGGGAAAAAGCTAGTAAAGATATATATAATAATTAATATGTCTAGTCGTGCGGCATGATTAAAAATAAAAATAATCAATACTACAATTTTGACATGACTCATGTACAAATATCGGTAATTACCCTAGATGAGCAGTGCAGTATGACAAATAACTAATACTGTTTGTTCTGTTCCAGCAGACATCACATAGTTTTAAATTAAGATATTTATATACTAAAAACATTAATAAATAATAATAAAAACCGTAGAAATTTTAAAAATTGACTGATTGGGGTAGCTTAATGCGCAGACCTCCGTACCTGTCCGGATTCAAACCTACAACCTCCTACATTAGAGGTGGACCCTTAACTACTGGGTAATAACAAGTGAGCATCGAACTCGTAGCCTCTCATTTGCTAGTTGAGTGGCTACTCAAAGTTAAGCCACTTAATTCTCAGCCCTTCGTTATTCAAATCCCTCGTCCTTCCTAATTGTCACACTACCCTATTTCGGTGACATGTTTGAGTCTGCGCAGGCGCCGCTCGTGTGCGGTCCCGCTTAGTTTTTGCTCGTAAATTCTCTACATTCCATTGTGGTGATAATACTAATTGGTGGATGACATCTTTGTTCGAATGCTCTGACTTTTATGGTTCCGTATCGTGTGGCTTCTTTTTCACATGTATACTATAAACTATATTTATAGACTCGCTTATACCTGGAACTGTTTGTCGGATTTAAAAAAATAATGCATTTTATAGCCCTATTCTTCAGTTAGGAATTATACAAAGACTATTTAACATCACGCTTCGACCCTTAAGAGCCGGGTATACTTAGATAGTTTTATAAATAGTATAAGTATAAATAGTAGCTGGATGACCGAGCTTAGCTCGGATAAAACGAGTTTTTCTAAAAATTTAACCTAGCTAGATCGATTTATCGCTCCCGAAACCCCTTGCATACTAAATTTCATGAAAATCGTTGGAGCAGTTTCCGAGATTTAGATTATATATATACATATATATACACCATAATTGCTCGTTTAAGGGTATTAGATTCAGTTTTTGACATAAGGTGAAAAATATCCGTAAAAATACAATTAAGTAGAGTTAAAAACCTTTTAAGTGCAAAGTAAAAAATCTATCTAGTTAATGGAAGTCAAGTACCTAAATATTACAGGAAAACTGTAACTATGTATGTCTCTTACAAGCACCTACTTTTCCAGTGTTTCAGTAATCACCAAAAAGCTTACAAAGAAATTTCTATAACTAATAATTTCTATAACTGGGTGAAAAGGCGAAGTCTTATTCCGTGAGTCAAACTTAAAATTTGACCCAAATACTAACATATCCAAATAAAATATAATAAAAAATAATAAAAAAATGCTGGACAATCCACACAGCATCATTTAGCCCCAAGCTAAGCAGAGCTTGTGTTATGGGTAGGTACTAGATGACTGACATACCTACTTACTTAATACAATACATTACGTAGATATTTATTATTATACATAGCAAATACCCAGAACACCCGAAACAAATCTTCGTAGATCGTACAAACATTTGTCCCAAGGCGGGAATCGAGCCCGCAACGTCCTGCGTCGCAGGCGGACCTTCGCCCGCCGCGGCACATCTGTCGTCATCATACCTTTGATGAATAGAGAAATAATTTGTAAAATGTCTTTTGGTGGAACAAATTTCAGGATTACAACTTTTAAAGGCGCTGCTGGCTCTTAATATCAAAATTACGTATGCACGTAAAAAAAAACAAAATAAAAACTTACGATTATTTTCCATATTCCTTTTGCAGTTCACTTGTCAACCAAATCTTCACACGAGACCGAATATTTAGGTTTCCTAACATAGTTTACTGTAGATAGGGATATTCTTTGTATGTAGTGACGTCTGTCAGACGTATTGACATAGACACTAGACATCGGTGACAAGCTGTCACTATATAATGACTACGTGACCAGACATTGTGATGATGAGTTAACTTCGGTTTGATAAATATTATCACTACATATTATAAAACAAAGTCCTCCGCCGCGTCTGTCTATCTGTTCGCTATACTCAAAAACTACTGCACCGATTTTCATGATGTTTACACCAATGGATAGAGTGGTTTTCGAGGATGGTTTGAGTATATAATTTGTCAAGTTTTTGTATACATTGGCTAAAATATTTTGATACTTGTTGGAGGTGTCGTGGAAAATTTCATGATTATTTTTGGTCGCGATAACCGACATCCATACGGGCGATGCCGCGGCCTTCAGTTAGTTAACAATAAAACTTAACTTTTACGTCTTTTGTGACCTTTCCGTCATAAAAATAACATTGATATTGTTTTAATATGTCATTAAAGTGTCGTGACTCAAATTAAACATTATTTTTTGGTCTCTGTATGAGAAAAGGCCTTTGCCCTGCAGTGGGACAGTAACAGGCTGGTATTATTATTATTAAAAGGCCAGTAGTTAGGGCTTCGAATCTTATGCAAGAGTTTGTGAACTCAAATCCAGAAAAATATTAATATGACTTTCTCAATTCATATTCTAGTCTAGCCCAGGCCAGTCCAGGACTCTGGACTGCACTGGACTGTCCTAGAGTCACATTCAGTATTTGCCCGAATTTGATTGTTTTGACGGATATGATAACTGATTTTTTATGATTGAGATATTTGACGGGCATGACTATTTCTATTTAAAAATATTAATCACTAGCACCTGCGACTTCGTCCGTGTGGATTTACCACTTTTCCCTTTTAACATCCCCTCGAAATTTAAGACTGCAGCACAATGCAACCCACATTTACGATACGATTTTTTTGACGACCTATGTGGCGCAGCGGGCGAAGGTCCGCCTGCGACGCAGGAGGTTGCGGGTTCGATTCCCGCCCTGGGACAAATCTTTGTTCGATCTACAAGGATTTGTTCCGGGTGTTCTGGGTATTTGCTATGTATAATAAAAAATATCTATCCATGTAATGTATTGTATTAAGTATATCAGTCATCTAGTACCCATAACACAAGCTCTGCTTAGCTTGGGGCTAGATGATGCTGTGTGGATTGTCCAGCATTATTTATTTATTTTGTCTCATTAGAAGAAGGAAATAAATTAGGAAGAGTTTTGGCCGAAAGGTGTGCTGTATCGGCGTTTTCGCGGCCAGCTACGCGACACCTCGCAGCGTAACACGACACCGGCTCTTCGTGTACAGTAGTTTTATTATGGTTATAAATATGTATACTTAGGTTAAGGTATTTATCTGTGGGTCTTTTGTTACCTGATAATAAATGATTTGATTTGATTTGGGTTCCGTACCCAAATTGTGGGAAACCACCCAAGTGCGAACCGGATTTCTGGACCGTGGGTTCCGTACCACACAGAATTTTTCACGGAACTACTCGTACTATTTTAGACACAAACCAGAGTCAGAAAAGAACTCACACGTACTTGATATGTTAATTGTTACAGTTCATACAAGTGTGTGTATGACGTTAATTGGCTGTAGTAGGAACTAATTTAATTAGTACCATTTTACGCGCTGGCATGTGAGAGAGATGTTTAGTGAGTTTGGGGATCCGTGGTCAGGTGGGGAAACGTTGAACGATGCCTTTCCTAATGCATAGTCCAAAAAAGTATCAGGTCATTTTAGAACAAGAATACTGTTTATAAGATGGGTAAATTGGACCCCAAAAGGCGTTACTACACGTCTGTATTTCCTCAAGGGTTAGGCAGAGGTGTATCCATAGAACAGCCACATATCGCTATGTTATAAGGGAAGAGCTCATTACCCGGCAGAAATCCTTCAGAAATCAAATTCAAGAAAAATAAAAATCATACGAAGAGAAATCATTTGTAACTAAATAGCTTTTGCCCGCGACTTTGTCCGCGTGAATGTTGCGGCAAAGTAGCAGATTTAAAACAAACAATGTCCTTACCGAATTCTCAAACTGTCTCTATGCCAAATTTCATATAAATTGGTTTATTTTCAGATGAAGTGTAAAAAGGTACAAACGGACTAGAGTCAAGGGGTGGTTGCATCCAAAGATTTTGGGGAGGGTCAAATGGAGGGTAGTTGAGTAACAAAAGAGATCATTAAACAAATGGAACTGTTCTAATTTTAAATGCAATTGAAGTCATCATGTTACAGTTTGAATTTTGTTTCGAACATTTTGAATTTGATAAAGAATTCGACGTGATGATTTAGGGGGAGGAGGGGGGGGGGGGGAGGACTACCAATACGATGCCTCCCTCCTCCAAAGAATGACTCATTTTAACTCGCCAAGTGACCGACAAGCAATACGTTTTCTATTGTGTCTCGTTTTCTGGCAGTTCTGGTGCTAAAAGCTGCGGACCCCACACCGTTTTACAAAGCCCACACTTAACCAATCCTTTCCAACTTGACACGCTAACCATTTTGACAAGTGACGGTCTATTTCAAACGATCTAGTTAGCACGACAGGTCAATATGTTTACTGAAGTCGCATCCACAACATGACCTAACATGGTTGTCATATTTCTAAAATTAGCCCGTTCATTAATAAACTGCCTCGCTGGTGTAGTGGTCGCAAGCGCTACTGCTGAGTGGGTGCTGGGTTCTATTACCGGGTCTGGCAAAGTAATATTGGGTTGATATATCACGCAATCAGTTTACCATTTTATTTTACGTATTCGCGACTTCGTCCACGTGTAATTTGACAAAATATCATGAGTTTTTATTTTTTGTGCGAGATCCCAATTATTTTGCTAAAATAAAAAAAAATCTAAGTTACTCCTTAACCTGTCAGCTATCTGCCAGTGTCCCAAAAATCCCTTCAAAATCAGTTCAGCCGTCTCGGAGATTACCTCAAACAAATAAACAGACTTACAGTCAGATAGACAGACAGAAAAACAAAATAAAAATTGTTATTTTTTGGTATAACTATATACGTAGGTAGGTATATATACATACACTTTCATATGCATTTTGAAAAAAGCTGAGTATAGTGTTTTCTATCTGGGATTTCTCAGTACCAACCTGTCTATGAAGTCTGGATCTGGGCCCGTTTGATGGCAAAAGGCTCGCCCCAGTTACATTAAAATATGGGTATAATACACACCTATCCGCCTATATAAGTCTGAAAATGCCATCCTGGTTTGGGCAAACGTGGTAGTTTTTTTTTTATTTATTTTTTTATTTAAAAACGTTGCCCCACACTATGTTTTTCTCCTGTATCGTGGTGTGTTTACAAACATTTAAACTCACATACACAAACAGCCAGACCCGGAACAACTACCTGTAGGCCATACAAATATTTGTTCCGTGTGGGGATCGAACCCGCGACACGCAGCGCAGCAGCCAATCGCTCAGCCACTGCGCCAACCGTGTCGTTAATGCTCTTGTCTTCTTTGTACGAGAAGAGGCCTTTGCCCTGCAGTGGGCTAGTAATATGCTGGTATTGTTAAATTGTTTTTAAGTTGTAAGTATTACTCCATAACATAAACCCACACAAGTGCGGCAGATCAGAATCTCTCGTCCAAAAGTGAGATAAAATGTCAGCCTGTAACAAAGGCGAATATTTTATACAAAAACTGAACAATTTCTATCTAAATTATAATCTAAAACATCTCACTCAGGATTGTAATGGCGCCAGCGATGTGTTAAACGCGCCCATATTTTGACAAAAGAGGTTTTAAAGTTTTATTTTCCATGACAAAGGTATTCTCGCGTTCAGCTTTGTCGGTGACGCATTATTATGTCATTTGACATTTATAAACTTTTTTTTTGTACAAACTTTTTTCTAAAATCGATGTAATTTGTTTTTTTGTATGAAAGCCTCTTTGTACTTTGCACTTTTCGGGAGCAGCACTAAGGGTGTGTGACGTAGTGTTAATATCGGTTGAATAGTTTTAAAATGTCTTCATCAATTTTCAAAGTTGGTGGTGTTTTGCAAAATTGCAGTTTCACAGATGTAGTGGTCTTTTTTATAGTGCAAATTTTCAGGGGTGTCAGCATTGAGTTGGTCATGTGCATCGAAAGCACTACAGCTGAGCATGAGGTTTTAAGTTAACAATCTGGAAAATCTGAAAAACTGGAATTGCTGCTGTGGCCCATAGACTGCACTCTGCAGGGTTGAGCTGGGATTGGGCGGGACATGTCCGTAGAATGCGTCAGGTCCAATGTGCTAGAGTCGTCACGCAGTTGGTGCTAGAAGACGGGCGTCGTCGCTGAGGGAAGGATAGAAAACGCTGGCGTAACGACTTAGACGCGTTTGCAAAAGATTAGCCGGAGATAACCACACAGAGAGAGGATTGGAAGGCTATCGCGGACCATAGCCTTCCAGTCCTCTCTTCCAGGCCTTTGCCAGCTGTGGGACAGTATAGGATAAGAAAAATAATGGAATATCTAAGTATATGTCTGGAGTTTGGATTAGTGCCCAGTTGGTGGCATAAAGCTTGCCCCCTATTACATAGGACTTAAACATAACTGGTGAAATTTATTTTTTCAAATACAAATACAAATCATTTATTTGCATAGAATAGGTTGAGAAGATGTTACAAAAGGTCGAACGGTACACTGTTAATAACCAATAAGGTGTGCAAATGTAATACAGTCCAGAAATTATATCTTATCAAAATTATTTATGTCAAATATCATGTCAAATTTACAATAAATTATGTCCAATATCCTTAAAATTCAATATTTTTGTCACCCAAGTAATCTTTAACATCATAATAACATTTATTTATTAGAAATGTTTGTAGTTTCTTTTTAAATTGAATAATCGGTAATTGTTTTTGTCACCCAAGTAATCTTTAACATCATAATAACATTTATTTATTAGAAATGTTTGTAGTTTCTTTTTAAATTGAATAATCGGTAATTGTTTTATGTCATCAGGCAGTTTATTATAAATTAACGATGTCATGCATAAAATACTTTTATTTAAGAGTGCCGTTTTACCATAGGGTATTTCTACCTCTAACCTTTTTTTATCTCTTAATTTTCGATAAAAGCTTTTAAATGCAGTCTTATAGTACTCTGGATTTGATTTTACAAAAATATTAGCTTCATAAATATACAGGGAGGGTAATGTGAGAATTTTAAGATTTTTAAAGTGAGGTTGACAGCTTGTCGTACTATCTATTTGACACATTGCTCTGATGCATTTCTTCTGAGCTTTAAATACGTCTTTGTCTACCGAATTTCCCCAGAATATTAAACCATACCGTAGTAATGGTATCTGTTAGTTATTGTATCTGCTATAAGTATCCCTCTGCTGGAAAAACTCCAATAAGAGAAAAATCACCAGGCGAGGTCTAAGAAGTCTCCCGTTTTAATAGTGGTACATGTTCTCTTAGTGACAAGTTTGTTGTTAGCGGGTAGGTAGTTATAAAAATAAAAGGCATCGCCATCTATTGTGTGTCTAGCAATACCCCTGCTAGTCCCATAGTGAAACTTTCAACCGCTGAAACAATAGGGATGTGTCTTAGGTAAAAATATATTAAGTATTTGACGGCACGGTTGGCGCAGTGGCTGAGCGATCGACTGGTGCGCCGCGTGTCGTGGGTTCGATTCCCGCACGGAACAAATATTTGTATGGCCTACAGTTAGTTGTTCCGGGTCTGGCTGTTTATGTAAGTGACTTTAAATGTTTGTAAATTCACCCACGATACAGGAGAAATTCCTAGTGTGGGGCAACGTTTAAAAAAAAAAGTCTATTTAGTCCGTCATATAATGATATAGCACATCAAAGTTCAGGAGAAGGGGCTTGTGATGTCACGCCGTGCTACACTTTTAACGACAAGTATAACACGGCGTGACGTCACGCGCAATTTCAACGCACTATACCGTCGTCATTTTTGGTTTACGTGACAAAAGAAAAAATACGTGTCCAGTATTTTTAGTAATCCATCTTTCGGACCAATCAGATTTTTTAAGGAAACTACCCTATTGCCAGTTCGTTAAATTCAAACGAGTTCGTCAATCTTCGTGAATGTCCGTCAACTTTCGGCTCCACCGAGCTCCCCCGAGGGTATTAAGTTGGGAGTCGGTACGCGTCGCGCGTTAGGCCGCGCACAGAGGTGCGGATTTCACGCTCGCCGCTGATGCGATTAGTGGCAAATCTGATGCCGCCCTTAGTGTAGCGTTGCCACCAAAAAATGTTGTTTATTGTTGTGAATTTGTTGCTCATTTTGTTGTTGTTGTTGCTGTGTTTGGTTTTGTACAGGCGGCAGTGTGTCACGTTTCAAATAGACTTAGAATGAGATAAAGGATTTTTTGTGTTGAAGAATTTCTGTAAGTTGCTTGTGAGTGAGACATTTAATACTCAGAAGGGAATGGATACGCTAATGTGTATAATAGGTGGGATATAATGCATGAGCAACCTCATCTTCTAACGCTGCAAAATGGGTAAAAAAAAAACTAAACAATTTTGTCATTTTAGTGAAAGTAAATCGTATTTAAAAGAAAATAATGTGTAAGTTATTTCTTAACTCTTTGTTGTTGCGGTTAAAGTTACCGGCACGGATGTTGAGTCCTGACCTTGAGTTGCGCAGTATATAGTTGTTTTAGTAGGAAGTGCTTATGCGCGAACTTACCCTAACTACTGCGCCTAGTGCTCAAGATCCGTGCCGTCATTTTATAAGCTAGTTGAGTATCTATTAGGTACTTACTATTGCTCTACTTTTTTCTTTATATAATCAAACGTACTTAACTGCTTCATTGGTCTAGTGGTTTCAAACGCTATTTCTAAGCATGCAGTCCTAGGTACGATTCCCGGGTCGGAGAAAGTGCTAGTACGTTTTTCCATCTCAAATTTATCTTCTCAGTAGCAGCCTGGAGTCAGGAATATCAACAAAAAAATGCCACAAAATTCAAGCCGTTCTCAAGTAATGCACTGCTAACTTACTTCTTATAACATCGGTCCAGCGGTTTCGGAGATTACCCAAAACAAATACAGAAACAGACGGAAACAAAATTAAAAAAAGTATTTCTATAGCCGTTAATACTTCCATGTGCATTAAGTAAAATTCTATTATTTGACATCACAAACAGACCAAAATCAAAATCAAAATTCATTTATTCAAATTAGGCTGAGAATCAGCACTTTTTGAACGTCAAAGACGTTTACATAAGACAGTCCCCCAAAACGCCCACCCTTCACTGATAACATTATTTGTATATCTAGATTAATTCATACATAATATTATTTCTCATTGCGCTATTCAATGGCAAAACATACTTCTCGAAGAAAGCTGAAAGTTTTTCAAACAAAACACTACAGTGAACTGACGATCTACAATCCGACACGTTTTCTGGGCAATCCACAAAAGCCTGCAAAAGACGTATTTGTAAGAAAAAGAGCACTTTTTACACAAAAACACGTCCTTCAGTTAGTTTTTCATACAAAACTGGTGTGTTGTGCAGTATGACAGTGGGCTGTCATAGACTATCATCATCTCATGCTTCAGATGAACAGCTTCTGTCGGCTGTCACATTGCACGCAGTAGTGCGTAAGCTCTTTAGTAGATACGGTAGCCGCTTTTGTACGCACAGGGGAGGTAAAACGCGGGGTTTTTTTTTAAAAAAAACGTTGCCCAATACTAGGTTTTTCTCCTGTTACGTGGGTTCGTTTACCAACATTTAACGACCGATGTGACGCGGCGGGTGAAGGTCCGCCTGCGACTCAGGAGGTTGCGGGTTCGATTCCCGCCCTGGGACAAATGTTTGTGCGATCTACAAATATTTGTTCTTGGTGTTCTGGGTATTTGCTATGTATAATAAAAAAATATCTATCTATGTAATGTATTGTATTAAGTATATCAGTCATCTAGTACCCATAACACAAGCTCTGCTTAGCTTGGGGCTAGATGATGCTGTGTGGATTGTCCAGCATTATTTATTTATTTATTTAAAATCACATACACAAACAGCCAGACCCAGAACAACTACCCGTAGGTCACACAAAAATCTGTTCCTATTTTTTTTAACATATACCTACACATAACATCATGCCTGTAATCCCCGAAGGATTAGGCAGAAGTGCACCTATAATATAACCTACAGTTTTTTTCTTAAAATATTTTTTTATTTTCCCATTTAAAGTTTACAAAGTTCCATACATATGTACATAAATTCACGCCTTTTTTCCTTGGCAATACGCAGAAACTATAGAACGTTACCTGCTACGATCCTTACATGCTTTTGTTTCGTTTACGGTCATACATGTGGTCATACACGCACGCCGGTTGCGAGTACTACGCACCTGACCTTTGTGAAGAAAATCACCAGTAACTTCCATTCAAAAAGTTATATACACGTGTGTGTCGTATATGTGTGTATGTGGTGTGTGTTTGCGTGTGTGTACAAGTGAAATTTCTTAACTAACTACTTATATTATGCAGTTTTAGTTATACAAAACTAATAAAACAGTTATAACAGTTTAAATCTCGCTCCAATATTTCTACCCCGTCTTCGTTCGCTGCTGCGTTCCACCAACCCAGTGCGTAACCAAAGAGGATTACGCACCCGACCCACCATTGTGGCTGTAAGTGATAATCGCCTTTGCCTCATTTTTTTATAGTTAATTCGTGTGTGGAATTTCTATGCGCGTTTAAAATCGGCGAAGCGGAAATTCATAATAGCTTCTACGTTCCTAACAACATTCAAATGTTTCTGGTGTGCATTGATGGTTTTTTACTAGGGTGAAAGAGGTTTCTTTATACTAACTCAGCAATGGATAAGGTGCTGTAGTTGTGTGTGATATGTAAGCTTTATTATATTGTAAGCAATGGTTGGATTTTCTAGAGATTTAGGCAGCAATGTGTTTGGGTCCGTTTGGCCTCTTACTCTTGATGGAGCGTAGAATTTTGAGAAGGCAGGATTAGTTTTAGGGTAAAGAATAGAAATTGGCTCGTTGGTCAAGTGATCGCAGGCACGCCTGCTGAGTGTGTCGGGGTTCGAATCCCAGGTGGCGCAAAGTGATATCGGGTTTTTCCATCTGGGATTTCTCTGTTAAGCCCGGAGCCTGGATTTGTGCCCGGATCTATTAAATGGGAGTTAAATATAACTGACGAATAGAGGTACTCCTCTGCCTAACCTTTTAGGGACTATATGCGTAATGTTAAGTAGGAACTATCTGCTCTAAAGAAGACTAAAACTGACTGTGTTGCCAACACTTGAATTTAAAAAATCATGTGTCCTACATGGAAGTGTCAGCAGAACTGGACCCAATAAAGGGCCGAAGCTTGCCGGTGTTGAGGGATGTTCGAAAGAGGCACCGTGACCCCGGAACGTAAAGGGCAAGGACGGAACACGGATGGGTCAGTAAAAGCCTGACACGGCCGCCCGTTCCACCCAGAACGGGGAGAAGTCTTTGCAGGATTCCCCAATTAAAAAAAAAGGTGTTCTTAACATGTTGTTAAGAACACCTGCAAGCCGATTTATTTCGTGATTTTTGAAATCACGAAATAAATCAGTTTGCAACTTACAGCATACTATTAGTTGGTCAAAATGAAGAGTGCAATGTGTGATGAGAATAACTGTTCTTTCAATAACACTTTGACAAAAACCCATGGCACAAAGCACACCTCTAAAATTCTTTTTTTTTTTTCAACTTCAAATTCAAATATTTATTGCAAAACACATTACATACATATATGCATTTCCAGGTGTTAAGTGAATGCGCAGTCCACTGTATTTACCAATTCAGGCATGCAATATTTAAAATTATAGTTAGAAAAGCAAATAATTATGGCAAGTTGGTCGTTCCATCGTTACGGATAGTCAAAAGCCTGAAAGTCTGACAACCAGTTTTATCAAAGGGTATTGTGATACTCAGTAACTGGATTGTGCAGGTCAAATAGACAATAATCGTTCCACTACTACTACTACTATAACTAGTACTTACTAGTATTTTCCGGAAGTATCCGGTTAGACTGGAAACCCACCCAAACATAGTTGTAGAAAGGCAGGCAGATAATGACTTGAAATACCAACCTTTTGACGGCACGGTTGGCGCAGTGACTGACAGATTGACTACTGCACCGCGTGTTGTGGGTTCGATACCCTCAAGGAACAAATTTTTATATGGCCTACAGTCAGTTGTTCTGAGTATATATCTTTTTGTGGATGTTTGTGAACGTACCCGAGACACAGGAGATATTCCTAGTGTGGGGCAATGTTTTTTTTTTCAAGTAAATAAAATAAAATAAATTAAATTCCTCCCATCAACAACCATTTATGTAACTCTGAATTTAAGATATACAAACAAAGCCTTAGTTTTATTACACATAGATATCAGCCGGTAAGGGTCTGTTAAATTTATTTGGCAGATAAGTGCGTCGCCATGTTGGAATGTCGTTCGTCCGTCTCGCGGGTAGTTTTATTGTTATTTCTTGTGTCGAGGATTTGTGTAGTGGTTTCTTTAATTGCAGGATAAATGACGATGATGAAGTTGAGGCTTAGGGTCATTTAGGACGAAGGAAAAATCTTTATGAGGAGACCTGTAGTTAAAACTGTGTTTTTTTTTTAATACGAATACACACATAAACTCACGCCTTTCCCCCATAGGGGTAAGCAGATACTATAGAACGCCAACTGCTACGATCTTTACATACCCCTTTAGCTTGGTTTACGTTCATACATCTGGTCATACACGCACGACGGTTGCGAGTACTGTGCATCTGACCTTCTTAAAGAATCATCAATTTCAAGGTCATACGCTACTCATCTGGTCATATACTCTTTTAAAGTCCAGGCATCCCAAGTCCATCATCTTAGTCGGTATTGTTATATAGTTTTTATTTATTTATTTTGGCATATTGGTGTGTGCTAGCTAACATGTAGCAAATTATTTAATTTAGTGATTTATATAGATGATTGACATTTTTTTTGACAAATGTTCTGTAGCTCCAAGTTCTTCAAACTATCAGACAGACGTGTTGCTGGGGAGTTTGTTCCGCCACTTCTTCTTCCCAGCATAAACACTAGGAAGTGGTGGGCGTTTTAGGGGACTGTCTTTTGTAAACGTTTTTTTTGACGTTCAAAAAGTGCTGATTCTCAGCCAAATTTGAATAAATGAATTTTGATTTTGATTTTGAGTCAGATCATGTGAGGACCATGCAGATTAGTTTCTGTGATGGTATTTTGAGAAAAGGACCGCACAGATGTGAGTGGACCTGTTCAGTCAGTGCAAGCACTTGTCTCTTAGATTTTAACCCTTAAATTTGTGCAGGATAGTCGAGCATGCTTTTTTACCGACTTCAAAAGAAGAGGAGGTTCTTGCTTCGAATTTTTACCACTAACGCAAATGCCTAGTTTCTTCAGTAGCTGCCCGGAGTATAGATATGTGCCCGGTAGATGGCAATAGGCTCACCCCCTATTACATAGGACTCAAACATTACTGACAAAATGAGATTGTAGTATAGGTACACCTCTAACAATCCCCTCGAGGAATACAGGCGAGATGTTACATTACCTTTTGAAAATTAAAATAATCCTCAACTCAGGAATCGAACCCCAAGAAAACCCATAAACTCAATATAATCTTGAAAACATGCTTATGAACAAAATACGTACACAACACATATTATTATAGAATGACCAACGTATCGTGCTTTTACATTGAACCTTAAGACTTGAGTAGCAACGTTCAATTTCGCTTGGTGACTGAAGTATTTAAGTTTGTTTTCTATATCAGGCTGATAAGAAAGGCCGCACATTACACGATCGATGATAACGCTAGGTGCACACTTAGTCGGCCGTTTTGTAAACACACTTTTATCTTTACGTTTTGATAGTACTTATCCGATTGAGCGGAGTGAGGTTATGATTTTGTACTTCGAATGCGATTTCTGATCAGAGTTAAGTGAACCGGGGCTCGTGGATAAATAAAAACAGCTGCATGGATTGTAGGTTAGGCTACGGTTGCGGATCAGTCTGTGGATGGGTGACCGTCCCTTTCGTGTAAAGTACGCTAAGCCGTCAATCCCGGCTGTCATTTACAGATCTTTGACAGTCCTTAGGGATAGTCAGAAGTTTTGCACAGTAACTAGGTTTGGAGGTCAGATAGGCAGTCGCTCCATGTAAAATACTGGTATTCAGCTGCATCCAGTTAGACTGGAAGCCGACCCCAATATAGTTGGGAAAAGGCAAGTAAATGTTGAGTAAAGTAAACTGGTAATGGTTTAGAAATAACTGGATTATACCGAGGTGATGCTTGTTCCTAGAATTCTTGGCAAATAAAACGAAATACATTTTGCCAGTTTTGTTAAGTCCCATGTGATAGGGGGCGAGCCTTTTTAATCTGACGACCTATGTGGCGCAGCGGGCGAAGGTCCGCCTGCGACGCAGGAGGTTGCGGGTTCGATTCCCACCCTGGGACAAATGTTTGTACGATCTACAAATATTTGTTCCGGGTGTTCTAGGTATTTGCTATGTATAATAAAAAATATCTATCTATGTAATGTATTGTATTAAGTATATCAGTCATCTAGTACCCATAACACAAGCTCTGCTTAGCTTGGGGCTAGATGATGCTGTGTGGATTGTCCAGCATTATTTATTTATTTATATTTATTATTATTTTTAATAGTAACCGACATTCGGGCGGACGAAGACGCAGACAAAAGCTAGTCTAAAAATTGAAGTGTCTGTTCGTAATGTCCAAATAAAATCTTTAGATACTTAATGCATACAAAAGTTGACAAGCTAGTTGTACCAAAAAGTCAATAAGAAAAAATCTGTCTGTCTATATCTGTTTGTTTGAGGTATACTCCGAAATGGCTGGACCGATTTCGACGGGACTTTCACTGGCAGATAACTTGAAGATATTATAAGGAGCAACTAAGGCTACTTTTCTTTAAAAATATTATTATTAAATTCCACGCGGATAAAGTCGCGAACGAAGCTTGTTTTAAAATAAAATTGTGGTCACAACATCGTATAAAGACTACAGTAGCTAGCTATAGTGAATGAGACTCCCATTCTCAAGCACTTGATAAATGTATGGAATCTTTGTTCTGAAGAGCATATGGCCTGCGTGATTGAATTTATGAGAGACACTGAATATGTCGTGAGAATGGAGTGACAGTACCGAATCTGGTTCAATCACTAAGTATCTCATGAAATTTAAATCATCATCTGCCTAGCCTTTTCCATACTTTGTTGGGGTCGGCTTCCAGTCTAACCGGATGCAGCTGAATACCAGCATTTTACATGGAGCGACTGCCTATCTGACCTCCACAAACCAGTTCAGTAACTGGTTTGTGGAGATAACACGATAACCCTTGATAAGACTGGTACCCGTAACGACTGTCAAAGATCAACAAATTACAACTGGGACCAACAGCTTACACTTTCCGAGGCATAGAGGAGTCTCGATATGTTACGAACGGTCACCCATCCACAGACAGACCCTGTCAAGCGCAGCTTAACCTCCAATCGACCCGTGCGCCTGTTTTTATATAGCCACGAGCTCTTACCATATGGCACTATAGGTAGCTATCGTTAATGTAGTGGCTTCTCAAATATTTGCTTTATTTAGATAACTCGTCCACAATTACGTGGCCTGATAAGCTAGTTCGCTGTATTTGTCCACTCATCTATAAAACTGCGTTATCATTCGATGTATGGCTTTCCATTATGATAAGCCCGCGTCGGATAAAGCTCTGTTTTTCTAGAAATAAAAGGAATAGTGTTTTGTTTGTAATCTGTTCATTGATATCTGTATTGCAATAACATAGAAAGAAAGAAAAAATAACATTTAGCACAGACTATTGCAAACAATATCGAAAATAAAGAAAGAAATAATAATAATGATTTTACATGGAGCGACTGCCTATCTGACCTCCACAACCCAGTTGATATATTTGGGACACCACGACTCAACCTTGAATAATAGACCTGTCATCCTTGGTAAAACTGGTTGTCAGACTTTCGGGCTTCTGACTACCCGTAACGACTATCAAAGATCTACAAATGACAGCCGGGACCAACGGCTTAAGGCGACGAATTGTTCAACAATAATTCTAAAACCAGGCGCGCGCACCCCGCAACCCGCACGCACCCCGGTAAGTAACGTATGCATTGCAACAGGCGGCGCAGGCGAGCGGCGCGCGGCGGTGGCGGCGCGGAACATAGACACCTTAGAGTTGTCTTATTTTTTTTTTTATGAATTTACCTATGACTTTTTTTAATTGATTGTCTTTTCGGAAATAAACTAACACGTGCTAGTGTTATTCAAATAACGAAATTAAGATTTTCGTGATTTGAAACACACTAGCACATCTCTTTTTAAAGTAAAATATTTTTAAAAATCATATTTTTTTATAATATTTTATACGATCAAAATATCTTTATTTACTTTTACATAAGTATTCTAAGGCTGGAACCTTTTCCTTGTAAGTATTAAATTATTGTGAGTGTGTGTGTGTTTATTTATTTTAACAAGGAACATAATTTATTCTACATTGATATTATCTTCTTCTTATATATAAAAATGAATCGCAAAATGTGTTGGTAAGCGCAAAACTCGAGAATAACTGAACCGATTTCGCTAATTCTTTTTTTGTTGTGTTTGTTATTGTCAGGAGAAGGTTCTTATGATGAAAAAACATTAGGGTATAGTATGGGAGAGTTGGGTAGAGTAGGGTAGGATAGGGTAGAGTAGTCAGTTCACGGGAGCGAAGCTGCGGGCAAAAGCTAGTTTACAATCAAACACATATTACACTTCATGTGTATTATTATTATTATACAATATTTATTTTTGACGCACAGATATAGTACTTGGCCGAAACGTCTAAAAATTATAGCTGCACACCCTGATAATGCCGCATAATTAGTCCGGTAAGATCGCTGACACCAACAGCCATCTACAATGACATCTATTAGCGGTATACCGTCTTTATTGACTCTCCCTTCCTTTATTGCAGCTTCTTTTTCTCTATCGCCAGCCTTTTTCATCTCATCCCATGCAGTCTCTTCCCAGTCATCACAGATATCGTTATGCAATTTATTGTAAGTAAAATCGGACATGTTGGGTAAACCTACTCCAGACAAAAATTGATTGAGTTGTACTTGACCACAACCAGCAGCCATAACTCCAGCGACGGCGTCTTTGTTTACATCAGCCAATGACAATTTTATTTTATTTCTGTAACCACACAATGAACAAACATATGTAAATTCTGATTGCAAGCCTACGTGATGTTAAGACTCAAATTTTGATGTGGCTAATCCACAATTAAACAAAGACTTGTGCTCAGAGAACTTTATAAGTTCTGTTACAAAGTGGTTCACATCTATTATTCTATGGCCTATATCTTGTACCTCCGGCTCCATCTGAAACAAATGTAAAAATTAAGTATCAATATCGTACATGGAATGTGATAGCATGGCGCAGGAAAATGTTTTTCTTGCCCATTGTGTATTTATTTATTTATTTACATCAATCACTTCACAGATATTGACTATGTATAAATATATTTTTTTGGTTCTCATATCTAGGCAACCATTGAAAACTGCTTCCAACTCCAATCAGACAAAATATTGTGTTTTATAACCCGAGTACTTACTTGTGCCTCAGTAGGGCATTCAATTGTCATTTCTGTAGAAACTTTATCACTCGAACACTGTCTGCTAATCTGAAAATATAAATAAATTAGAGCCTAGTACCAAATTCAGAGATAACATATTTCGACTAATACGTCGGTTATGTATAAAGAACAAAATTATCTAATATACACACTGTAGCTGCAGGAATGCCCTCGTTTTGTGATATATTAGTTTCATTAGTATCAGCATTTCTAAAATAAAAGAAGTCCTTTAATTTTAACTTCATCGTTGAATTAGGTATATTGATTGTAATATTGAATAATACATAGCAACAAAAACTTACGCGGGCAACACATTTTGCAACTCTGCATAATTTGGTAAAGCGTCGTTTTCATTTCCAGAAAATACCAGAAAAAGTGTTTTAGTAATAATAATAATAATGCCTATAGCTTTTACAAAACGTTAGGAGGTTTAGGAATTTTTCATACGTACCCTAAAAAGGAAGCTGTCATTTCTTTATTTTTGTTGCAAGTTGACGACTCCATAGTTTCATGAACATCATTGAAGTTACAGTCAAAGTGACTTTTTGAACGTCATCTTTTTTAGTAAACTACCACCGCTTCACATTTCAGTATGAAAACTTACTTTCTTTTCGTCATATTAGCACATTTTTCTAAAAGACATGCTCTTCTTTTCCTTTTGGAACATCTTGCTTTCTTATTTCTCATTTTTATTTTATAAAACCGCTAAATTTGATCACGCAATCGCCGATGCAGTCCGGAAGCCGACTAGCACAGACCCGTCGCTGACAATGGTCAAGAGGGGACTGAGCGTCTCCGCGGGGCGAGGATTGCATATGCGCGTTAGCTTATAACAAAACGACGTAAACGACAAAATGCTTTTTGTTATTTTATTTAGTCGGAAATGATAACTTGAGAAATTCCTTCTACAATTTTAAGGAGTATTTATAGACTTGTCTACAGAGCAAGTTGAGAGGCTAAAATCGGTCACGTTTGCCCATAAAATGTGAATCTCTATTTAAAAAGAGGTATGTTTGATATTTTTTTCTCTGTTACAAAAGTTACTTAATCATGTAATGAAAACTAACAAAATAAGGTTTTCATCATGAACTGTTCAGGTCACCAACTCATATTTTTATTCGTTTCGTAATTACTGACAAAAATAGAGATCACTGATGCCAAAATTTCCAATGCGTCCTCTTAACGTGCTTTCCGAGGCACGGAGGAGTCTCGACATATTATGTATGGTCACCCATCTACAGACTGACCTCGGCAAGCGTAGCTTAACCTTGAATCAACCCGTGTGGCTGTTTTTTTTTAGCCAAGAAGTCCTCAAGAAAAATATAGACATCTCTATCAAAATTAATGAAAACACCGAACCTCAGACGGCCACATGGTCAAAAAGTCCAAAATACCCAAGATGGTCCCTTTAGAACATTTCAAACCGAAGCTATAAATCTTGGAGACACGCGCGACAATTTTTTCGACGTCTGCCATCTTGCCGACATACTTAAGACAAGAATTGTCGAAAAAAAATATCGCAACTTGATTTTTTTGACACCGGAAACGTTGGATTTTTAAGTATTGAAGTGTTCTCTTAAAATAGAAGACGAATTCTAGATCCTGTTGGTGTATTTAATGTTTATTGGTTGTTTGCAGAGAATGCTGTTGATCCATTATTATGATAAATAAATAAATAAATAATGCTGGACAATCCACACAGCATCATCTAGCCCCAAACTAAGCAGAGCTTGTGTTATGGTTACTGATGACTGATATACCTACGTAATACTACATAACATAGATAGATATTCTTTATTATACATAGTAAATACCCAGAACACATGGAACAAATCTTTGTAGATCGTACAAACTTTTTTCCCAAGGCGGGAACCGAACCCGCAACATCCTGCGTCGCGGTGGACCTACACCAGCCGCGCCACATCGGTCGCCATGATGATGATAGAGCGATGGATGTTCAAGTGAAGATGGTACTATTTATCACACATATTCATTTGTTTAAGTGTCCTCCAAACATTATGAATAATTCGGAGTCGTTGAGTTTAGAATCAGATGTGAAGTTAGAAAATTTATATTGTGAATTCTTATTAGACTCGTTTGAAGCGATAGATCAGACCTTTTGAGCCCTAATAAGCCTAAGTCACTCGAGAGGCGTGTGGTCAAATATTAACAGCCACATGAGTCGATCAAACCTGAGCAAACCTGGACTTATAATAATCTGCAATCGCCTTAACTAAGCCTACTGATTAGTACTTGTACCTTCACAACCGGTGAGGCCTCTGCCCAGTGGCTGGTATGTTTTCTTTATATAAATAAATATTGCTGGACAATCCACACAGCATCATCAAGCCCCAAGCTAAGCAGAGCTTGTGTTATGGGTACTAGATGACTATCATACTTAATACAATACATAACATAGATAGATATTTTTATTATACATAGCAAATCACCCGTAACAAATATTTGTAGATTGTACAAACATTTGTCCCAAGGCGGGAATCGAACCCGCAACCTCTTGCGTCGCAGGCGGACCATCGCCCGCCGCGCCACATGGGTCGTCAAATGTAATCTCTTCATTATTTTTCACGTTCTCTTCTCTAATAGTATAATATTACTGTAGACAGGGTTATTTAACTATTGTAAATGATACGGCTTCTCTGATTTTATGTCATTTATTAAAAACCTTACTTAACTATATTACAACCAAGCATCTTCCCTTAGACGGGCGACATCTTACATCTTCAAAACTATTCCAATCTTTCTTCAGTGGTGAAAACCATAGACAACTAATATTCTACCAGCCTGTATACAATAATGTATCTTATTATATACGAGCTCGTTACAATACAAGTACTTCTTACACCTACATAATCACGCTTATAAGGCAGTCTATGGTAAATTAAATACCAAAAAACCCCACACAATATAATACACACCAGCCCTCCCTACAGTTAACAAACTGCTCACTCATCACATATGCGCGTAGATTGCTAAAAAACGTTACGTTTCAACGATCAATTGATATTAATGATTACTGATCTAGTTATGAATGTGGGCCAGTCATTGTATTCATGTGTCAGCATAATCCATCTTTTTACTAATAGGATGAGCAGGATTGTAGGCAATTCTAGTAAGAAGCTGTTCTAACTAGTACAGAGACCAGCATATCAAGCTACCCCAATGTGTCAAATTTCTTTGATAGTTTTTCTACTTTATCGCAAAAGAAATGAGTTTCATGTTCAATTGAGGAAAAATTAACACTTTTGGGTAGCTTGATGTGCTGGCATATGTAACTTTTTTTTTATAATAACATTCCCCCCACTAGGTATTTCTCCTGTGTCGTGGCTACAAACATATAAAGTCACATACACAAGCAGCCAGACCCAGAACAAGTACATGTAGGCCATACAAATATTTGTTCCGTGCGGGAATCGAACCCACGACGCGGCAGTCGATCGCTCAGCCACCAACCGTGCCGTCAAGTATCTACAGGCAACAGAGGCACAGCTTGGTTTTCGGCTTGACTTTTTGTAGCACCATTGGTTCCTACATCTGTAAAATTAAAAATACAAAATAAGTGTCTGTCTGTAATATCAAAAGAACAGCGTTTTACTAAATGCCACAGTTCAGCTTAACCCCGCCATTACCTCAAATAAACAGACAGACCGATAATATTTTTTTTTCATTTGTTTTTTGGTATAACTACCGTATAAACTTACATATGCACTTAGTAAACAGCTGTTATTTGGACATTACAAACAGACACTTCAATATGTGTCCTAGGTAAAAATATAATAAGTCTATTTAGTCCGTCAGTAAGGTTACCAAAAAATATTGGACACGTATTTTTGCTTACTCAAATCAATAAAAAGTGACAATGATATAGCACATCAAAGTTCAGGAGAAGGGGCTTGTGACGTCACTGTTACGTTAAAAGTGTAGCACGGCGTGACGTCACGCGCAATTCAACGCACCATATCGTCGTCATTTTTGGTTTACGTGACAAAAGAAAAAATACGTGTCCAGTATTTTTGAGTAATCCAACTTTCGGACCAATCAGATTTTTTTAGGGCACTACCCTATTGCCAGTTCGTTAAATTCAAACGAGTTCGTCAATCTTCGTGACTGTCCGTCATCTTTTGGCTCCACCGAGCTCCCCCGGAGGTATTAAGTTGGAAGTCGGTACGCGTCGCGCGTTAGGCCGCGCACAGAGGTGCGGATTTCACGCTCGCCGCTGATGCGATTAGTGGCAAATCTGATGCCGCCAAAACCAAATTTATTATTATTATTATTTATTTGTATTTAATCTACATTCTTATAGATAATAGATTTACAACAAAGCACTTGTTTTCACCCTATCACATTTTTATTAATAAACAATTGAATGGATCTCAAAATGCACAACATTTTGCACAATAGTGCATATTACATGAATTACGGCATAATGTTTTGAATGGATTATAATATAATTAATATTTAAATGTGTTCAAAAATATTCATTTAGTTGTCAGTCAAATGTACCCTTTCATTGGTGTGGGGTGAGTATACTGTGACCGTGAGATTTTGATCCATCGAATTAAACTTTAACTTGGTACTGTAAGTTTCTGACCTCCACGGATATTTTATAAATTAATGGCTTGTTATGAGATTAACTGTACACTAATGAATTAGTTTTATAAAAGCCGCATGTATTTGTCTATAAATCTTCCAATTTGTATTACTATTATTTTCGTAGTTTTGATCGTAACAAGGTTTACATAGAAGATATTCTTTTATTTGGAAAATTCACTGGAAATTTGGATGGTATTTTTGTATGAAAACCTTAATAAAATATGCTTGCACTCGATACCGGAGTGTGTAGCTAAATTAATGGAGAATGGATGGAAGACCGTTGTCAGGTAAGTAGCTTGAATAAATAAGAAACTCAATTTAAGAATAAATCCTATTAAACAAAATAATAAGTAAATCTAAAAACGGCCAAAATAACTTAAATTTGTATATAACAGAACATTTCATAGCAGCTAATGAATTCGTACGCTCCCGGCTCCTTTTTTTCTAAAATACCCCAAGTATCAAGACTATCCTACAATAAAGCAGTACGAGCCATATGCACGATCGCTCACACAGCTCGGCTCGTTGCACTCATTGTGATCACCCGTCTTTATTCACGATTCATTCGGTTTCATTATTCAAATTATTTGAAAGTTTTATTAAGTTAAGTAATATATGTTGAGAGCTAATTGTGAACATATTGATGTTATTTCCATTCGAAAAATATTAAAAACTTTTAAGATTTGCTAAGTTATATTTACTACTGGCATTTCCTGTGTATTAAACGTAAATGTCTAACAAACGGTATGATTAATTTAAGTCAAATTGGAAAATACCCTTTTTACACCTATACAACCCAACCAAACCACAGGATCGTCCGGTTAAGCAGTAAACAGCCTTTTAGTACTAAACTGCGAGTGGCCCTACCTAAATAAAAAAATAAAAAAGTGAATAACCGTTCATTCACATTTCGTCAGTTATATCCATAAGTCCCATGTAATAGGGAGCGAGCATATTGCCATCAACTGGGCACAAATCCACAGTGCAGGCTGCTGCTGAGTTTCATAAGGTAAAACCCATTAATACTTTACTCGTCCCAGAACCTCATGATCAGCAGTAATGTTTGCGACTACTAATCCAACGATGATGTCAGTATATTTTAGAGATCAGTAAAAAAATAACCTTTGTTACGAAAATGTAAGTTGGTTTTGTACATTTCACACAATATTCCATGGCACAACAAATCAACGGCACCCCTATAATAATTATCTGAAGTCATCATAAAAAATCACCGCGACAATCACAGTAATTGTTTACGCAAACCGTTTCCCGATCAGCGTTTGATTAACCCGCACGCGTTAAATACATACAAAAAATCATGTTTTTTTTGTTATATTTTCCCGTTGTTTCATTATCGTTATGGGAAAGTATTCCCCTGTTTGTTTGGGCTTCACACCCATAGGTTTTTTGATTAAAATGTACTGTAATGGTGGGGTGTGCCACAGGGGTGCATCTTAGGTCGCTTCCGTTTTATTGTACAGGTTTTAGTTTTGTTTATCACTAAAATCTGGGTGCTGATTGCTTTCAATATTTTTTTTAATAATGATCGTTGTTTTGTATTATTTTAGGACATAACAGATATCACCTGCTTGTTACGTCACGCAATTGCATGTTAATCATACTTGATTAAAAATGCTCGTTGCAAAGTGACTACGAACAGAATATAATTGCCTTTGACATGCAAATATATAAACAGTCTATCGATGATTCAGATAATTATATCAACCAATGATAATAATTGATGTTAAAGATTTTTTTCAACTTACGTTCTGAGTACTACACGATTACGGACGAATGCGTGCACCGACTCGACAGATCCACTCATTTCTGTTTAGACCTCACAGGATCTGACTAGACACAGTTTGTTTCTTTTCTGAGTAGTTTTATAAGACACAACGAACTCATCTAGTTTTAAACAATATTTTGCTTTTTTTATCAGTTTAGAGAAATAAAAAAAATTGAGTGTGAGTTTCACGCGGACGGAGTGAAACTTTGTATTCTGGTTAATTTGTAAGAGAAAGAGACGAATACCCTATGGAAGTAGTAAACATAGAGAGAGAGAGAGAGAGTCAGAGAGAGAGAGAGAATTATAATTGTCTCTTTTTGGTTTCATAATACTTCAATTCACACCGTCCCAAAACAAGTTTCATTTCAATATAATTTATAGAAAAAATTCAATCGTAACACAAATTAGCGTAACCCCAAAACACAACCACAAAAATTAGCCCTAGAGACGTCACCCATGACATTAATAATCTTCCATACAAAAAAACAACTAACAACATCCATACAATTATCTAATAGCTCATCCGTGACGGAAACATTAGAGTGCGCGTGCGGTCGCATATTGTCATCAGAAATGAAATAAAATAAGTTTTAGAACGCACCCCGACAGTTCCGCAATCCGAGTTAGGGTTTGAACGCGAGGGTCACGGGTTTTGAAGACAGAGTGTCAAGGACATCGAACAAACTGATACCATGAGCTGTTCAGCACATGATTCCTGGGGTTTATTTTACTTTTCTGGTGTTACGGGGGAGTTCTTATTCCAAGCAAAAACACTAGGAACTGGTGAAGGGTGGGCGTTTTAGGGGACTGTCTTTTGTAAACGTTTTTTTTTTACCGTTCAAAAAGTGCTGATTCTCAGCCTAATTTGAATGAATGAATTTTGATTTTGATTCTGGACGTTGACAGTTTACGTCAGCTTTTCCCTCCATTTATTGGTTCGATTTCTAGTTCGGCCAAAGTGTTATTGAGTTTTCTCAGTTGGGATTTATTCATTCGCAGCCCAACAATGGTACACCTTTAACTAACTAGTTGAAGAATACAGGCTCAATGATGATGTTATTAAATACTTTCAATTCCACACGACAAACCGTGATCACACTCAAACTACTCTTAACATTTTTTAATTCAAAATTTATCACCGATTTTTAAGATTCCGTACCCAAAGGCAGCCTATTACTAAGCCTCCGCTTTCCATCTTTCTGTCTATCAACGATCTGTATCTCATGAACCATTGGTAGACATTTGAAAATTTTCAACTTTGAATTTCCATTGCCACTTTAACAACGAATTAAATTAAATTAAAGGTAATTAACACACGAAACCAGACTTTTCGGCGTTTTTTGCTTTACCTTAAAAATCGCTGTACCTCTAATAATATGCGATAGTACGGAACCCTTTGTGTTTCCGAGTCCGACTCACACCCGCCCGGATTTTTTAAATCCTAAATGTGTCACCAATTTTTCTTGCCCTATCGTTGATTTTAACATTATTTATGGCGTCTTCAGTATTTTTTCCGTCACCATTAAATACTTTAAATTCCTGCCTTTCCTATCTACCCTAAAAGCCCGTCGGAACATTAATCTAATCAACACAAAACACCGTAATGAGTGGACGTGTGCCACGCGGCGCAGCGGCGGTCGGCGCGTGCGCTGTAATGTGGGCCATTGTTGACGTCACGGATGGGTAAGAGAGCGGTTTCTGTTTGGGTGAATTTTGGAAATAGTGGTGATAGTTTTGTAGGGAATTTGGAATTTGTCACGATAGCCCGTGAAGTTAGGACATGAAGCTTAAGAGCATTTATTACAAAATTAACTACTTATAAGCTGTAGAGCCTCATAAAAATGCTTAAGTGTAGTTAAGGTTAAGATTACTTGAAAAAACGAAAGAAATATAGTACACACTTTTTCTTGCCCACGCCTGTAATTATATATCATAATTTATTTGTATAAAACGTTATTTAAGAACAAATAACAAAATACTGACCTTATTGGTGATGCTCTTCAGAAAGGTCAGGCGCGTAGTACTCACAACGGGCGTGCGTGTACGACCAGATTTCTGAACGTTATCCAAGCAAAAGGAGTATATGAGGATCGTAGCAGGTGTTCTGTAGGTTCTGCCTACCCCCATGGGAAAGAGGCGTGAGTTTATGTATTTATGTATATATGTATTATAAAAGCAAAAGTCACTCTGTTTATTTATTTTTACACGCTTTGTATTAGTTTCACCTGTATGTATGTATGTTTGTAACCGACTCCTTTTGACGCTATTTTGACCCACTTTAAACGGTCAGATTTCATTCAAATTTTGCACACCTGTCAAAGACCGCTGACAATGCAATAATTCGAAAAAAAATTACATAGTTCAAAAAAAAAAAAAAAAAATCACGCTTTTATAAAAAATTCAACTAAAAATTTAAAAATAAATTATAGTTTAAAAAAACTAAAAAAACACGCTTTTATAGAAAATCCAACTAAAAAATAGAAAATAAAATTTAATGAATTTGTATTAAGAAAAGTGTAAATTAGAAAAAAATGTATATTAATGGAAAAAAGCGTGGGGTGCATAGTGCCAATAGTTATAAACATTTTCTATTTTTCCATGGTTACTGTCATTCACAGCGGGCTCCATGTATCGGCGTGTATTGTTCAATATTAACACTATGCACCCCACGCTTTTTTCCATTAATATACATTTTTTTCTAATTTACACTTTTCTTAATCCAAATTTATTAAATTTTATTTTCTATTTTTTAGTTGGATTTTCTATAAAAGCGTGTTTTTTTAGTTTTTTTAAACTATAATTTTTTAGTTTATGTATGTATGATGTAAATAATTAAACGGCAGTAGCCGTTTAATTTTAATTTACTTTAATTTAAAACCAATAGGTTTTAAAATAAAGTTACTTATAGTTTTCACAATTTCAGAAATTGTTTGCACTAAAACTTTAGTCGAACAAGAGTGTAAAACTCACAAAATCATTCAGAAGGTACAATATTTTACATTATGAGAATCTGTATACTCCAATCTTGTAAAATCAAAACATTTTAGCAAAAAATACATAAATAACACAAATATCTCCTCCTTCCCGCCGGCGCCATATTGAATTAAAATTGGCGGGAGTTTCCGCCATTACCAAAATGGCGGTTATACTTGACAAGCGTATTTTTTCTGGATGATAAATCTATCCGGAAATACTTCCGGTTCCGGGATAGGGATGATCGATGTTCCGGATCAAATCTTTGTTTAAAAGGGATGTTTTACGGGGATACCTTTTAGGGTAAATAGGGGATGATCCTTTCATAACGCTTTTTTTGGGAAGCTGTTGTTTCTAAGCTTTAGTGTCATAACGTGACAGTCGATGCCGTAAAAATGTCCCCGTGGTAACTTTGATGAAATGAGCGCTGAAGTGAGATGTCAGTGTCACCCGTTGAGAAGTTGGTCTCGGCAGTCATTTGTAGATCTTCTATACCTGTCTTTTGTAAACGTTTTGACGTTCAAAAAGTGCTGATTCTCAGCCTAATTTGAATAAATAAATTTAGATTTTGATTGTTTTTTTCTTTCTTTTTAAACAATGTTGCTCCTCACTAGGAATTTCTCCTGTGTCGTGGGTGCATTTACAAGCATCCAAACTCACACAAACAGCCAGACCCGGAACAATTACCTGTAGGCCATACAGATATTTGTTCCGTGCGGGGATCGAACCCGCGACACGCAACTCAGAGGCCAAACGCTCAGCCACTGCGCTGACCGTGCCAAACATACATAAATAATACAGCCTCAGCCTCATAAATGACTGCCTCGTTGGTTTGGTCACAAACGCGACTGCTAAGCATGAAGTCCTGGGTTCGATTCCCGGTTCGAGCAATTTGTTGAATCTGTGCCCGATCGTTGGCAATAGACTCAACCCTATTACATGGGACTTAGGTGTACTGTAGGTGCACCTCTCCTCAACCCTACGGGGTATTCAAGCGTGATGATATGTTTTAAAAGCAGCATGCCATTATATGTATAAACCATTAATAATGGGGAAATGATAATTACATAATTGGCCCATCCACATGCCGACCTTTGACGACCGATGTGGCGCGGCGGGCGAAGGTCCGCCTGCGACGCAAGAGGTTGCGGGTTCGATTCCCGCCTTGGGACAAATGTTTGTACGATCTACAAATATTTGTTCCGGGTGTTCTGGGTATTTTCTATGTATAATAAAAATATCTATCTATGTAATGTATTGTATTAAGTATATCAGTCATCTAGTACCCATAACACAAGCTCTGCTTAGCTCGGGGCTAGATGATGCTGTGTGGATTGTCCAGCAATATTTATTATTTATTATTTATTTGCAAGCGTAGCTTAACCTTCAGACCCGTGTAGCTTTGATCATTAAGCCACGAACCCCTTTGAATTTAACCATATTGGTTAATACATTAAGTATGTAATGCTACTTACAGAAATTGATAAATATGTATTGGTTATGAGTGCGGCGGGGATCGAACCCCATGCCCTTGGATTAGCCGCCGATCTGTCAGCGCTTTGAGCTGATTTATTATGATATGTGCGGTGGAACTAGGAAAGTTATTAATGTGTTATGTGGTAGAGAAGCAAGAATACAATCTGAGTATTTTATTTAAACTAGCGCTGTGTTGCCACTTTTTTCGCGTGGAATTCAACAGATTCTTTTTTTTTTTTTAACAGTAAATTAATTTGCGCGGAACACTATTTTTTTTAAATAAATGTAGCTTAAGTAACCCCTTAACAAATCAGCTATCTGTCACTGAAAGTTCCATCTAGATCAGTACAGCCGTTTCGGATATTGCCTCAAACAATTAGACAGACAGACATACGGATTTTTTTTAATGCTTTTTTGGTTCAACTGACGACGTTTAACTTTGATAATAATATGCATTTCATAAAAAGCTGTTTTGTGTGTGCAACCGTATACCAGTATATTACATGGTGCGACTGCCTATCTGACCTCCACAACCCAGTTACTGGGCAACACAATACCCCTTCAATTTTAGTTATTTGTAAATATTTTTACAAATCGCAATTTAAATTAATCACGGCCCAGATTCACTGTGTTACTAAAACGACTGTTACAAAAATGAATCTAAACCAGATTTTGAAAACTTTTGTTCTTTTGATCCATAGAAAAAAAAGGGAACTCCTCTAATTTATGTGTTTCCCTTTAGTCTTCAAAGCGGAACAGACCCTCTTCAAAAGTTATTGAAAAATTGTTCAAATACAAAAATAAAAGTTTGAATGTTTTTCGCGTGCCGTTCGAGACGAAATCGTCTCGCGTAATAAATAGTTCGCCAAGATTTCGAGGTAGAGGGTACCAAGGAGATAGTGGGAGAGTAGTATAGTTAATATACTGTTTCCTCATTATTATTACTTTTATTTTTTTTTAAATTAAAAAAAAAAAACGTTGCCCCACACTAGGAATTTCTCCTGTATCGTGGGTGACAAACATTTAAACTCACATACACAAACAGCCAGACCCGGAACAATTACCTATAGGTCATACAAATATTTGTTCCGTAAGGGGATCGAACCCACAACACGCGGCGCTGCAGCCGATGGCTCAACCACTGCGCCAACCGTGTCGTCATTGACATTACTGCCTCCATAACTCACAACACCATCCATACAGCTACTAATACATTTCACCATTCAGTTCTGCGCGTATAAAGCCGCGTCTACACCACGGGCTGTGGTTCAAAGCGCGGCAGAGCAGAAAAAGTGCAATACTCTGCAATGTGCATTAAGCAAATTGATTGTGAACTAACATTAGTTAACAGGGACGGAATTCAAGTAGGTTGGTATTATTTTTGAGGAGCTATGGGGAGGAATCGCTGTGAATTTTGACGTGTTTTTTTTGCTTCTTTCTTTGTCATTCTTCTTTCTACTTCTTCTTACTTCTTTCGTGGCAGCACGAGCCGTTTAGGAAAAATAAATCACCTAAGCACTTAATACTTAAGATTATAAGCCATTAAAATTTTGAGTATAGCAATCAGACTTGGTACTCGTACCAATTTCTCCGATTCTGAAACAGGTTTATGGACTGTTCTTTGTGAAAAGGCCAATATAAAGCCAGGAATACACAAGCAAAAGTATGCAAACATGTTGCATGTCAATGTGCAAATCGTGTGTATGATTGTGAGAAACTCTTTGCCCTTTTTTATTTTTCTAAAAATAAGGCCAGCCAGGGTCATGTGAAGAGTCGACCAACCGCTTGGGGAAGTCACAAAAAGCTAGATGTTTCAACCCCTTATGGCTAAAATACATAACTCCCAATAAGGTTGTTATATTTTCTCCGTTTGAGTTTTCTGCACCTGCAGCAGCTGCACCGGCACATTCCGCTGTACTAAGAGATAAAAAATATCGAAAAAAAAATTATTTCCTCGCCACCCAAGTCCGTACCCCCGCGGGGGTGGCCACACAACAAACAAGCACAAGATTATAAATGCACCGACAAGATTATACGCATCCATAACGTGGACACCCCACACTAGCTGAGCTCCTGGACACCCTACACCCCACCAATACATACTAATACAACAATCCTGTTTTCTTTGGGTATTTACATTAATTATGTTTGGTTACCGACTTGCAGTTTTCAATTTAGGGATTACCATTTTCGACGGGGGACTACAGAAGTATCTAAGTGGATAGATCTTTTGTTTTAGAAGATACTTAATTTTATTTTTTTTAGATTTTAATAAGGCTTCCGTACTACATTTTCCCATGGGGGCAGGCAAAAACTACAGAACGCCACCTGCTACGATCCTTACATACTCATCTTCGGTGATGTTCTTCAAAAAAGTCAGGTGAGTAGTATTCGCAACCGGCGAGCGTGTATGACCAGATGTATGAACGTAAACGAAGCAAAAGGAGTATGTAATGATCGCAGGACTTGGCGTTCTGTAATTTCCACATACCATGAGAAAAGGGCATGAGTTTATGTATGTATGTTAATTATATGTTATTTGTATAACGCATGTTAATTATTTTGTGCCAGCTGCCATTCGTAGATATTTGACAGACATTAAGTACGAGCAGTCAGAAACCTGAGTCAGACACCCAGTCTTCCCAAGACAAAATCAAAATCAAAATCAAAATCAAAATTCATTTATTCAAATTAGGCTGAGAATCAGCACTTTTTGAACGTCAAAGACGTTTACATTAGACAGTCCCCCAAAACGCCCACCCTTCACCACTTCCTAGTGTTTTTGCTGGGAAGAAGAAGTGGAGGAACAAACTCCCCAGCAACACGTCTGTCTGATAGGTTTGAAGAACCTGAAGCTATACAACACATTATGTCAAAAATAATAATTATGTCAATCATCTTTATACGTCATTCAATTAAATAATTTGCTACATGTTAGCTAGCACACACCAATATGCCAAAATAAATAAATAAAAAGTTATATATACCAAAATCGACAGACTATCGTGTAAACCAGTAACTAAGTTGTGGAGGTCAGATAGGAAGTCACTGCATGTAAAATACTGGTACTCAGCTGCATGCGATTAGACTGGAAGCCGCCCCAACATGGTTAGAGAAGCGCTATTTTTAATTTAATTACAAAATAAGAATCTCCCCTTACACCGGCGATATACAATCTCTTCCACTTGACTTTTCTTTTTCTATCTCAATTGTTTCAAACCATAGAGATCCAACGTTCTACCAGCCTGTACGCAATAAGGTCTGTTATAACATGAGACCTCTACAATATCCTGATTTTAAATAGTTCGAAAAAAGAACATCGGTTAAATCCGTAGAATTTAGGAACAAAAAGTTTCCACGCTTGAAGCCCAAGTTCGCAATAGGCTAGGCAGATATTGAAACAGGAAGGAAGAGAAACCTATTTGGTTGGAACATAAAAAACATAGTATCAGAGCATCATATGGCAACAATACATCACTACATAGTTATTATTCAATTTATTACACTAGCGCTTCGCCCGGCGCCCGCCATGCTTTTAGGGAAATTGGAGGTGCGCCCCTTCCGAGCACTGGCGTGCAGTGTTACTGGTACACTGCGAATAATTGTTTTGTTAGTGGGTCAATGTATTGATTGGATGTGTAATCGTTATGTACGTATCTATGTATGTGTGGTCTATTGTTAGAAAATATCCAGCAGATCGTTGAAAACATGTTTTTTTGAGACGTGTGTCAAAAACACAGTTATTCAAAAGTCACTTTTTATGTGTCCAAATATATGGAATCATTGTTTTATTCGGCTCTACCGCCAAGCCTTTTGGACATTGGTCACGGCTGTCATTTTTAGCGCTTGTTCGCTTGACATTCATTACGGGATGTCAGAAACCCCAATGATAAATTCTCAAACCCATAGTTGCAACCTAGGATCACACGATCTATCTCTGATAAATTCCGACCATGAATATAATTGTAATAGTTTACCTTTCAGTAGCTTTCCTATTAAATTTGTCCGCCATTGTAAAGATATTATCGCGAAGGTAGGGTTCACATAGGGTTGCCAAGTTTTTGTAGATACAACAAATAAAGTATATTATGGTCAGAGAGAAAATATAAAAAGCATTTCGGAAAAATAAATTGTATTTTACGCTTCACTGCAAACACATATTTTTGAGTGCAACAATTATTCTCAGGCAATTTTTGTAATATCATGAAATTCGTGTGAAGAGTATTTTTTATTGTATTTATTCTGTCTGCTTCTCTGTAATTGTATTTTAACTAGTAACACTAGTAATAAGTTATAATATGGTTTAGGAGTACGCTCAATCATTGTTGTCCAGAAATCAAGAATACCTATAGTATAAATCCCTATAATGATACCTAGTAATTTAATATATAATAAATTTAAACGTTATCATTCCATAACATTAAAATAATTCTACAATTGCGTAAATGTCATCAGATAGACCTTATCACTTTAAAATATACTACGTTTAAGGCGATTTTTGGAAAACGTGGTGCGTTGGCGACCAATAAGGGAATCCTAAGATGGCCGCCCCGCTACCATCGACTCGACGCTCCGGTAGAGTGACGTTGACAACCTGTCACTTTTGACAATGCCATTCTTATATGCGCCGACAAGTATATTTTAGAGCGAAAATCAATAGGTATAAGGCTGACGCCTGAAACACAGGTTTGAATACAACTAGATCGGGCAGGTCACCACCTAATATGTTATTCCTACCATTTAAAGGATATAATTAATATTTTGACGACCGATGTGGCGCGGTGGGCGAAGGTCCGCCTGCGACGCAAGAGGTTGCGGGTTCGATTCCCGCCTTGGTACAAATGTTTGTACGATCTACAAATATTTGTTCCGGGTGTTCTGGGTATTTCTAAAAAATATCTATCTATGTAATGTATATCAGTATATCAGTCACCTAGTACCCATAACACAAGCTCTGCTTAGCTTGGGGCTAGATGATGCTGTGTGGATTGTCCAGCAATATTTATTTTATTTATTTAAGATTACTGCTGTTGCTAAATGTACAGACGTCGGCACATCAAGCTACCCTAGACTGTCAGTTTTTTTTCCAATTGAGTACCTTATTTCTTTTGCGAATAAATTGAAACACTATTAAAGAAATTTGACACATTGTGGGACCTTCATATGCTGGCCTCTGTACACTTTTGTAGAAAAATTAAATACTAAAATTAAAAAAATAATAATTTATAAGGCAGATATACGCGGAAACGCCGGGAGGGGACGCCCTACAATGACATACATACACTGACCTTATTGGTGATGTTCTTCAAAAATGTCAGGTGCGTAGTACTCGCAACCGGCGTGCGTGTATGACCAGATGTATGAACGTAAACAAAGCAACAGAAGTATGTAAGGGCCCCCCATGAGAAAAAGCCGTGAGTTATTTATGTATTATTAAAATTATAATGTATACTATGTTTTTAACAATATTGCTGGCAACCCTGCGCCCTACTTAAGTTATTATAACCTCTGTACTAGTGTGTTATATGTTACTGAGTACAGTATGACTCTAGTCACTATTACAGATTCTACATGTTAATTCTTTGTTTTGGGGTGACGTCACGATATTGTACGGTGTTAATAGACAAAGCACACTTAACACACACACTCACGAAACATGACACACACAGACACAACACACACGCATAATAATGTTTTGTGAAATGATACTCACTACCAGTCATACCGGATTCAGCTGAATATCAGTATGCTATGTATTTGCTGAACTGGACCCTTTTAGCGCAGCTGAAGGCACATACTTAATAATATATACTTTTATTTATTTTTAACAGTCATGACGGCCCAGTGGTTTAGGCCTCGCCTCTTGTGCACGAGGGTGTGGGTTCAAACCTGGGCAAGTACCAATGTGAGTTTATCAATTCATATGTACTTTCTAAGTTTATCTTAGTTCATCACTGACATCGGTGAAGGAAAACATCGTGAGGAAACCTGGACTTATATAATTAATATAAGTCTGAAATCGCCAACCCGTCTTGAGCAAGCGTGGTGATTAATGCTCATGCCTTCTCTGTATGAGAAGAGGCCTTTGCCCTGCAGTGGGACAGTAAAAGGCTGGTACATTTATTTTTAATGTCGTTTTTTTATGTTTTCTATGTTTAGTTTTGTGTTGTGCCTGAGCCTGTGCTGAATAAATGTTTTTTCTTTCTTTCTTTCTTTCATATCGAGACTCCTCCGTGCCTCGAAAAGTACGATAAGCCGTTGGTCCTGGTTGTCATTTTTAGATCGTTGACAGTCGTTACGGGTAGTCAGAAGCCCAAAATCTGTAACCTCCAGTCTTATCAAGAGTTATCGTGTTGACAAGTAACTGGGTTGTGGAGGTCAGATAGGCAGTCGCTCCATGTAAAACACTGGTATTCAGCTGCATCCGGTTAGACTGGAAGTCGACCCCAATATAGTTGGGAAAAGGCTATCCAGATGATGAGTCATCTAGTACCCATAACACAAGCTCTGCTTAGCTTGGGGCTAGATGATGCTGTGTGGATCGTCCAGCGTTATTTTTTTATTTAATGAGTGTCAGACTGACCTCGGCAACCAACCAACCTGTGCGGCTGTTGTTATTTAGCCACGTTTAGTAACCACAAGCTCCTTCCTTACACTGTGTGTACGTTATAATTCCCTGGTCAAGCTAAAAGTATTCTCGTGTACACTGTGTGCCAACTGAAGCGACCACTCATTGTTCTGTATGTAATGAGTATGTGAAACAACTGTGCTGACGGTAGCCTGTGACTGACAAAAGAGGTCAAGGAGATTAGGTTGAATGCAATACTTAATACTGTGTATGACTTATTTCAAATTTCAAATATGTACCTTATTTCGACATTATCCCTTATCTAGATATTATATATATGTGTCTAGTTATAAGAATTTTAGAGTATTTCTAGCTGACCGGCAAACGCCAAAAAATGCCAAAAAAAAATAAAAACAATATTTAGGGGTGGTCACCCTTATCATTTAGAGGGATGAAAAATAGATGTTGGCCGATTCTCAGACCTACCCGATATGCACACGAAATTGCATACAAATCGGTTTAGCCGTTTCGGAGGAGTACGGTAACTAACATTGTGACACGAGAATTTTATACATAAGATTTTGATTAATTAATATGATGTTTTTTTTTTTTTTTTTGCTTTTAAGAAAACTTACAGCTACATTTGAGTAGTAAGATATAATATGTAGAAGACAGCCAGTTACAAGTTTCCACTTAAATAAACTTATGTACACTCGAGAGCAATGAATCCGGGTCACTTAAAGAATCCTAAAAATCTCGGAAACTAAAAATGCTAGGTTAATGCAATAAATTGTATTTAATAGACAATGTAATACTCCTTAATTGAAGGTATTAAAACTTCTTAGTTATTGTAAAGTTATATCATAAAAAATCAAATTTGAAAAAGGGCCACTTTCGAAGATGGAACTACGAAATTACAGCATTTGGTTTTGCTTTTGTTTGTAATCTGTCATTTATGTGGGTACATAAACCATGTTGATAGTGCTCTATATTCATTATTCAAGCTGAAATTATGTCGCTTACGCCTGAAGAATGCACCAGAATACTTACAATGCTGGAAACCGGCCGGAGTCAGCGCGATACAGCCAGGACTGTCGGTGTGTCGCTGTCAACAGTACAAAGAGTTCTCCGACGTTACGAAGAAACTGGTTCTAACCTACGCAGACCAGGAACGGGCAGAACCAGGTGTACCACAGCACGAGAAGACCGATACTTGGTGAACACCATGCTTCGAAATCGCTTTCTCACAGGAACTGAACTCACAAATCAGTTTCGACGCCTCGGAGGAAGTAACCCAAGTGCATGGACAGTAAGACGTCGGCTTGCTGAATCTAACTTAAAACCCCTTAGACCTGCAAACGGCCCTAAACTGGAGCGTGGGCATCGTATTTCAAGACTAAGATATGCCCAGAGCCACGTAAATTGGAGTATTGAAGATTGGTCAAAAGTTATGTTCTCCGACGAATCAAAATTTATGCTCTACAAGCACGATGGAAGACACAGAGTGTATCGAAGACCAGGGGAAAGATTCAAGCAAGCATGCATCGAAGAAAAAGTAGCCTACGGTGGTGGGTCTGTACTTGTGTGGGCCGGAATTTCTTCTGAAAGTCGCACAGAGCTGGTGATCATAGAAAACGGCTCTTTAACTAGCGTAAGATATGTGGAAGAAATCCTCAATGATCACGTTGGTCCATTTATGGTCAATTTAGGTGAGGATGCTATATTTATGCATGACAATGCCCGACCTCATACAGGTAGGATTGTGAATGACTACCTTCAAGAGATGAACATTACTCGTATGGAGTGGCCAGCGCGCAGCCCGGATATCAACCCGATCGAGCATGCTTGGGATGAGCTAGGCAGATGCGTAAAACAACGAAACCCTCCCCCAATCACGCTTCGTGAGCTCAAAATTGCTCTCACAGAGGAATGGGAGAATATTCCCCAAAATCGTATAAGGAACTTGGTGTACAGCATGCCAAACCGCGTAAACGCAGTAATGGAAGCACGAGGAGGCAATACGAAGTATTAAAATTCAAGAAAATCGTAATAAAGTTCAAAAATTTCATGTTTCCTATTTTTGTTTTAAGGAGAGATCAGCAGTTTTTTTCTTTATGTAATTTTGTGTTAATAAAATGTATGGTGACTCATATTTTTTTTACTTTCATTTAAGGAGTATTACATTGTCTATTAAATACAATTTATTGCATTAACCTATCATTTTTAGTTTCCGAGATTTTTAACATTCTTTAAGTGACCCGGATTCATTGCTCTCGAGTGTATTAAGTTGACAGACGGTCAACGAGTTAAACATAGAAACAACTTAAGAGAATAAACACAAATAAAACCATTACACCACCAAGTTAAAATTCAAAGAAAAAGTGAAAATTGAAAATGATATCAATGATGATTTGCATTTGTTGTGTTACGCGAATGGATAGAATAAGAAATGAGTATATAAGAGCAAGTCTGAAAGTGGCGCCTGTGACAGAGAAGTTGTGTGGAAATCGGCTGTCATGGTATGGACACGTGATGCGAAGGAATGAGGATCATGTTGTGAGGAAAGTTTTGAGTATGAATGTAGAGGGTTACAAGAGTAGAGGGATACCCAGGAAACGATGGATGGATTGTGTGAAAGTTGATATGGCTAAGAAGGAGGTGACTTCTGAGATGACGGGAAATAGAGATGTATGGAAGACGAAGACATGCTGCGCCGACCCCAAATGAAACTGGGATAAGGGCCAGAGGATGATGATGAGTAAATTAAATTATTATGAATTATTAATATTGTCTGTGTAATGTGACTGTATGTACGTTTGTATTTTTCTTTTATGAGTCAGTGATACTCGAAATAAATTGATTTTATTTTATTTTTATTATTTTAAAACGGTTAATAAGCAAAGAAAAGAAAATTGGCAAGGAACTACGAACCGGCAAGTTGGATTCGCCCACCAAAGTGCTATAAGGTCTACTAAATAAATGTTTATTCTTTCTTTCTTTTAGTTACGGTACCTGGCGACTTTATCTGCGTATGACATTATCCTCCTGCCCTTATCCCAATTCATTTGGGGTCGGCGCAGCATGCCTGCTGCTTCCATACATCTCTCTTTGTCGTCATCTCAAAAGCCACTTCGTTCTAAGCTGTTAATCTACATAATAATATATCGTTTGCGTTTG